>CM055120.1:402221413-402566413 GCA_029206835.1 Rana muscosa
TGGGCCTTTTTTGAGACGAGTGCATCAGATCGCACCACTGCTATTTGCAATATTTGTCTCAAGCGTATCTCGCGTGGCCAAAACATCAGCCGCTTGGGCACCACAAGCATGAGCAGACATATGTCGACCTGCCATGCAGCTCGTTGGCAAGCACACATAAAAGACCCACACCAAAGAACAAAGCGGACCTCTCCTTGCTCCTCATCAGCTGGGATCTCCATCCCCACTATATCTTCAGTCCTCTCTGAAAGCTGCTCTGAGAGGACTGAAGGTGTAGAATTAGGTGTGTCACAACCAAGTACTTGCAGTACACCGACGTCCGATTGTAGCAGGCAAATTTCCCTGCCCCAGCTGCTGGACCGTCGAAAGAAGTATACTCCCAGCCATCCACATGCCCAGCGGTTGAATGCTAGCTTGGCTAAATTGCTAGCACTTCAACTGCTGCCTTTTCAGTTGATAGACTCGGCCCCCTTCCGTGAGTTTGTTCAATGTGCGGTTCCTCAGTGGCAGGTTCCCAAACGCCACTTTTTCTCACGGAAGGCAATTCCGTCTCTCTACTGGCATGTGGAAGGCAATGTCCATGCCTCGCTGGACAGGGCGGTCAGCGGTAAGGTGCATATTACCGCTGACTCATGGTCCAGCAGGCATGGACAGGGACGTTATCTTTCTTTCACGGCCCATTGGGTCACTCTATTGGTAGCTGGGAGGGATGCAGGACAAGGTGCAGTAGTGTTGGAGGTTGTTCCGCCACCACGCCTCCAAAATGCTACTACTGGTTGTGACACACCTCTCTCCTCCACCCCCTCCTCTTCTTCTTCCTCCATGTCCTCTTCGAGTGCTCTGTCCTCGGAACCAGCGGTGCTCCGTAGGCGTACAAGGGGCTACGCGAGTACGCAGGCAAAAAGATGCCATGCCGTGCTTGCGCTGGTGTGTTTGGGGGACAGGAGCCACACTGGGCCAGAGGTTCTGGCAGCTCTGCAGGGGCAGGCCGAGAGGTGGTTGACGCCACGCCAGCTTAAGCCAGGAATGGTCGTTTCTGATAATGGCACCAACCTCCTCTCCGCCCTGCGACAGGGGCAGCTCACCCATGTGCCCTGTATGGCTCACGTCCTCAACCTGGTGGTGCAGCGGTTCTTGGGCAGGTTCCCAGGCTTACAGGATGTCCTGAGGCAGGCCAGGAAAGTCTGTGTGCATTTCCGCCGATCTTATAATGCCAGTGCTCGGCTGACTGAGCTGCAAAAGGAGCTGAACCTGCCCAAGAACCGCCTAATATGTGACATGCCCACCAGGTGGAACTCAACGTTGGCCATGCTGCAGCGACTGCACACGCAGCAGAGGGCCATCAATGAGTACCTTTGCGACTACGGCACCAGGACAGGGTCAGGGGAGCTTGGCTTTTTTTCCCCACGCCAGTGGAGCATGATCAGGGATGCATGCACTGTCCTCTCACCATTTGAGGAGGCCACGAGGATGGTGAGCAGTGACAGTGCATGCATCAGTGACACTGTACCTCTTGTCCACCTGTTGGAGCATACGCTGCGTGGGATAATGGACAGGGCACTTGAGGCAGAACAGAGGCAGGAAGAGGAGGACTTCCTTGTCTCTCAAGGCCCCCTTTATCCAGACAATGTTCCTTCTGTCCCACCCATCACACAGGAAGAGGAGGAGGAGGAGGAGGAGGAGGAGGATTGTGTGAGCATGGAGGTGGAGCCTGGCACTCAGCATCAGCAGCAGCAGTCTTTTAGGGATGATGTACAGTCCCAACAAACCAGTGGACTTGTACGTGGCTGGGAGGAGGTGGCTGGCGATCATGTCATCCTCAGTGACCCAGAAGACTCCGGACCGAATGCCTCAGCTAACCTACGCTGCATGGCCTCCCTGATCCTGCAAAGCCTGCGGAAGGATCCTCGTGTTCTTCGGATCAAGGAGAGTGACCATTACTGGCTGGCCACTCTCCTTGATCCACGGTACAAGGGTAAGGTTGCGGACCTTATCTTGCCGTCGCAGAGGGAGCAGAGGATGAGACATCTCAGGGAGGCCTTGCAGAAAGGTCTGTGCAACGCGTTCCCAGAAACTGGGAGGTTACAAACTCCTGGTCCTGGACGACGAGTTGCTGAGGCTTCGGTCAGTAGCAGAAGGAGCGGTGGGGAAGGTGGACGTCTGACCGATGCGTTCAGACAATTTTTTAGTCCGCAGCCCCAAGGTATGATCGGTTCCAGCAACCATCGCCAGCGTCTGATATACATGGTGCAGGAATACCTAGGGGCAAGGTCAGACTTGGACACCTTTCCCACCGAAAATCCTCTGGCTTACTGGGTCCTGAGGATGGATCACTGGCCAGAGCTTGCACAGTATGCAATTGAGCTACTGGCCTGTCCTGCATCCAGCGTTCTTTCCGAACGCACATTCAGTGCTGCTGGAGGATTTGTCACCGATCATAGGGTGCGCCTGTCCACCGACTCGGTTGATCGACTGACCTTCATAAAAATGAATCAGTCTTGGATCACCACCAGCTACCAGACACCTGAAGCGGATATAACGGAATAATTTATAATGTCACATCCCTTCAAGACTGCCTATGCTGATGCTGAGTGACTGTCCTGTTATGTTCACTGACTATCCTCTTCCTCCTCCTCAATGATCCATGCCACCACACCAGTGCCTAAGGCACAATTTTTCAGCCCCTGTATAACAGGGGCGTGTAATTACAATTTTTTAAAAAGATGCTTCGCAACAGGTGTGACTGCTGTGCTCAGAGTACAGTATCTGTGAGGGGTTGCAGTGTTGTGGCACCAGCACCAGTGCCTAAGGCACAATTTTTTAGCCCCTGTTGGGGCGTGTAATTACAATTTTTAGGCAATGCTTTGCAACAGGTCTCATTGCTGTGCTCAGAGTACAGTATCTGTGAGGGGTTGCAGTGTTGTGGCACCAGCACCAGTGCCTAAGGCACAATTTTTCAGCCCCTGTATAACAGGGGCGTGTAATTACAATTTTTTAAAAAGATGCTTCGCAACAGGTGTGACTGCTGTGCTCCAAGTACAGTATCTGTGAGGGGTTGCAGTGTTGTGGCACCAGCACCAATGCCTAAGGCACAATTTTTCAGCCCCTGTTTAACAGGGGCGTGTAATTACAAATCTTGATCTAATAGTTCACAGCAGGGCCCATTCCTGCGCCCACCAAGAGTAACTATGAGGGCCTACAGTCTTGTGGCAACACCGTCCACCACCACCACCACCACCAAAGGCCCAATTTTTCTGCCCTGTTCAACAGGTGCATGCAATTACAAATCTTGATCTAATAACTCACAGCAGGGCCCATTCCTGCACCCACCAAGAGTAAATGTGAGGGCTTACAGTCTTGTGGCAACACCGTCCACCACCACCACCACCACCACCAAAGGCCCAATTTTTCTGCCCGGTTCAACAGGTGCATGCAAGTACAAATCTTGATCTATTAACTCACAGCAGGGCCCATTCCTGTGCCCACCAGTCTTGTGGCTACACCAACATCTAATAGGGCAAATTTCTGCAGAGTATATACGGCAGGCCCCTACTTTCAAACATCCAACTTACAAACGACTCCTACTTGCAAACGGCAAGAGAAAACAGGAAGTGAGAGGAAATCTACCCCTAGGAAGGAAAATTCTATCCTGTTAGATTTAATTTGGGAAAAAGGTATCTCCTCTCTACTGATGCTTTATCACCAATCCTTGTTTCAATTAAAACCCCACTTTTCCAAAAACATTTGTCATTGGGACGGAAAGTGAGGTGACATGTTCTGAACAGATGTGCAAAGACAGCAAATGTTACAGGGGTGATAACCCCTCCCTATGTTCTCCAAAAAGCTTAAAAATTGATTTTTTTGGGATGTAGCTACACTTCATAATGTACCTGTTCAGATTCTACTTAAGAACAAACCTACAGTCCATGTCTTGTTTGCACCACCTATATACTGCTGTTCAGAGTATATAGGGTTGTAGGTATAGGGTTTTATTTTGGGTGCGGGGTCCCCCTTAGTATCCATACAAGACCCAAAGGGGCTGGGGTGGGGGGGGGGTGATGGGGTAGCCATGCCATTTTTCTCAAGGATTTTCAGCCATATGGCGGCCAGGACAAGACATGACATTGAAGCCGCAAGTGGTTTTAAATGGCTTCTTTTTTTCCTTTACAAATGTCATTTTGTGCAAGGACAGTTCTAAACACGGGAAACACATGCCACTTCACAGGCATACTTTAGACACCCCCCAGGTACCGTATTTAAAGGAAAATTTCACTTTTTTTTTTTTCACTTTATGCATCATTAAAATGACTGCTCCCGAAAAAACTTTAGTTTTTAAAATTTCTTTTTGCATTGATATATGTCCCCTGGGGCAGGACCCGGGTCCCCAAACCTGTTTTATAACATTAACATGCATATTGGCCGTTGTAATTAGCAATTTTGATTTCGAACGTTCGCGTCCATTATAACGAATAGGGTTCGAAAATTCGCGCGAACTTTCGGTCCGTTCGAAGGTTCTGGTGCGAACCGAACCCGGGGGTGTTCGGCTCATCCCTACTCAGCAGCACCCATAGGACTTCTAGTGTGTTAGTGGCAGCAAACAGAGCTCCTATATTTTCTTCTCAGCAGCACCCATAGGACTTCTAGTGTGTTAGTGGCAGCAAACAGAGCTCCTATATTTTCTTCTCAGCAGCACCCATAGGACTTCTAGTGTGTTAGTGGCAGCAAACAGAGCTCCTATATTTTCTTCTCAGCAGCACCCATAGGACTTCTAGTGTGTTAGTGGCATCACACAGAGCTCCTATATTTTCTTCTCAGCAGCACCCATAGGACTTCTAGTGTGTTAGTGGCAGCAAACAGAGCTCCTATATTTTCTGCTCAGCAGCACCCATAGGACTTCTAGTGTGTTAGTGGCAGCAAACAGAGCTCCTATATTTTCTTCTCAGCAGCACCCATAGGACTTCTAGTGTGTTAGTGGCAGCAAACAGAGCTCCTATATTTTCTTCTCAGCAGCACCCATAGGACTTCTAGTGTGTTAGTGGCAGCAAACAGAGCTCCTATGTTTTCTTCTCAGCAGCACCCATAGGACTTCTAGTGTGTTAGTGGCATCACACAGAGCTCCTATATTTTCTTCTCAGCAGCACCCATAGGACTTCTAGTGTGTTAGTGGCAGCAAACAGAGCTCCTATATTTTCTGCTCAGCAGCACCCATAGGACTTCTAGTGTGTTAGTGGCATCACACAGAGCTCCTATATTTTCTTCTCAGCAGCACCCATAGGACTTCTAGTGTGTTAGTGGCAGCAAACAGAGCTCCTATATTTTCTTCTCAGCAGCACCCATAGGACTTCTAGTGTGTTAGTGGCATCACACAGAGCTCCTATATTTTCTTCTCAGCAGCACCCATAGGACTTCTAGTGTGTTAGTGGCAGCAAACAGAGCTCCTATATTTTCTTCTCAGCAGCACCCATAGGACTTCTAGTGTGTTAGTGGCAGCAAACAGAGCTCCTATATTTTCTTCTCAGCAGCACCCATAGGACTTCTAGTGTGTTAGTGGCAGCAAACAGAGCTCCTATATTTTCTTCTCAGCAGCACCCATAGGACTTCTAGTGTGTTAGTGGCATCACACAGAGCTCCTATATTTTCTTCTCAGCAGCACCCATAGGACTTCTAGTGTGTTAGTGGCAGCAAACAGAGCTCCTATATTTTCTGCTCAGCAGCACCCATAGGACTTCTAGTGTGTTAGTGGCATCACACAGAGCTCCTATATTTTCTTCTCAGCAGCACCCATAGGACTTCTAGTGTGTTAGTGGCAGCAAACAGAGCTCCTATATTTTCTTCTCAGCAGCACCCATAGGACTTCTAGTGTGTTAGTGGCATCACACAGAGCTCCTATATTTTCTTCTCAGCAGCACCCATAGGACTTCTAGTGTGTTAGTGGCAGCAAACAGAGCTCCTATATTTTCTTCTCAGCAGCACCCATAGGACTTCTAGTGTGTTAGTGGCAGCAAACAGAGCTCCTATATTTTCTTCTCAGCAGCACCCATAGGACTTCTAGTGTGTTAGTGGCATCACACAGAGCTCCTATATTTTCTTCTCAGCAGCACCCATAGGACTTCTAGTGTGTTAGTGGCAGCAAACAGAGCTCCTATATTTTCTTCTCAGCAGCACCCATAGGACTTCTAGTGTGTTAGTGGCAGCAAACAGAGCTCCTATATTTTCTTCTCAGCAGCACCCATAGGACTTCTAGTGTGTTAGTGGCAGCAAACAGAGCTCCTATATTTTCTTCTCAGCAGCACCCATAGGACTTCTAGTGTGTTAGTGGCATCACACAGAGCTCCTATATTTTCTTCTCAGCAGCACCCATAGGACTTCTAGTGTGTTAGTGGCAGCAAACAGAGCTCCTATATTTTCTTCTCAGCAGCACCCATAGGACTTCTAGTATGTTAGTGGCAGCAAACAGAGCTCCTATATTTTCTTCTCAGCAGCACCCATAGGACTTCTAGTGTGTTAGTGGCAGCAAACAGAGCTCCTATATTTTCTTCTCAGCAGCACCCATAGGACTTCTAGTGTGTTAGTGGCATCACACAGAGCTCCTATATTTTCTTCTCAGCAGCACCCATAGGACTTCTAGTGTGTTAGTGGCAGCAAACAGAGCTCCTATATTTTCTGCTCAGCAGCACCCATAGGACTTCTAGTGTGTTAGTGGCATCACACAGAGCTCCTATATTTTCTTCTCAGCAGCACCCATAGGACTTCTAGTGTGTTAGTGGCATCACACAGAGCTCCTATATTTTCTTCTCAGCAGCACCCATAGGACTTCTAGTGTGTTAGTGGCATCACACAGAGCTCCTATATTTTCTTCTCAGCAGCACCCATAGGACTTTTAGTGTGTTAGTGGCAGCAAACAGAGCTCCTATATTTTCTTCTCAGCAGCACCCATAGGACTTCTAGTGTGTTAGTGGCAGCAAACAGAGCTCCTATATTTTCTTCTCAGCAGCACCCATAGGACTTCTAGTGTGTTAGTGGCATCACACAGAGCTCCTATATTTTCTTCTCAGCAGCACCCATAGGACTTCTAGTGTGTTAGTGGCAGCAAACAGAGCTCCTATATTTTCTTCTCAGCAGCACCCATAGGACTTCTAGTGTGTTAGTGGCAGCAAACAGAGCTCCTATATTTTCTTCTCAGCAGCACCAATAGGACTTCTAGTGTGTTAGTGGCAGCAAACAGAGCTCCTATATTTTCTTCTCAGCAGCACCCATAGGACTTCTAGTGTGTTAGTGGCATCACACAGAGCTCCTATATTTTCTTCTCAGCAGCACCCATAGGACTTCTAGTGTGTTAGTGGCAGCAAACAGAGCTCCTATATTTTCTTCTCAGCAGCACCCATAGGACTTCTAGTGTGTTAGTGGCAGCAAACAGAGCTCCTATATTTTCTTCTCAGCAGCACCCATAGGACTTCTAGTGTGTTAGTGGCATCACACAGAGCTCCTATATTTTCTTCTCAGCAGCACCCATAGGACTTCTAGTGTGTTAGTGGCAGCAAACAGAGCTCCTATATTTTCTTCTCAGCAGCACCCATAGGACTTCTAGTGTGTTAGTGGCATCACACAGAGCTCCTATATTTTCTTCTCAGCAGCACCCATAGGACTTCTAGTGTGTTAGTGGCAGCAAACAGAGCTCCTATATTTTCTTCTCAGCAGCACCCATAGGACTTCTAGTGTGTTAGTGGCAGCAAACAGAGCTCCTATATTTTCTTCTCAGCAGCACCCATAGGACTTCTAGTGTGTTAGTGGCAGCAAACAGAGCTCCTATATTTTCTTCTCAGCAGCACCCATAGGACTTCTAGTGTGTTAGTGGCATCACACAGAGCTCCTATATTTTCTTCTCAGCAGCACCCATAGGACTTCTAGTGTGTTAGTGGCAGCAAACAGAGCTCCTATATTTTCTTCTCAGCAGCACCCATAGGACTTCTAGTGTGTTAGTGGCAGCAAACAGAGCTCCTATATTTTCTTCTCAGCAGCACCCATAGGACTTCTAGTGTGTTAGTGGCATCACACAGAGCTCCTATATTTTCTTCTCAGCAGCACCCATAGGACTTCTAGTGTGTTAGTGGCAGCAAACAGAGCTCCTATATTTTCTTCTCAGCAGCACCCATAGGACTTCTAGTGTGTTAGTGGCAGCAAACAGAGCTCCTATATTTTCTTCTCAGCAGCACCCATAGGACTTCTAGTGTGTTAGTGGCAGCAAACAGAGCTCCTATATTTTCTTCTCAGCAGCACCCATAGGACTTCTAGTGTGTTAGTGGCATCACACAGAGCTCCTATATTTTCTTCTCAGCAGCACCCATAGGACTTCTAGTGTGTTAGTGGCAGCAAACAGAGCTCCTATATTTTCTTCTCAGCAGCACCCATAGGACTTCTAGTGTGTTAGTGGCAGCAAATAGAGCTCCTATATTTTCTTCTCAGCAGCACCCATAGGACTTCTAGTGTGTTAGTGGCAGCAAACAGAGCTCCTATATTTTCTTCTCAGCAGCACCCATAGGACTTCTAGTGTGTTAGTGGCATCACACAGAGCTCCTATATTTTCTTCTCAGCAGCACCCATAGGACTTCTAGTGTGTTAGTGGCAGCAAACAGAGCTCCTATATTTTCTGCTCAGCAGCACCCATAGGACTTCTAGTGTGTTAGTGGCATCACACAGAGCTCCTATATTTTCTTCTCAGCAGCACCCATAGGACTTCTAGTGTGTTAGTGGCAGCAAACAGAGCTCCTATATTTTCTTCTCAGCAGCACCCATAGGACTTCTAGTGTGTTAGTGGCATCACACAGAGCTCCTATATTTTCTTCTCAGCAGCACCCATAGGACTTCTAGTGTGTTAGTGGCAGCAAACAGAGCTCCTATATTTTCTTCTCAGCAGCACCCATAGGACTTCTAGTGTGTTAGTGGCAGCAAACAGAGCTCCTATATTTTCTTCTCAGCAGCACCCATAGGACTTCTAGTGTGTTAGTGGCATCACACAGAGCTCCTATATTTTCTTCTCAGCAGCACCCATAGGACTTCTAGTGTGTTAGTGGCAGCAAACAGAGCTCCTATATTTTCTTCTCAGCAGCACCCATAGGACTTCTAGTGTGTTAGTGGCAGCAAACAGAGCTCCTATATTTTCTTCTCAGCAGCACCCATAGGACTTCTAGTGTGTTAGTGGCAGCAAACAGAGCTCCTATATTTTCTTCTCAGCAGCACCCATAGGACTTCTAGTGTGTTAGTGGCATCACACAGAGCTCCTATATTTTCTTCTCAGCAGCACCCATAGGACTTCTAGTGTGTTAGTGGCAGCAAACAGAGCTCCTATATTTTCTTCTCAGCAGCACCCATAGGACTTCTAGTGTGTTAGTGGCAGCAAACAGAGCTCCTATATTTTCTTCTCAGCAGCACCCATAGGACTTCTAGTGTGTTAGTGGCAGCAAACAGAGCTCCTATATTTTCTTCTCAGCAGCACCCATAGGACTTCTAGTGTGTTAGTGGCATCACACAGAGCTCCTATATTTTCTTCTCAGCAGCACCCATAGGACTTCTAGTGTGTTAGTGGCAGCAAACAGAGCTCCTATATTTTCTTCTCAGCAGCACCCATAGGACTTCTAGTGTGTTAGTGGCATCACACAGAGCTCCTATATTTTCTTCTCAGCAGCACCCATAGGACTTCTAGTGTGTTAGTGGCAGCAAACAGAGCTCCTATATTTTCTTCTCAGCAGCACCCATAGGACTTCTAGTGTGTTAGTGGCAGCAAACAGAGCTCCTATATTTTCTTCTCAGCAGCACCCATAGGACTTCTAGTGTGTTAGTGGCAGCAAACAGAGCTCCTATATTTTCTTGTCAGCAGCACACATAGTACCTATAGTGTGTTAGTGTCAGCACCCATAGGACCTACAGTGTGTTGTGAGCACACATAGGAGTTCTATTTTTTATACTATATACACTACCGACTACAATGGCTGGAAGACCGCCAAGGAGAGGCAGAGCGTGCCGAGGCAAGAACACAGGGCAGGCAGGCTCTGTTTCTAGAGACAACAGTGCTGGCCGTGGACGTGGTCGTGCATCGTCATGAGCACGTGGCCATGGGACACGCTTGTCTTTGTTTTCGGCAGCTGGACATGTGGAGCCGCATCATGCCGAAGGCTTGGTAGAATGGATGACCAAGCCCTCCTCATCCTCCTCATCCTCTCTCACCCAGGCTCATGGTACTGGCAGAGCAGCTGCCAACGCGTACTCAATGGCATCATCAGCCACCCCTTCCCTAGACCCACCATGTCCTCCTGAGGAGTCCCCCGAACTGTTTGAGCACAGTGTTGGGTACATGCTCCAGGAGGATGCCCAACGATTCGAAGGCTCGGATGATGATACCCAGCTTGAGGAAGTCAGTAGTGTGCGCGCAGAGAAAGGGGATGCTGAAGGACAGCAATCTGGCAGTAGTGTTCCACCAGCTGCAGCTTACTGCCAGGTTTGCTCTAGTGGTGAAGAGGGAGGGGATGATGAGGTCACTGACTCCACGTGGGTGCCTGAAGGGAGAGAGGAGGAGGAGGAGGAGGATGCAGCGTCACATGTCCAACGAGGCAGGATGCCCCCTGGAGGCCAGCTAGAGGCCAGCACAGCAACTGTACCACACCGCAGAGCTCCGCCTGTGCAGGGCGCTGCCTCTGCACGTTATCACAAAAGTTCTTTGGTGTGGGCCTTTTTTGAGACGAGTGCATCAGATCGCACCACTGCTATTTGCAATATTTGTCTCAAGCGTATCTCGCGTGGCCAAAACATCAGCCGCTTGGGCACCACAAGCATGAGCAGACATATGTCGACCTGCCATGCAGCTCGTTGGCAAGCACACATAAAAGACCCACACCAAAGAACAAAGCGGACCTCTCCTTGCTCCTCATCAGCTGGGATCTCCATCCCCACTATATCTTCAGTCCTCTCTGAAAGCTGCTCTGAGAGGACTGAAGGTGTAGAATTAGGTGTGTCACAACCAAGTACTTGCAGTACACCGACGTCCGATTGTAGCAGGCAAATTTCCCTGCCCCAGCTGCTGGACCGTCGAAAGAAGTATACTCCCAGCCATCCACATGCCCAGCGGTTGAATGCTAGCTTGGCTAAATTGCTAGCACTTCAACTGCTGCCTTTTCAGTTGATAGACTCGGCCCCCTTCCGTGAGTTTGTTCAATGTGCGGTTCCTCAGTGGCAGGTTCCCAAACGCCACTTTTTCTCACGGAAGGCAATTCCGTCTCTCTACTGGCATGTGGAAGGCAATGTCCATGCCTCGCTGGACAGGGCGGTCAGCGGTAAGGTGCATATTACCGCTGACTCATGGTCCAGCAGGCATGGACAGGGACGTTATCTTTCTTTCACGGCCCATTGGGTCACTCTATTGGTAGCTGGGAGGGATGCAGGACAAGGTGCAGTAGTGTTGGAGGTTGTTCCGCCACCACGCCTCCAAAATGCTACTACTGGTTGTGACACACCTCTCTCCTCCACCCCCTCCTCTTCTTCTTCCTCCATGTCCTCTTCGAGTGCTCTGTCCTCGGAACCAGCGGTGCTCCGTAGGCGTACAAGGGGCTACGCGAGTACGCAGGCAAAAAGATGCCATGCCGTGCTTGCGCTGGTGTGTTTGGGGGACAGGAGCCACACTGGGCCAGAGGTTCTGGCAGCTCTGCAGGGGCAGGCCGAGAGGTGGTTGACGCCACGCCAGCTTAAGCCAGGAATGGTCGTTTCTGATAATGGCACCAACCTCCTCTCCGCCCTGCGACAGGGGCAGCTCACCCGTGTGCCCTGTATGGCTCACGTCCTCAACCTGGTGGTGCAGCGGTTCTTGGGCAGGTTCCCAGGCTTACAGGATGTCCTGAGGCAGGCCAGGAAAGTCTGTGTGCATTTCCGCCGATCTTATAATGCCAGTGCTCGGCTGACTGAGCTGCAAAAGGAGCTGAACCTGCCCAAGAACCGCCTAATATGTGACATGCCCACCAGGTGGAACTCAACGTTGGCCATGCTGCAGCGACTGCACACGCAGCAGAGGGCCATCAATGAGTACCTTTGCGACTACGGCACCAGGACAGGGTCAGGGGAGCTTGGCTTTTTTTCCCCACGCCAGTGGAGCATGATCAGGGATGCATGCACTGTCCTCTCACCGTTTGAGGAGGCCACGAGGATGGTGAGCAGTGACAGTGCATGCATCAGTGACACTGTACCTCTTGTCCACCTGTTGGAGCATACGCTGCGTGGGATAATGGACAGGGCACTTGAGGCAGAACAGAGGCAGGAAGAGGAGGACTTCCTTGTCTCTCAAGGCCCCCTTTATCCAGACAATGTTCCTTCTGTCCCACCCATCACACAGGAAGAGGAGGAGGAGGAGGAGGAGGATTGTGTGAGCATGGAGGTGGAGCCTGGCACTCAGCATCAGCAGCAGCAGTCTTTTAGGGATGATGTACAGTCCCAACAAACCAGTGGACTTGTACGTGGCTGGGAGGAGGTGGCTGGCGATCATGTCATCCTCAGTGACCCAGAAGACTCCGGACCGAATGCCTCAGCTAACCTACGCTGCATGGCCTCCCTGATCCTGCAAAGCCTGCGGAAGGATCCTCGTGTTCTTCGGATCAAGGAGAGTGACCATTACTGGCTGGCCACTCTCCTTGATCCACGGTACAAGGGTAAGGTTGCGGACCTTATCTTGCCGTCGCAGAGGGAGCAGAGGATGAGACATCTCAGGGAGGCCTTGCAGAAAGGTCTGTGCAACGCGTTCCCAGAAACTGGGAGGTTACAAACTCCTGGTCCTGGACGACGAGTTGCTGAGGCTTCGGTCAGTAGCAGAAGGAGCGGTGGGGAAGGTGGACGTCTGACCGATGCGTTCAGACAATTTTTTAGTCCGCAGCCCCAAGGTATGATCGGTTCCAGCAACCATCGACAGCGTCTGATATACATGGTGCAGGAATACCTAGGGGCAAGGTCAGACTTGGACACCTTTCCCACCGAAAATCCTCTGGCTTACTGGGTCCTGAGGATGGATCACTGGCCAGAGCTTGCACAGTATGCAATTGAGCTACTGGCCTGTCCTGCATCCAGCGTTCTTTCCGAACGCACATTCAGTGCTGCTGGAGGATTTGTCACCGATCATAGGGTGCGCCTGTCCACCGACTCGGTTGATCGACTGACCTTCATAAAAATGAATCAGTCTTGGATCACCACCAGCTACCAGACACCTGAAGCGGATATAACGGAATAATTTATAATGTCACATCCCTTCAAGACTGCCTATGCTGATGCTGAGTGACTGTCCTGTTATGTTCACTGACTATCCTCTTCCTCCTCCTCAATGATCCATGCCACCACACCAGTGCCTAAGGCACAATTTTTCAGCCCCTGTATAACAGGGGCGTGTAATTACAATTTTTTAAAAAGATGCTTCGCAACAGGTGTGACTGCTGTGCTCAGAGTACAGTATCTGTGAGGGGTTGCAGTGTTGTGGCACCAGCACCAGTGCCTAAGGCACAATTTTTCAGCCCCTGTTGGGGCGTGTAATTACAATTTTTAGGCAATGCTTTGCAACAGGTCTCATTGCTGTGCTCAGAGTACAGTATCTGTGAGGGGTTGCAGTGTTGTGGCACCAGCACCAGTGCCTAAGGCACAATTTTTCAGCCCCTGTATAACAGGGGCGTGTAATTACAATTTTTTAAAAAGATGCTTCGCAACAGGTGTGACTGCTGTGCTCAGAGTACAGTATCTGTGAGGGGTTGCAGTGTTGTGGCACCAGCACCAGTGCCTAAGGCACAATTTTTCAGCCCCTGTTGGGGCGTGTAATTACAATTTTTAGGCAATGCTTTGCAACAGGTCTCATTGCTGTGCTCAGAGTACAGTATCTGTGAGGGGTTGCAGTGTTGTGGCACCAGCACCAGTGCCTAAGGCACAATTTTTCAGCCCCTGTATAACAGGGGCGTGTAATTACAATTTTTTAAAAAGATGCTTCGCAACAGGTGTGACTGCTGTGCTCCAAGTACAGTATCTGTGAGGGGTTGCAGTGTTGTGGCACCAGCACCAATGCCTAAGGCACAATTTTTCAGCCCCTGTTTAACAGGGGCGTGTAATTACAAATCTTGATCTAATAGTTCACAGCAGGGCCCATTCCTGCGCCCACCAAGAGTAACTATGAGGGCCTACAGTCTTGTGGCAACACCGTCCACCACCACCACCACCACCAAAGGCCCAATTTTTCTGCCCTGTTCAACAGGTGCATGCAATTACAAATCTTGATCTAATAACTCACAGCAGGGCCCATTCCTGCACCCACCAAGAGTAACTGTGAGGGCTTACAGTCTTGTGGCAACACCGTCCACCACCACCACCACAACCACCAAAGGCCCAATTTTTCTGCCCGGTTCAACAGGTGCATGCAAGTACAAATCTTGATCTATTAACTCACAGCAGGGCCCATTCCTGTGCCCACCAGTCTTGTGGCTACACCAACATCTAATAGGGCAAATTTCTGCAGAGTATATACGGCAGGCCCCTACTTTCAAACATCCAACTTACAAACGACTCCTACTTGCAAACGGCAAGAGAAAACAGGAAGTGAGAGGAAATCTACCCCTAGGAAGGAAAATTCTATCCTGTTAGATTTAATTTGGGAAAAAGGTATCTCCTCTCTACTGATGCTTTATCACCAATCCTTGTTTCAATTAAAACCCCACTTTTCCAAAAACATTTGTCATTGGGACGGAAAGTGAGGTGACATGTTCTGAACAGATGTGCAAAGACAGCAAATGTTACAGGGGTGATAACCCCTCCCTATGTTCTCCAAAAAGCTTAAAAATTGTTTTTTTTGGGATGTAGCTACACTTCATAATGTACCTGTTCAGATTCTACTTAAGAACAAACCTACAGTCCATGTCTTGTTTGCACCACCTATATACTGCTGTTCAGAGTATATAGGGTTGTAGGTATAGGGTTTTATTTTGGGTGCGGGGTCCCCCTTAGTATCCATACAAGACCCAAAGGGGCTGTGGTGGGGGGGGGGGGGGTGATGGGGTAGCCATGCCATTTTTCTCAAGGATTTTCAGCCATATGGCGGCCAGGACAAGACATGACATTAAAGCCGCAAGTGGTTTTAAATGGCTTCTTTTTTTCCTTTACAAATGTCATTTTGTGCAAGGACAGTTCTAAACACGGGAAACACATGCCACTTCACAGGCATACTTTAGACACCCCCCAGGTACCGTATTTAAAGGAAAATTTCACTTTTTTTTTTTTTCACTTTATGCATCATTAAAATGACTGCTCCCGAAAAAACTTTAGTTTTTAAAATTTCTTTTTGCATTGATATATGTCCCCTGGGGCAGGACCCGGGTCCCCAAACCTGTTTTATAACATTAACATGCATATTGGCCGTTGTAATTAGCAATTTTGATTTCGAACGTTCGCGTCCATTATAACGAATAGGGTTCGAAAATTTGCGCGAACTTTCGGTCCGTTCGAAGGTTCTGGTGCGAACCGAACCCGGGGGTGTTCGGCTCATCCCTATTAGGGAGCCTGTTATGAGTAATGACAAGCATGAGCCATTGGAGCTTGTGCATGTAGACAGGAAGTAACTGCAGAGAGACTGGAGTACATCAGTAGCAGTAGGATGCAAACATAGATAAAAAAGGTGAAACCAGAGTTTTCTAAAACAAAACAAAATAGCAATAATAATAATAATGGAATTTTATGTTGCACAGTGCGTTGTCAAACTAAATGTTTCCGATTAGCATTTACCTTCACTTAACCTACTAAGCAGTTACACACACTGCAAATTCCAGTAGCAAGAATCTGACTGATTTTTGATAAGGTCAGCCTTCATTAAAACCTCCTAGTACAATCTCAGGGCTGCAACAACAAATCTGTCTGCATCACTTCAGAAATGGAAGGGCCCTAGATTGTAGCTTACAAAAATAGAAACATATTGCCGGGGGTGCCTAAAATGTTTCTCAGTGCAGACATGTGATAAAAGCAACGTGCCAATCACACAAGTGGGAAATCATATATCTGAAGGCATCCTGCACACTGACAGTGTACATAACACTTCCAGGTTGCCATATTGCAAGGAGGCAACAATTTTATTTTCTGGATAATTTTATTAAATTACAGCATCTGAAGAGTGAAATAGAAAGGTCATTTTTAATGACCCTAAATTACAAAATGGCTTGCAATTATATAGGCTATTTCAAATTTTAGCAAAATTAGAGTTCAAGCTAGAAACTGAAGTTGACTTTTGAAGATGGATTTCTACATCTACTGAATCGGCCCAATTAAAGTGTCATACTCACTGTGGAACCTAGTGGGTTAATCCTTTGCATTGTGTAAAAAGGCTGTTTGATTCTGTCTTCTATGATCCTCTCCTTCTTCCACTGTCCCCAATATATGTTCTGATAGTACAGAGAGTTGGGGACAGGCTACACATGCTCAATTTGGTGTGTATTGCTAGAGAGTATTTTTTTTCTTGGGAGGGTGCATGTGATCAACACAAGGCCAATCAGCTCTGTCCAGATAGAGGGTCAGGGGTCCTTACATAGTAGGTGAGGTTGAAAAAAGACACAAGTCCATCAGGTCCCACCTGATAGAAGTCACTCATAGAAGTCACAAGACTGCTATATACTGGTGATGAGAAAAGGTATTTAGCAGTTTATATTTATGTAGCACACGGACCTGCCTTTGGCTCACTTGCAGGTCAAGGCACACCGCGCTATATGCCCATACCCTTCTGTTTTAAGAGGTTGAGCAGGTCAAGGCACACCGCGCTATATGCCCGTACCCTTCTGTTTTAAGAGGTTGAGCGGTGTTAACAATTTTGGATCCTGCAGCAAGTTATCCCATTCAACTGGTTCTTGTCTCCTAGAGTGTAGGGACAAGTCTCTATTTCTCCCCAGGAAGGCCAATGTCCACACCACTTTAACTCCAACGCTGAGTTTATTTTATAAGCAAAGTTCAAGTTCAGCAGACAGGAAAGGTGGAGGAGAAAAAGGACAGTAAGGTTTGGGAGATAGGTCCAGGCACAAACTGGTACAATAGTCACCACTCAATCCCGAGTAGGTTTAGCTCACCCGGATAGTCCCCTGTAAGAGCGGATCCTAGCAGCCGGAGTGATGCTCGAAAGTTCACTTTAGGTTTCCTAGAGATACGAACGGGAGATCCTCTGCCACAGAATCTTTCAGTCCCAAACTTCTCAGCAATTGAAACACAAGGACAGGTGCCAGTGACAGCATGCTGCAAGGCCTGTGACGGATCTTTGAATCCCTCTAGAAGGTAACCAGGCCTCTCTTTCACCGTGAACTCTCACCCGTCCATCAGAAAGTTCCTCCCCCGGTCTCCTCTTCTTAGAGCGGGTCCACCCTCTCCCGGACACCCTGGGATTCCTCTTTTGGAGATAAGCCTCAGCTAAAGGTGCTGGGCCTACTAGTGAAGTTGCAGCCCCAGGCGAAAGATGCCTGAGACTGATACTCGCACGCACCCCTGGCCTGGAGGGTCGGGCGGCGTGAACTGCTCTCTCTCCAGTGCTCCAGTCTTCTCCCAAAGATGGCGTCTGCCCCCTATGTATCCTCTCCCAGCATGCACAGCAGGCCAACCATGCCCACCGCACCACTGCCTAGAGGGGACACCCTAAGGCATAGCAATATCACCCACGGTTCAACCCTGACCTGATATGGCAGTGCCACCTACAGGCCACAGGGAACTGTGCGTCAGGTTACATCACATAGGCAGAAGCGAATACTAAAAATCAAAGTGGTCTGAGCCTGGCTACTAGCTCAGACCAACCCCTAAATTTAAGTACATAGCACCCCTGAAAAGTAAAGGGGCACTACATATACTAAAATAATTGCATTTCCATGTTCTGTGTACTGTGGGAGACCAGATATAGTGAATGCAGGGTCCTGGGTTTAGTAACACTTCTAGGTTTTTTCTAATTGTTTCACATATCGTGATTGGACAAATATACAAATGTGGGCCATGTTCTTTATATGTCCTGCTGATTTTATTGGCTGCTGAGATTTAATTATCTAATTTTCAAGTGCATTTGCTGTGAAAGAGCATTCACATACATTAGACTATGGGGTTGATTTACTAAAGACAATTAGACTGTGCATTTGCAAGTGCAGCTTAGTAAATGAGTATGTGAAGCTTCACTTTGCAAAATAACCCAATAACATACAAGAAACAAAAAAAAATGCATTTTTGTTTACACATAAGCGTACGCAGCCTATTTGATTAGGGTGTGCACCCCAAAGCTCAAACACACGCTACTGATCACTCACTGTGTTCAATCAGAAAGAGAAGGGGCCAGTAAATCACATATTTACCGGCCCCTTCCCCACTCATTCTAAAACATCCCCCTGTGTGTGCCCGCAACAGCATCCTTTGGGAAAGGAAAGGAGGGAAGCCGGAAGCACTGTGGGGGGGAAGGGGGGCCAGGGCAGTAGAGAGAATATGTGCTGTACAGGGTGATTAGGGTGTGCCTGGGTACACCTTGCACACCCTGTGCGCACGCCTATGTGTTTACACATGATTGGATGATGGAAGTCAGCAGAGGTTCTCCTCATTTTCTAAGCTCTGGACTGGAGCAATTCCACATGCAAAGTGCACAGTCTACCTGCCTTTAGAAAATCAACTCCTACCAGTAAGGGTGGATGGGAAGGGTGGTAGATCGTGTACTTGGTATCTCCAGCAATAAATGATTTATGGTGCATTTTGGAAGTATCATGTTTGAATAGATGTCTCCTTCCCTTCATTGTAATATTTTGCAATACTTTTCTTTAGTGGTGCTCCTGATACAAGCCATGTGTTTGAAGTGCATCTTTTTTATCATATACGTGTTTGTACTTTTATTACCACCATAATTTCCTCTATCTCACCTCATTCTTTACCCCTGTTTGTGCCAGCCATTGTGATAGTGAGTAGTGACGACATAGATTGAAGTGAATAGATGAAGTGGATTCAGCTTGACTTCCCCCAAGCGATATACTCACCTCTTTTTCTTAATAGGATGACATTAACCCCACACAACCTCAAATTACCCCACCTTGGGCAGAAGCACCAGGAGAACTGTAACAAATAGCAGCAGCCATATTATCAAAGCTCCCTTCACTTAGGGGTGTAATTTATTGCTGGCTTGAAAGCATATGTCGTTGCATATGACATTTAATTTCAGGGTAGTGCCATAGAGTTTCCCAAATGTTTTAGGATCATAGTGAGACATAAACATTTAGTTGTTGTTTTTGCATCTTTTTAGTTGCAGCTCTTTTTAAAGCCATAAAATCTATGCTAACGTTGTCTTTGTACAGTGTATGGAAACACTTCCTGTAATATTGGTGTTATGGACCCCAATTAAGAATAGAAAATATTAACCAGGTAACATTGGTCAAGGATTGTGCCTTGTTCCTAGACATTTAAAGATATTCAGATGTTTCACTGACTGTGAGAAAAAATTCTGTGAAAATGTATTTTGCTTTTTTACAGCAGCTGTTCTTGTAGTCAGCCAAGTGGGTCATAATTAGAGATTGGAAAAAAACACACAAAGAACTGGTGTAACGCACAGCGCTTGAAAGTCTGATAGTTAAGAAAATATTGGAAGGCACGCATACGTATAATAGTTTGTCAAAAGAACAATGATAAAAAGCATGTAAAAAGGTAAAAAATTGTTCTAGGGGATGAGCCCCTGTGAAATATGAGACTGAGATAAATGCTGCAGAGGGAGCGAGGATGATTCAGGAGCGGGCTGGGGGACCCGATTACTGTGAGGAAAGAGAAGGGCAGAAAAGGAAGGGAAGCGCCAGGTAATTCCTAGTGCAGCATTATTTTATTGGGTTTAAAATACAAAGATGATGGTATAAGGTGCACTCACATAGTGCTTCTATGAGTAGGTGCTTGCCATGTCAAGCATCTGAGAAGAGTCGCCGGAATGTCCCTGTATGAAGGTCCACGAGCGCTGTGTGTCAGCAGGAAGCTGAAGCCTCGAGTAACTCTGCAATGAAGTGTTTCAGAGCTGTCAGACTTGGGAGCTGCCTACCGCTGTGTCTGGCCAATCAGAAAAGGTTTCGAGAGCAGGGCCACACCTCCTTCATCAGCTCACTGATGAAGGAGGCGTGGCCGTGCTTCCGAAACACGTTCTGATAAGGAGAGCTGATCAGCGGCATCTTCTCACAGGGAACATCAGTGCCCTGATTACAGTAAAGCCCCCGGTGCCACCAATCAGTGACCATCAGTACCCCCCAATCAGTGCCTATCAGTGACTCCAATCAGTGCTAATCAATGACATCAATCAGTGCCCATTAGTGATTCCAGTCACTGCTGCCTTTCAGTGTCCATCAGTGCTGCCCATCAATGCCCATCAGTGCCACCCGTCAGTGCCCATTAGTGCTGCCCATCAGTGCCATCCATTAGTGCCCATCAGTTCCGCCTATCCATGCCCATCAGTACTGCCTATCCATACCACCAATCAGTGCCGACCAGTGCCGTCCATCAGTGCCGCCTATCAGTGCTCATCAGTGCCGCATATCAGTGCCACCTATCAGTGTGGCACATTGGTGCCTCCTCATCAGTGCCCATAAGTGCCATCTCATCAGTGCCCATTAGTGCAGTCTATCAGCGCCCATCAGTGAAGGAGAAAAATTACTTATTTACAAAATTCACTGACAGAAACTAATAAAAACTAATAAAAAACCCAGCAGAGATAAAATACCACTAAAAGAGAGTTCTATTTGTGTAAAAAATAATGATGGGTACAGTGTTGCATGACCGCGCAATTGTCATTCAAATTGTGACAGCGCTGAAAACTGAAAAGTGGCCTGGGCAGGAAGGGGGTGAAAGTGCCCTGCAGGCAAGTGATTAATTATCTAAGAAAAAAGGGATAAGGTAAAAACAGCACTGGTTATGCTCACATGAAAACATGGTATACAAACATAACAGGGCAACAGGTCTATGGTCTATGGTTGGAACCAGAGACTCGCTTTGGCTCCGAGGAAGAGGGTCCTCCCTTGAAAACGCATTAGCTACCTAGCAATACCGCCTGGTCCTCCGGCATCTCTGGTTCCAACCATAGACCTAAGAGAAACCGTTCGCTATTGCTGTTGCCTTGATATGCTTGTATATCACGTTTTTATGTGAGTATAACCATTGCTGTTTTTTCCTTTATTAAAATTATTTTTGGTAATGCACAAGGTCGGTGCGCCCTACCTTCTTTTTTATATGTTACAGTTCCAAGGACACCCATTGTTCTGAGGAGGGCAGCAAGGCAATTGACATTCTATACAAAAGTGTTGACTGCACCACACATCCCTAGATCCAGCACCCAAGCACAGGAGAATTGTTTTGTGTTTTTTGGCAAATGGTTAATACAAGGAATGCATTAGGGTAAAAAATACAACCATACAATAATTACAACCACTTTAATTTGGGTTGAATTTAGAAGTCCTTAGAAGGTGATCTGCAATGCAAGCCCCATGATTTTATTAGTACAGGTTTATAGGTGTGTCAAAATAGCACTGGGATGACTGAATGGGGAGTCGGTTCTTATTCCATATGCCTCTGCACTGTTACCAATAATGTTGGAAGATAAACCTGTGGAAGAGTTAGGTGTGATATACTAACTCATCCTAAACACCTTCATGTATGTATCATGGTCTTGTGATATGAGAATTGTAATGTGTCTATTGTTTATATATATATATATTGTGACAGCAGGCAAGTAAAATCACCGGGTTGCATCCAGGATGGAAGATATATATGTCCTAGATTCAGGCTTTATGCCAATTTATACCACCAAGGGGAGTGCTGGGAGTCTTGCAGCTGGGCTCATTAAGACCTCTACAAGAACTCCCAGCATGCTAAGGGAGATGCTCCAACCTGGAACCAGATCTGTATGTATAGACTGGGGAGTATGCGTTCTGTGCGGTGAGACAAAATCCTGTGTGGCTATTGCTAAGAACTTCTAAAAGCAGGGAGCTAGGGATTGGGGTAGCAAAAGGCTGTACCAAGTTGTTAGTTAGGGACACCAACGTGTGTAGTGAGCGGTCAAGTTAACCAGGATTTATCTTCCTGTTTCTTTTGTTTTCTTTTATATTTTTTTGTCTATATTATTTTTAGTCTTAATATACTCTAGTCCAGTGATGGCAAACCTTGGTGCCCCATATTTTTTAGAACTACATTTCCCATGATTTCCCAGCACTCTGCAGTGTAGTTGAGCATGAAGGGAAATTTAGTTCCAAAACATCTGGGGTGCAAGGGTTCGCCATCACTGCTCTAGTCAAACTGTTATTTTCTCTTTGCTCTTTCCTTTTTCCTGTATTTTGAATATCTACGGTTTCCCTCAAGCTACATCCTGCTACAAAGGATCATTGTGACCCAAAAGACGTAAAGATTTGGGTAGTAACACACTTTTATGTAATCTAGATTTCACAATCAATCTAATAGTATCATTGATGAGTTGTTAGCACCCTAATAAGCCTAAAATACGCCTAAAATGTATTATTAATGATTATGGAAATAAACATCACTGCCTTGGACAATAAAGACAGAAACTGCTGAACGCTGGTCTTGGGTCAGTATTGTCAGTTTCTCTAACAGATACGGATACGTGTGGTATCTAAATTTATCTTCAACAAAACCCAGATTTTTCTTTCCTTTAAAGATAGGGCACAGCACCAGCAATTAATTTACATAGCCAATGCTTAAAGCTGAAGTTTAGGTATGCTATTTTTTATTGTTATATGGGTCCAGCTTGGACAAACGTAAGTATGTATGTGCCATATCTGTGGGATCTCTGTGGAAGGCTTAAAGCGGGATTCCACCCGCACTGTAGCTGCTGACTTTTAATAAGGACACTTACCTGTCCTACTCGCCCGCGATCTCAGCCCCCCCGAGGCCGATCCTTCGGCGCTGGCAGCTCCCGGCAACACCATCCTCAGTAAGGGAAACAGGCAGTGAAGCCGTACGGCTTTACTGCCAGTTTCCTACTGCGCATGCGCAAGCCGCGTGGCATTTTGTGAATGAGCCGGCTGCTCTCTGGGATACACACAGTTCCCAGAAGGCAGCGCGCCCCATTCACCAGAAGACACCGCGAGTAGGACGAAGGAAGGACACCTGCCACGGATGATGAAGAGGAAGATTAGGGACTTCCGCATAGCAACCGCTATTTAAGGTGAGTAAAAATTATTTATTTTTTTCAATTCTTTTTTAAAATTTCAGGGTGGAACTCCAATTTAAAATCATGATGTCATTCCCCCCCCCCCCCCCCACTTCTCCCCTTTGTCCAGTGGAGATCACTGTAGTATCGGTGCCAACTACAATAATTTCCAGCTTCTACAGGGATTGACCAGGTTATGGCACATACATACGTACATTGGTCCAAGCTGAAGTAATGGAACTATGAAAAAACTACCATATATAAACTTTAACTTAACAAAATAATGATAGAAATATGGTCATGTAACTCTTTTTCTTCTTAGCTCTGCATGGCCTGGGGCAGGAGCTGGGCTAGGCACAGAACCTTGTGTGTCTTGGTGACATCGCTTCAACATTTACATGACTTTCTCCCCCAAGGTCATGCAGAGTGGAGTGGAACTGTCAGTCAAGATATCTGATCCACCCTGCAGACATTTCTGCCTATAATGTGGGCATTTAGGAGGATTCTGCCCCACGGAAATCTGGGAGCAGACACGGCTTACTTGCTGAAAGAAGTGGAGCATGTGCAATGTGATGGCAAAGCTGCTGAGGGTCAGAGGCACAGAAAGATTATAAAAAATATTGGTAAAGTGTTTTTTTGAAAAGGGGGGGGAGGGGGTAACAACCACTTTAATTTGTGTACATGCAGGTCTTAAAAATACCCTAATAAACAATGGTACAGCCGGCAGGCAACCTTTAAGATATAGTTTTCAAACCAGAGAAAACATTCATGTTAAAGGGTCTATTTATCTATTTTTTTTTGCCCAAGATTCGCACATCTTTCATCCAAGGGTCACAAATGTTTCTAATTGAATTTAATATCAAAACAATTGTGAATCTTGAGTAACAGTTGTGTGGATTCTGGGTGAAAATGTTGATAAAGAGCTGCACTGAATGTTTTTATTTTGTTTTTTTGTTTTTTCACAATTAGGGATGAGCCGAACACCCCCCTGTTTGGTTCGCACCAGAACCTGCGAACAGACAGAATGTTCGCGTGAACTTTAGAACCCTATTAAATACAATGGACTCGAACGTTCGAAATCTAAAGTGCTAATTATGAAGGCTAATATGCAAGTTATTGTCTTAAAAAGTGTTTGGGGACCCGGGTCCTGCCCCAGGGGACATGTATCAATGCAAAAAAAAGTTTTAAAAACGGCCGTTTTTTCGGGAGCAGTGATTTTAATAATGCTTAAAATGAAAAAATAAAAGTGAAATTTTCCTTTTAAATTTCGTACCTGGGGGGGGGGGGGGGGGGGGTGTATAATATGCATGTAAAGTCGCGCTTGTTTCCCGTGCTTAGAACTGTCCCTGCACAAAATGTCATTTCTGAAGGAAAAAAAGTCATTTAAAACTCATTTGCGGCTATTAATGAATTGTCGGCTCCTGGCAATACATAGAAAAGTCATTGATAAAAAAAAGCATGGGGGTCCCCCCAAATTCAATTACCAGGCCCTTCCGGTCTGGTATAGATATTAAGGGGAACCCCGCCGCAAATTTAAAAAAAAAATGCGTGCGGTTCCCCCCAAATATCCATACCAGGCCCTTCAGATCTGGCATGGATTTTAAGGGGAACTCCACCCCAAATTTAAAAAAAAATGGCATGGAGTCCCCCCCCAAAAAATCCATACCAGACCCTTATCCGAGCACGCAACCTGGCAGGCTGCAGGAAAAGAGGGGGGGACGAGAGAGCGCCCCCCCCCTCCTGAACCGTACCAGGCCACATGCCCTCAACATGGGGAGGATGTCCCCATGTTGATGGGGACAAGGGCCTCATCCCCACAACCATTGCCCAGTGGTTGTGGGGGTCTGCGGGCAGGGGGCTTATCGGAATCTGGAAGACCCCTTTAACAAAGGGGACCCCCAGATCCTGGCCCCCCCTATGTGAATTGGTAAGGGGTACATTGTACCCCTACCATTTCACGAAGAAAGTGTTAAAGGGGTCTTCCAGATTCCGATAAGCCCCCTGCCCGCAGACCCCCACAACCACCGGGCAAGGGTTGTGGGGATGAGGCTCTTGTCCCCATCAACATGTTGAGGGCATGTGGCCTGGTACAGTTCAGGAGGGGGGCGCTCTCTCGTCCCGCCCCTCTTTTCCTGCGGCCTGCCAGGTTGCGTGCTCGTATAAGGGTCTGGTATGGATTTTTGGGTGGACTCCACGCCATTTTTTTTTAAAATTTGGGGTGGAGTTTCCCTTAAAATCCATGCCAGACCTGAAGGGCCTGGTATGGATATTTGGGGGGAACCACACGCATTTTTTTTTTAAATTTGCGGCAGGGTTCCCCTTAATATCTATACCAGACCTGAAGGGCCTGGTAATTGAATTTGGGGGGACCCCCACGCTTTTTTTTTTTCTTTATCAATGACTTTTCTATGTATTGCCGGGAGCCGACAATTCATTAATAGCCGCGAGTGAGTTTTAAATGACTTTTTTTCCTTCAGAAATTACATTTTGTGCAGGGACAGTTCTAAGCACGGGAAACATGCGCGACTTTACATGCATATTACACACACCCCCCAGGTACGAAATTTAAAGGAATATTTCACTTTTATTGTTTCACTTTAAGCATTATTAAAATCACTGCTCCTGAAAAAAAACTTTTTTTTGCATTGATACATGTCCCCTGGGGCAGGACCCGGGTCCTCAAACACTTTTTATGACAATAACTTGCATATAAGCCTTTATAATTAGCACTTTAGATTTCTCCCATAGACTTTTCGAATTTGCCGTGAACACCCCAAATTGTTCGCTGTTCGGCGAACAGGCAATGTTCGAGTCGAACTCGAAACTCATCCCTATTCACAATCTGATCTATATTAAAATTAGAAAAGAATATAACATTGTTGATGGTAATGTATAACTTGTACAGTGAGAGAGTTTAAATTTGAATACAGTAACAGCATACATTATCTCAAAAAAGTGAGTACAACCCTCACATTTTTGTAAATATTTTATTATATCTTTTCATGTGACAACACTGAAGAAATGATACTTCGCTACAAAGTAGTGATTGTACAGCTTGCATAACATTGTAAATTTGCTGTCCCCTCAAAATAACCCAATACACGGCTATTAATGTCCAAATTTCTGGTAACAAAAGTGAGTACACCCCTAAGTGAAAATGTCCAAATTGGGTCCAAAGTGTCAATATTTTGTGTGGCCACCATTATTTTCCAGCACTGCCTTAACCTTCTTTGGCATGGAGTTCACCAGAGCTTCACAGGTTGTCACCAGAGTCCTCTTCTACTCCTCCATGATGACATCACGGAGCTGGTGGAGGTTAGAGACCTTGCACTCCTCCACCTTCTGTTTGAGGATGCCCCACAGATGCTCAATAGGGTTTAGATCTGGAGACATGCTTGGCCAGTCCATCACCTTTACCCTTAGCTTCTTTAGCATGGCAGTGGAGGTCTTGGTGGTGTGTTTGGGGTAGTTATCATGTTAGAATACTGCCCTGTGGCCCAGTCTCCAAAGGGAGGGGATCAGGCTCTTCTTCAGTATGTCACAGTACATGTTGGCATTCATGGTTCCCTCAATGAACTATAACTCCCCAGTGCTGGCAGCAGTCATGCAGCCCCAGACCATGACACTCCCACCACCATGCTTGACTGTAGGCAAGACACACTTATCTTTGTACTCCTCACCTGGTTGCCCCCACAGACGTTTGACACCATCTGAACCAAATAAGTTTATCTTGGTCTCATCAGACCACAGGAGACATGGTTCCAGTAATCCATGTCCTTAGTCTGCTTGTCTTCAGCAAACTGTTTGTGGGCTTCCTTGTGCATCATCTTTAGAAGAGGCTTCCTTCTGAGATGACAACCATGCAGACCAATTTGATGCAGTGTGCGGCGTATGGTCTCAGCACTGATAGACTGACCCCCCACCCCTTCAACCTCTGCAGCAATGCTGGCAGCACTCATATGTCTATTTCCCAAAGACAACCTCTGGATATGACGCTGAGCAACTTCTTTGGTCGACCATGGCGAGGCCTGTTCTGAGTGGAACCTGTCCTGTTAAAATGCTGTATGATCTTGGCCACCGTGCTGCAGCTCAGTTTCATGGTCTTGGCAATCTTCTTATAGCCTAGGCCATCTTTATGTAGAGCAACAATCTTTTTTTCAGACCCTCAGAGAGTTCTTTGCCACGAGGTGCCATGTTGAACTTCCAGTGACCAGTATGAGAGAGTGAGAGCGATAACACCAAATTTAACACACCTTAGACCTTGTCACACTAACGAGTCACATGACACCGGGGAGGGAAAATTACAATTTGGGCTCAATTTGGACCTTTTCACTCAGAGGTGTACTCACTTTTGTTGAAAGCGGTTTAGACATTAATGGCTGTGTGTTGAGTTATTTTGAGGGGACAGCAAATTTACACTGTTATACAAGCTGTACACTCACTACTTTACATTGTAGCAAAGTGTAATTTCTTCAGTATTGTCACATGAAAAGATATTATAAAATATTTACAAAAAATGTGAGGGGTGTACTCACTTTAGTAAAATAATATATACACACAAGGTAATCGTGGTTGTAATAGGAAACGTACACAAACGGAATTGTATTTATTGAAAGAAAAAATAATAGGATAAAATAGAATATAATATCAAAGGATGAGATACAAAAATAATTTCTATATATTTCTGGGGGAACAAGATTTTTTTAACAGACTGTAAGTGGAAGGGTAAGGTTTATATATTCCAGCCCAGAAACCCTATACCCCCCACAGTGCTTAAATCATAGATAAAATCATACATAACCCAAAATTCAAGTATTACAAAAGAAGAAAGGTCCCGCTCTCATCACCATTGACAATCTCCAATTGTATTGAGTACAAGACCTATTCTTACACTTTTAACAAATACTCTCAAGTCTAAAACTAGGTTGGAGAGTCTTTTTCTGTTTTTTCAATAGAAATAAAGTGGGAAGATTTTAGGAAGCTATAGTAAGAATTACAGAGCCGATCTGCTGGAGAAATCTAAGTGAAAGGTACTACGCTCTTCTGTTAAAGAAAACATTTATAGAAGACATCAGATATTGGAATGGGTCTAGGCAACAGTTAAGCAGGGATTGGTCCCTAGAGCAGCAGCATTTTAATGATTTCAGCTCCTGCTTGTTTAATCTGTGTCAATGCACCGATTCCGGCTTGTGTACCCAGTGACAGTGACAGATAATGGGTTAAAGAAACGCTCTACCTGTCAGCACAAATTCATGAGTCTCAAGACACCTCACCCAGGGCTGAGAGGGGTAAAACATAAATTTCGAACAGAACCCACTTAGCACAGTAATATCATGCTCTGCTGATTCTCAGCTGGGACCTACGCATAGCCGCCTCTTGCTTTCTATCTCATGTCAGATGTGATCTTGGAGAAAGAGAGTGGTGAGATGCTCTGCAGTCCAATAGCAGTGCGGACCTGCAAAGATCATCGAAAAGGGAAATTAATAGTGAGAAGCTCTGCTGCAGCTCAAACCGTACCGACACGATAATGCTATTAGTCTTAAGCCCCATACACACTATCAGTTTTTCTGCAGGTTTTTGTCTTCAGGTTTACCAAAACCATCTAATATGAGGTCAAACCTTAAGAGTTTCAATTCGTATGCAATCAGGCAGGCCCTTGCACTACATGGTTTTGGTAAACCTGAAGACAAAAACCTGCAGAAAAACTGATAGTGTGTATGGGGCTTAACTCTGCAGGTTCATTGCATGTGGGCTGCCAGTGGCGTCATGATGTGCATCCTACAGGTTCTTGCCTTACTGGTTCTTCATTATATGCAGCTAAGAGACTGCTGTAAATCAGATTGTAGAATTCCAGGAACTCTGTTCAATAACCTGCAGTTGAAAGAGTTAATGCACCAAATCAAGCGATTTCTGAAGACAAAACTACACAACACACATACCAAAAATAAAATATTCATGTTTTCTCCAAAAAGAGCATCGTACAGATTGTCTAAAACATGACAAAATGGATTGTCTACCAAAAAGAACATGAATCAGTGCAGGATGGTAATAGATAAAACACACAAAAATCTAAACGCCAGATAAAATGGCCAGTGCAAAGAAATATGTTTTGACACATGGAAGACCTTGAGCAGGATTGTTAGATGATTGCCAGTGTGGTATATTTATCACGTAGTGCTCAGCAGGTAATAAATATAGCATGATGCTATTAACCCAGAACCTTACTGGTCCATTCCATTTTGTCTCATAATGTGCAGGCAGAAGTTGCCATTAAATACAAGCCCCATACTGTCTGATCCTCTTGTCCTTACAGTCTGCTGCAAGCAGGCCACCCGAGTACACATGCCTGAGTAGTACAGTAATTATATCTCTCGCTATATACTTGCCCTATTGAAATGAGACCCACGCTGGTAACTAAATTGGGACTTTTATAGGCTAGAACTAATACAACAGCTATACAAAGACATACAGTATCTCACAAAGTGAGTACACCCCTCACATTTTGTAAATATTTTATTATATCTTTTCATGTGACAACACTGAAGAAATTATACTTTGCTACAATGTAAAGTATTGAGTGTACAACTTGTATAACAGTGTAAATTTGATGTCCCCTCAAAATAACTCAACACACAGCCATTAATGTCTTAACCGCTGGCAACAAATGTAAGTAGACCCCTAAGTGAAAATGGAAAAATTTGGCCCAAAAAGCCATTTTCCTTCGACGGTGTCATGTGACTTGTTAGTGTTACAAGGTCTCAGATTTGAATGGGGATCAGGTATGTGCAGTGGTTGAAGGAGTGGGGGGTCAGCCTGTCAGTGCACAGACCATACGCTGCACACTGCATCAAATTGGTCTGCATGACTGTCATCCCAGAAGGAAGCCTTTTCTAAAGATGATGCACAAGAAAGTCCGCAATCAATTTGCTGAAGACAAGCAGACTAAGGACTGATGAAACCAAGATAAGCTTATTTGGTTCAGATGGTGTCAAGCATGTGTGGCGGCAACCAGGTGAGGAGTACAAAGACAAGTGTGTCTTGCCTACAGTCAAGCATGGTGGTGGGAGTGTCATGGTCTGGGGCTGCATGAGTGCTGCCGGCACTGGGGAGCGACAATTCATTAAGAGAACCATGAATGCCAACATGTACTGTGACAAAGCATGATCCGATCCCTTTATAGACTGGGCCGCAGGGCAGGATTCCAACATAATAACTACCCCAAACACAACTCCAAGATGACCACTGCCTTGCTAAGGAAGCTGAGGGTAAAGGTGATGGACTGGCCAAGCCGGTCTCCAGACCTAAACCCTATTGAGTATCTGTTGGGTGTCCTCAAACAGAAGGTGTAGGAGCGCGAGGGCTCTAACATCCACCAGCTCCATGATGTCGTCATGGAGGTGTGGAAGAGGACTCCAGTGGCAACCTATGAAGCTCTGGTGAACTCCATGCCCCAGAGGGTTAAGACAGTGCTGGCAAATAATGATGGCCACACAAAATATTGACACTTTGGTCAAATTTGGAAATTTTCACTTAGGGGTGTACTCCCTTTTGTTGCCAGCAGTTTAGACATTAATGGCTGTGTGAGTTATTTTGAGGGGACAGCAAATTTACACTGTTATATAAGCTGTACACTCACTACTTTACATTGTAGCAAAGTGTCAATTCTTCAGTGTTGTCACATGAAAAGATATTTACAAAAATGTGAGGGGTATAAATCCTCTATAATAATAATTTGTACTTGGTAGAGGGTCCGGGATTTATGCTTGATGCAGATTAGTGCATTTTTGCTGACACATATTGCATCTTGGGGGGGGGGGGGCGCAGTTTGGAATGTTCGCTCTGGGCTCTAGATGACCTTGTCCTGGCTATGTATGTAGGTCTACCCTCATAGGGGCCGCTGATTAGTGTGATTTTTTATTTTTTTTGTCTCAACCTCTTCCAAAAACACCTCAACCCCTCTAGCACACCAGGCAGAATTATTCTCCTGAACTGACAGACTGGGTATGCACTTTCCAAAAGAAAAGGAGGGTGGTAGTGAAGAGTGCAGGGGAGCAAAGGGGCTTGCAGAATAATTAATACGGGAGGGACAGTCCTTTGAGATGTCCTTCTGCCGGTCATTGTTGGGGCCCTTTAAGAGCATTAGCACACTTGACAACAGTGCCAGTTAACCTACATGCAGTATAGGAATGGTATAGTCTCAGCACAGGTGCAAGGTAGATATGGTTCAGATTTCCCCTAAAGGTTTGGTATATTGTGGTGTAGGGTTGGTATAAGTGGAGTCTAAGATTGGAATAAGTGCAGTATAGAGTGCAGTATGGATGCAGTATGGATTGGGTGCACTTGGTGTCCTGCACTCAAAGGCTCAGTCCCTGATAGCAGCATCAGCAATGGAATATTAACCCTCTCACCAGTCTCCCGGGATGCTGTGGTGGCCTCGCTACCATCCTCCTTTTCTTTTGGAACAAGGGGGCCCCCTTGCTCTCACCCCAAAAACACCCAGTAATCAAGAGTGAGAAGTAGTGGATAAGTAAACCCTCCAGTCTCTCTGCTGCAGCAGTGCAGGTGCTGTCATGTGGGCAGTGCTTCACTGTCCCCAGCTGTCCTCACTCCCAATCTCAGGCTCAGGTCTCTGTTAATATGGTCTCCCGCTGGCAGCCCAGATATAGGAACTTTCCCAAGCAATTTAATAAAAATCATCTCTTCGCTCTTTCTTCTGCACAGTGCCTATTGGGATCTATAGTGTAAGCAGTCTTTTGTCCCATATGGCTGCTATCTCAAACCACAACTCCCAGGATTCTCAGAGCTCTGCATAGAAGTGTATGGGCTTGCATGGCTTTAGCACTCCTCCTGCTGTCCGAAGGAGAATGGTGCAGCATAACATCAGTGTTTCAGTAGATCGGTAGAGGGAGAGAAGAATAGGCAATGTCTCCTCCTCTGTAGTTCTGTAGTGTAGCCCTTCACCTGGCTAGAGCATATATATATATATATATGTGTGTGTGTATATATATATATATTTATATATATATATATATATATATATATATATATATACATAAAATTACAAGTATAGATTAAGTAGAAACAAGGATTTGTTTAAACAAGGTCATCTCCTTTACAGCTATAAACATTGACAAGACTACACATTCTCTTTAAGAGGTGAAATAAACCTTTATGCCTATAGTGAAATAATAGTATACAGTTGCAACCAACAACTTCTTTTTTTTTTCTATTGCCTTTTGTTTAACTGAATTACTTAAACCATGCACTATTACAAAGCATGTTTTTTCTTCTTTGTCTCTTTTTGTTTAAAGAAAATGAGAGTTACTTAACTAAACATTAATGGTTCTCTTTATAGAAGAAAAAAAGAACACAGCAAACAAGCATAGCCCAAAATGACACGCTGGGATAATGAGAACATTGCTTGCACAAGATACTTATTGCCTCTAGAGAACATATGATCGGTAGGTTTTTTTTTTCTTGTAAATTTTTGTAAATTGGTTTTCATATATTAATCATACATAAAATCGGTTAAATACTATTACATTAGTTTAAATAATACAGCTAAATGGTATAAAAAAAGTACTATTGTTCCTAATACAAATTGAAAATATATTTATTGTGTCAAGCAATATTTCTCCAGTATTTACACATATAATACAACAGGCCAAGCTGCTGCAATTCATGTCCATGTAGAGGAAAGAAAGGCAAGTGGTACAGGAAGTTATAAAAATAATTTGTATGAAATATAGGTAGCAGACAAATTAGAATTAGCTTTGGCTTGAATTTATTGTTAAAATGCCCTTAACAGACTGTGTTTAATCCTGCTTTATGCCTAGTTCACACCTATGCAGGTTACAGTTTGCATATTCCAGGTGTATTTTGCATTTTTCAATGCACATTTTTGATCCATTGAAGCCTACGGAACCAAAAAACAGAAAAAAGTCCCTGGCCCTTTCCATTAAATGCGAAATGTGAACATGATCCATAAGAAACCATGTTTAATGGACTGTAGTGTGTTTCTGAAAAACTGAAAATGCACTAAAAAAATACATAGGTGTGAACCAGGCTTTAAAGTGTACCTCTAGCCAAAGTTTTTTTTTTTTTTTAATTCAGAAGAGTATAAATTATATGCAACTGTCAAACAAAAATTGGTGTTTGGGTGTCGGTGGTTCCCCTAACAACCTAACCCTATAGCGGTATTCTTGATGAAAGCAAGAATTGGCCTTGCTGTCAAAAATTGCAATGATATGCACCTGTCAAACAGGTGCGGAAAAATTGGTCCTTGGGTATTAATTGTGCCCATGAAACCTACACCATAAAATGTCTTCCAGATGAAATCAACACCCACAAAGCTAGGCAGCCCAGACAGTCTTTCAGAGATTCCAGATCCAGAAAGCACTTAATCAGTGACATCAGCATCAGGGGCTTGATAGCTCCTGCTAATCCAGGACTGATACATTTTGATAAATGTCAGCTGGTCCAAGGAGTCTATGGACAGACACACTCGCCTATCTGTCATAAAACCTCCGGCAGCACTGAATGCCCATTCGAAAATCACGCTGGATGCAGGGCAGCTCAATTGCATACTGGGCAAGTTCTGGCCAGTGGTATATTCTCGTGACCCAGTTACCCAGTGGATCGTCAACTGGAAATCTCTCCATGTCTGTTTTCACCCCTAGATAATCTCCCACCCATATGATGCAGACGCTGCCGATAGGATGTGAAAGCTGACAGCCCTGGGTGCCTAGGACTTAAAGAAAGTAAATTAAATTAAATTAAAAGAAATGCATCACTGAGGCAACCCCCTTCTCCACCACTCCTCTCTTGACCAACATAAGCCTCAAAACTAAGTTTTCCACCAGACTGTAACCAACCAGAGTCGGGAAAGGCATTACATGAACTCCTCTTTAAGATGTCCTCAAGAGATTTCATCTTCTGCTCCCTCTTTGGGGATGGGATGAGTTCAGAGACTTTCCCTTTGTAATGTGGTCAAGGAGGGTTACCAACCAATAGTGATCCTTCTCCTTGATGCCACGTATTCTCGGGTCCATTTGCAGGACCTTGTGGGCATGTCACAAATCAGGCAGTTTACGGCAGGGGGAATTCCTGCTGAATTTCAGCCGGCCGAGCACTGGTTGTGTATGACTGCCTGAAATGGCTACAGACTCTTCTGGCCTGCTTCCAACCCTGGGTACCTATTCAAGAAATGCTGCACCACCAAATTGAGGACATGTGCCAGGCATGGCACATGCATCAACTTTCCCTGTCTAAGGGCGGACAGGAGGTTTGTGCCATTATCGCACACCACCATTTTTGGCTCCAGCTGGCATGGCGTGAAGCACCTCTGGGCCTCCCCTGAAGAGCTGCAAGAATCTTTGCTTCAGTGTGGCTCCTGTCCCCTAGACAGACCAGCTGAAGCACTGCATGGTACCTTTTAGCCTGACTCATTGAATAGCCCCTTGAACGCTTAGGGGGTCATAGGACAATTCAGCAGAGGAGGGCATGGTGGAGGAGGAGGGGGTCGAGCTGACAAACCTCGCATCATCACCGCTAGCTGTATGGAGACATGGCAGTACAACAAGCTGCAGCACTGAGCCCTGTCCTGCATCCTTCCGAGTTGCAAGCAGAGTTACCCAGTGTGCTGTGAACAAAATATATCATCCCTGACCATGCTTGCTGGACCACGTGTCAGCAGTAATTTGGACCTTGCAGCTAACTGCCTGGCCCAACAATCCCATCATCCCTGTCAGTGGAGACTGCTGAGAGGTCATGAGTAGGGATGAGCTTCGTGTTCGAGTCGAACATACGTTCGACTCGAACATCGGCTGTTCGATCGTTCGACGAAGATCGAACGATTTGGGCCGTTCGCGCCAAATTCGAGTGACGCGAACGGCCCACAATGCACTACGCCATCGCAGTGTCATCCAGGCGCTGTGATTGGCCAAGCATGCACTGTGACCCCGCATGCTTGGCCAATCACAGCGCCGGCAGCGAGGAGAGCAATGATTGGCCACAGGCAGGATGCCTGTGGCCAATTATTGCTGAGGGTGTTTAGTACACGCCTCACACTATAAAAGGCCGCCAGCACGGCGGCCTAGTGTAGTGTGTTCCGGAGCAGGGAAAGAGAAACATAGGCAGGGACAGTGACATTTATTTTTTTCTAGCTTAACCTGGATTCCTTTAGTTTAGGGAAAGAGAAGGATAGGTAGGGAGAGTGTCAGTGTGTTTTACTGTGCGAATCCTTGTTTCTAGGGACAGGGAAGGACAGTGAGGGAATTCTCCTTGTGCTATAGTGTGCTTTAAAAAAAACATTTTTTCTAGGGACAGAAAACTATAGGTAGGGAGAGTGTCAGTTTCTTTCACTGTGATAATCCTTGTTTCTAGGGACAAAGAAGGAAAGTGAGTGAAATTCTCCTTGTGCTATAGTGTGCTTTAAAAAAACATTTTTTCTAGGGACAGAAAACTATAGGTAGGGAGAGTGTCAGTTTCTTTCACTGTGATAATCCTTGTTTCTAGGGACAAAGAAGGAAAGTGAGTGAAATTCTCCTTGTGCTATAGTGTGCTTTAAAAAAACATTTTTTCTAGGGACAGAAAACTATAGGTAGGGAGAGTGTCAGTGTCTTTTACTGTGCGAATCCTTGTTTCTAGGGACAGGGAAGGACAGTGAGGGAATTCTCCTTGTGCTATAGTGTGCTTTAAAAAAACATTTTTTCTAGGGACAGAAAACTATAGGTAGGGAGAGTGTCAGTGTCTTTTACTGTGCGAATCCTTGTTTCTAGGGACAGGGAAGGACAGTGAGGGAATTCTCCTTGTGCTATAGTGTGCTTTAAAAAAACATTTTTTCTAGGGACAGAAAACTATAGGTAGGGAGAGTGTCAGTGTCTTTTACTGTGCGAATCCTTGTTTCTAGGGACAGGGAAGGACAGTGAGGGAATTCTCCTTGTGCTATAGTGTGCTTTAAAAAAAAAATTTTTCTAGGGACAGAAAACTATAGGTAGGGAGAGTGTCAGTGTCTTTTACTGTGCGAATCCTTGTTTCTAGGGACAGGGAAGGACAGTGAGGGAATTCTCCTTGTGCTATAGTGTGCTTTAAAAAAACATTTTTTCTAGGGACAGAAAACTATAGGTAGGGAGAGTGTCAGTGTCTTTTACTGTGCGAATCCTTGTTTCTAGGGACAGGGAAGGACAGTGAGGGAATTCTCCTTGTGCTATAGTGTGCTTTAAAAAAACATTTTTTTCTAGGGACAGAAAACTATAGGAAGGAAGAGTGTCAGTTTCTTTCACTGTGATAAACCTTGTTTCTAGGGACAAAGAAGGAAAGTGAGTGAAATTCTCCTTGTGCTATAGTGTGCTTTAAAAAAACATTTTTTCTAGGGACAGAAAACTATAGGTAGGGAGAGTGTCAGTGTCTTTTACTGTGCAAATCCTTGTTTCTAGGGACAGGGAAGGACAGTGAGGGAATTCTCCTTGTGCTATAGTGTGCTTTAAAAAAAAAATTTTTCTAGGGACAGAAAACTATAGGTAGGGAGAGTGTCAGTGTCTTTTACTGTGCAAATCCTTGTTTCTAGGGACAGGGAAGGACAGTGAGGGAATTCTCCTTGTGCTATAGTGTGCTTTAAAAAAACATTTTTTCTAGGGACAGAAAACTATAGGTAGGGAGAGTGTCAGTGTCTTTTACTGTGCGAATCCTTGTTTCTAGGGACAGGGAAGGACAGTGAGGGAATTCTCCTTGTGCTATAGTGTGCTTTAAAAAAACATTTTTTCTAGGGACAGAAAACTATAGGTAGGGAGAGTGTCAGTGTCTTTTACTGTGCGAATCCTTGTTTCTAGGGACAGGGAAGGACAGTGAGGGAATTCTCCTTGTGCTATAGTGTGCTTTAAAAAAACATTTTTTCTAGGGACAGAAAACTATAGGTAGGGAGAGTGTCAGTGTCTTTTACTGTGCGAATCCTTGTTTCTAGGGACAGGGAAGGACAGTGAGGGGAATTCTCCTTGTGCTATAGTGTGCTTTAAAAAAACATTTTTTTCTAGGGACAGAAAACTATAGGAAGGAAGAGTGTCAGTTTCTTTCACTGTGATAAACCTTGTTTCTAGGGACAAAGAAGGAAAGTGAGTGAAATTCTCCTTGTGCTATAGTGTGCTTTAAAAAAAACATTTTTTCTAGGGACAGAAAACTATAGGTAGGGAGAGTGTCAGTGTCTTTTACTGTGCGAATCATTGTTTATAGGGACAGGGAAGGACAGTGAGGGAATTCTCCTTGTGCTATAGTGTGCTTTAAAAAAACATTTTTTCTAGGGACAGAAAACTATAGGTAGGGAGAGTGTCAGTGTGTTTTACTGTGCGAATCCTTGTTTCTAGGGACAGGAAAGGACAGTGAGGGAATTCTCCTTGTGCTATAGTGTGCTTTAAAAAAACATTTTTTTCTAGGGACAGAAAACTATAGGAAGGAAGAGTGTCAGTTTCTTTCACTGTGATAAACCTTGTTTCTAGGGACAAAGAAGGAAAGTGAGTGAAATTCTCCTTGTGCTATAGTGTGCTTTAAAAAAACATTTTTTCTAGGGACAGAAAACTATAGGTAGGGAGAGTGTCAGTGTGTTTTACTGTGCGAATCCTTGTTTCTAGGGACAGGGAAGGACAGTGAGGGAATTCTCCTTGTGCTATAGTGTGCTTTAAAAAAACATTTTTTTCTAGGGACAGAAAACTATAGGAAGGAAGAGTGTCAGTTTCTTTCACTGTGATAAACCTTGTTTCTAGGGACAAAGAAGGAAAGTGAGTGAAATTCTCCTTGTGCTATAGTGTGCTTTAAAAAAACATTTTTTCTAGGGACAGAAAACTATAGGTAGGGAGAGTGTCAGTGTGTTTTACTGTGCGAATCCTTGTTTCTAGGGACAGGGAAGGACAGTGAGGGAATTCTCCTTGTGCTATAGTGTGCTTTAAAAAAACATTTTTTTCTAGGGACAGAAAACTATAGGAAGGAAGAGTGTCAGTTTCTTTCACTGTGATAAACCTTGTTTCTAGGGACAAAGAAGGAAAGTGAGTGAAATTCTCCTTGTGCTATAGTGTGCTTTAAAAAAACATTTTTTCTAGGGACAGAAAACTATAGGTAGGGAGAGTGTCAGTGTCTTTTACTGTGCGAATCATTGTTTCTAGGGACAGGGAAGGACAGTGAGGGAATTCTCCTTGTGCTATAGTGTGCTTTAAAAAAACATTTTTTCTAGGGACAGAAAACTATAGGTAGGGAGAGTGTCAGTGTGTTTTACTGTGCGAATCCTTGTTTCTAGGGACAGGGAAGGACAGTGAGGGAATTCTCCTTGTGCTATAGTGTGCTTTAAAAAAACATTTTTTTCTAGGGACAGAAAACTATAGGAAGGAAGAGTGTCAGTTTCTTTCACTGTGATAAACCTTGTTTCTAGGGACAAAGAAGGAAAGTGAGTGAAATTCTCCTCGTGCTATAGTGTGCTTTAAAAAAACATTTTTTCTAGGGACAGAAAACTATAGGTAGGGGAGTGTCAGTGTGTTTTACTGTGCGAATCCTTGTTTCTAGGGACAGGGAAGGACAGTGAGGGAATTCTCCTTGTGCTATAGTGTGCTTTAAAAAAACATTTTTTTCTAGGGACAGAAAACTATAGGAAGGAAGAGTGTCAGTTTCTTTCACTGTGATAAACCTTGTTTCTAGGGACAAAGAAGGAAAGTGAGTGAAATTCTCCTTGTGCTATAGTGTGCTTTAAAAAAACATTTTTTCTAGGGACAGAAAACTATAGGTAGGGAGAGTGTTAGTGTGTTTTACTGTGCGAATCCTTGTTTCTAGGGACAGGGAAGGACAGTGAGGGAATTCTCCTTGTGCTATAGTGTGCTTTAAAAAAACATTTTTTCTAGGGACAGAAAACTATAGGTAGGGAGAGTGTCAGTGTCTTTTACTGTGCGAATCCTTGTTTCTAGGGACAGGGAAGGACAGTGAGGGAATTCTCCTTGTGCTATAGTGTGCTTTAAAAAAACATTTTTTCTAGGGACAGAAAACTATAGGTAGGGAGAGTGTCAGTGTCTTTTACTGTGCGAATCCTTGTTTCTAGGGACAGGGAAGGACAGTGAGGGAATTCTCCTTGTGCTATACTGTGCTAAAGCATTCCTCATCAACCATCTTTGAAATCCTTGTTTTTTTGCACAGTCAGGGAAATTGTCGTTGTGCTATTCTGTGCAAAAGCAATCATCCTCAACCATATTTAGAAATCCTTAAGTAAAGGGACAGAGAAGGACACCTGAAGGTAGCCCTTATTGCTTTTTTCCCATCTCCCTGCAGGCCATCTATTAGAATGTCTGGAAGGCAAACAAGGAGAGGCAGACAGTCAGGAGGCAATAAAAGAGGGCAAGCAGGCTCTGTGTCTGGGGGCAACAGTGCTGGTCGTGGACGCGGTGCATTGTCATCAGCACATGGCCATGGGACACGCTTGTCCTTCTTTTCGGCAGCTGGACATGTTGAGCCACATCATGCCGAAGACTTGGTAGAGTGGATGACCAAGCCCTCCTCCTCCTCCTCATCCTCTCTCACCCAGGCTCAGGGTACTGGAAAAGCAGCTGCCAAAGCGTCCTCTTCCCTGGTATCAATGTCAGACTCATCATCAGTCACTCCTTCCCTAGACCCACCATGTCCTCCTCCTGAGGAGTCCCCCGAACTGTTTGAGCACAGTGTTGGGTACATGCTCCAGGAGGATGCCCAGCGTTTCGAAGGGTCTGATGATGAAACCCAGCTAGAAGAAGGCAGTAGCGTGAGAGCAGACAGAGGGGATGCTCAAGAAGGACACCAATCTGGCAGTCATGTTCCAGCAGCTGCAGCATACTGCCAGATTGGCTCCAGTGATGAGGAGGGAGGGGATGATGAGGTCACTGACTCCACGTGGGTGCCTAATAGGAGAGAGGAGGAGGAGGAGGATGAGGAGGAGGCACATCTCCAACGAGGCAGGATGCCCTTTGGTGGCCAGCGTAAGGGCAGTACACCGACGGAATCACACCGCAGAGCTCCGCCTGTGCAGGGCGCTGCCTCTGCCCGTCATTCAAAAAGTTCTTTGGTGTGGGCCTTTTTTGAGGCTAGTGCATCAGATCGCACAGCTGCTGTTTGCAACATATGTCTCAAGCGTATATCGCGTGGCCAAAACATCAGCCGCTTGGGTACCACATGCCTGACCAGACATATGTTGACCTGCCATGCAGCTCGTTGGCAAGCCTACCTCAAAGACCCACACCAAAGAACAAAGCGGACCTCTCCTTGCACCGCATCAGCTGGGATCTCCAACCCCACTATAACTTCAGTCCTCTCTGAAACATGCACTGAGAGGAATGAAGGTGTAGAATTAGGTGTGTCACAGCCAAGTACTTGCGGCCACTCTGCTAGCAGTACACCGACGTCCGATTCTAGCAGGCAAATTTCCCTGCCCCAGCTGCTGGACCGTCGAAAGAAGTTCACTCCCAGCCATCCACATGCCCAGCGGTTGAATGCTAGCTTGGCTAAATTGCTAGCGCTTCAACTGCTGCCTTTTCAGTTGGTAGACTCGGCCCCCTTCCGTGAGTTTGTGCAATGTGCGGTTCCTCAGTGGCAGGTTCCCAAACGCCACTTTTTCTCACGGAAGGCTATTCCGGCTCTCTACCGGCATGTGGAAGGCAATGTCTTGGCCTCGCTGGACAGGGCGGTCAGCGGTAAGGTGCATATTACCGCTGACTCATGGTCCAGCAGGCATGGACAGGGACGTTACCTTTCTTTCACGGCCCATTGGGTCACTCTTTTGGCAGCTGGGAAGGATGCAGGACAAGGTGCAGTAGTGTTGGAGGTTGTTCCACCGCCATGCCTCCAAAATGCTACTACTGGTTGTGACACACCTCTCTCCTCCACCCCCTCCTCTTCTTCTTCCTCCATGGCCTCTTCCTGTGGTTTGTCCTCGGAACCAGCGGTGCTCCGTAGGCGTTCAAGGGGCTACGCAAGTACGCAGGCAAAAAGATGCCATGCCGTGCTTGCGCTGGTGTGTTTGGGGGACAGAAGCCACACTGGGGCAGAGGTCCTGTCTGCTCTGCAGGGCCAGGCCGAGAGGTGGTTGACGCCACGCCAGCTTAAGCCAGGAATGGTGGTTTGCGACAATGGCACCAACCTCCTCTCCGCCCTCCGACAGGGACAACTGACCCATGTGCCCTGTGTGGCTCACGTCCTTAACCTGGTGGTGCAGCGGTTCTTGGGCAGGTACCCGGGCTTACAGGATGTCCTGAGGCAGGCCAGGAAAGTCTGTGTGCATTTCCGCAGATCTTATAATGCCAGTGCTCGCCTGGCTGAGCTGCAAAAGGAGTTGAACCTGCCCAAGAACCGCCTTATATGTGACATGCCCACCAGGTGGAACTCAACGTTGGCCATGCTGCAGCGGCTGCACACGCAGCAGAGGGCCATCAATGAGTACCTGTGCGACTACGGCACCAGGACAGGGTCAGGGGAGCTTGGTTTTTTTTCTCCACGCCAGTGAGGCATGATCAGGGATGCATGCACTGTCCTGGCACCATTTGAGGAGGCCACGAGGATGGTGAGCAGTGACAGTGCATGCATCAGTGACACTGTACCTCTTGTCCACCTGTTGGAGCACACGCTGCGTGGAATAATGGACAGGGCACTTGAGGCAGAACAGAGGCAGGAAGAGGAGGACTTCCTTGCCTCTCAAGGCCCCCTTTACCCAGACAGTGTTCCTTCTGTCCCACCCATCGCACAGGAAGAGGACGAGGAGGAGGAGGAGGAGGAGGATTGTGTCAGCATGGAGGTGGAGGCTGGCACTCAGCATCATCAGCAGCAGTCTTTTAGGGATGATTTACAGTCCCAAGAAACCAGTGGACTTGTACGTGGCTGGGAGGAGGTGGCTGCGGATCATGTCGTCCTTAGTGACCCAGAGGACTCCGGAGCGAATGCCTCAGCAAACCTACGCTGCATGGCCTCCCTGATCCTGCAAAGTCTGCGGAAGGATCCTCGTATTCTTCGGATCAAGGAGAGGGACCATTACTGGCTGGCCACTCTCCTTGATCCACGGTACAAGGGTAAGGTTGCGGACCTTATGTTACCGTCGCAGAGGGAGCAGAGGATGAGACAACTCCGGGAGGCCTTGCAGAAAGGTCTGTGCAACGCGTTCCCAGAGACTGGGAGGTTACAAACTCCTGGTCCTGGACAACGAGTTGCTGAGGCTTCGGCCAGTCAAAGAAGGAGCGGTGGGGAAGGTGGCCGTCTGACCGATGCGTTCAGACAATTCTTTAGTCCGCAGCCCCAAAGTATGATCGGTTCCAGCAACCATCGCCAGCGTCTGATAAACATGGTGCAGGAATATCTAGGGGCAAGGTCAGACTTGGACACCTTCCCCACCGAAATTCCTCTGGCTTACTGGGTCTTGAGGATGGATCACTGGCCAGAGCTTGCACAGTATGCAATTGAGCTACTGGCCTGTCCTGCATCCAGCGTTCTTTCGGAACGCACATTCAGTGCTGCTGGAGGATTTGTCATGGATCACAGGGTGCGCCTGTCCACCGACTCGGTTGATCGACTGACTTTCATCAAGATGAACCAGTCTTGGATCACCACCAGCTACCACACACCTGATGCTGATATAACAGACTAATTGATTTTAACATGTCACATCCCTTCAAGACTGGTGCTGATGCTGAGTGCCTGTGCTGTTATGTTGACTTGCTATCCTCCTCCTCCGAGTCCTCAATGATACGATTGATGATGATAGCTTGGAAGATCATTTTTGTTTATGGGTGCCGCCACCAGTGGCTAAGGCCCAATTTTTCAGCCCCTGTTTTACAGGGGCGTGTAATTACAATTTTTTTAGCAATAATTTGCCATAGGGCTCATTGCTGTACTCCAAGTACAGTATCTGTGAGGGGTTGGAGTGTTGTGGCACCAGTGCCTAAGGCCCAATTTTTCAGCCCCTGTTTAACAGGGGCGTGTCATTACAATTTTTGAAGCAATACTTTGCAACATGGCTCATTGCTGTGCTCCAAGTACAGTATCTGTGAGGGGTTGTAGTGTTGTGCCACCAGTGCCTAAGGCCCAATTTTTCAGCCCCTGTTCAACAGGGGCATGCAATTACAATTCTTGATCTAATAATTCACAGCAGGGCCCATTGCTGCACCCACCAAGAGTAACTCTGAGGGCTTACAGTGTTGTGGCAACGCCACCACCACCACCACCACGAAAGGCCCAATTTTTCAGCCCCTGTTCAAAAGGGGCATGTAATTACAATTCTTGATCTAATAATTCACAGCAGGGCCCATTGCTGCACCCACCAAGAGTAACTCTGAGGGCTTACAGTGTTGTGGCAACACCACCACCACCACCACCACCACGAAAGGCCCAATTTTTCAGCCCCTGTTCAACAGGGGCATGCAATTACAATTCTTGATCTAATAATTCACAGCAGGGCCCATTGCTGCACCCACCAAGAGTAACTCTGAGGGCTTACAGTGTTGTGGCAACGCCACCACCACCACCACCACGAAAGGCCCAATTTTTCAGCCCCTGTTCAACAGGGGCATGCAATTACAATTCTTGATCTAATAATTCACAGCAGGGCCCATTGTTGCACCCACCAAGAGTAACTCTGAGGGCTTACAGTGTTGTGGCAACGCCACCACCACCACCACCACGAAAGGCCCAATTTTTCAGCCCCTGTTCAAAAGGGGCATGTAATTACAATTCTTGATCTAATAATTCACAGCAGGGCCCATTGCTGCACCCACCAAGAGTAACTCTGAGGGCTTACAGTGTTGTGGCAACACCACCACCACCACCACCACCACGAAAGGCCCAATTTTTCAGCCCCTGTTCAACAGGGGCATGCAATTACAATTCTTGATCTAATAATTCACAGCAGGGCCCATTGCTGCACCCACCAAGAGTAACTCTGAGGGCTTACAGTTTTGTGGCAACGCCACCACCACCACCAACACGAAAGGCCCAATTTTTCAGCCCCTGTTCAAAAGGGGCATGTAATTACAATTCTTGATCTAATAATTCACAGCAGGGCCCATTGCTGCACCCACCAAGAGTAACTGTCAGGGCTTACAGTGTTGTGGCACCAGCACCACCATCAAAGGCCCAATTTTTACTACCACTGTTCAACAATTATATGTAATTAAAATTCCTGATATAATAGTTGACAGCAGGGCGTTCCAGCACCAACCAAGAGTAACTGTGAGTGCTTACAGTGTTGTGCCAACACCAACAACTAAGGGGCCTATTTCTGCAGAGTATATACGGCAGGTCCCTACTTTCAAACATCCAACTTACAAACGACTCCTACTTGCAAACGCAAGAAGACAACAGGAAGTGAGAGGAAATCTACCACTAGGAAGGAAAATTCTCTCCTGTAAGAATAAATATGGGAGAAAGGTGTCTCCTCTGTACTGATGCTTTATCAGCAATCCTTGTTTCAAGAAAAACACCACATTTCAAAAACAGTTGTCATTGGGACGGAAAGTGAGGTGAAATGTTCTGAACAGGGGCACAGACAGCAAAACAAATGTTACAGGGGTGATAACACTTACCTATGTTTTCCAAAAAGTTTAAAAATAGATTTTTGGGCTGGAGCTACACTTCAACAATGTACCTGTTCAAAATTACAAACAGATTCTACATAAGAACAAACCTACAGTCCCTGTCTTGTATGCACCGCCTGTATACGGCTGTTCAGAGTATATAGGGCCTTTTTTATTTTATGTGCGGGGTTCCCCTTAATATCCATACAAGACCCAAAGGGGCTGGTAATGGGCTGGGGTAGGGGGGGGGGGTCATGGGGTAGCTATGCCATTTTTCTTAAAGATTTTCATCCATATTACCGGGACCAGACATTACATTAAAGACGCAAGCAGTTTTAAATGGCTTTTTTTCCTTTAGAAATGTAATTTTGTGCAGGGACAGTTCTAAACACGGGAAACACGTGGCACTTCACAGGCATACTTTAGACACTCCCCAGGTACGATATTTAAAGGAATATTTGACTTTTTTTTTTTCACTTTATGCATCATTAAAATGACTGCTCCCGAAAAACGACCGTTTTTAAAACTTCTTTTTGCATTGATACATGTCCCCTGGTGCACAACCCGGGTTCCCAAACCCTTTTTAGGACAATAACATGCATAATAGTTGTTATAATTAGCACTTTAGAATTCGAACGTTCGCATCCATTGTATTTAATAGGGTTCTAATGTTCGTACGAACTTTCGGTCCGTTCGCGGGTTCTGGTGCGAACCGAACCCGGGGGTGTTCGGCTCATCACTAGTCATGAGGTATAGCGGGTGTTAACCGGAAAGGTGAGGAGTGAGAAGGAGCAGAATTGCGTCCTTTTTGTGTGGCTTTTAAGTGCCTTTGCCAACGGGGAAAGTGGTGGGTAGGGATGAGCTTCGAGTTTGAGTCAAACTCATGTTCGACTCGAACATTGCCTGTTCGCCTGTTCGCCGAACAGCGAACAATTTGGGGTGTTCGCGGCAAATTCGAAAAGCCGCGGAACACCCTGTAAAAGTTTATGGGAGAAATCTAAAGTGCTAATTTTAAAAGCTTATATGCAAGTTATTGTCATAAAAATTGTTTGGGGACCCAGGGGACATTTATCAATGCAAACATTTTTTTTAAAAACGGCCGTTTTTTCAGGAGCAGTGATTTTAATAATGCTTAAAGTGAAACAATAAAAGTGAAATATTCCTTTAAATTTCGTACCTAGGGGGTGTGTATAGTATGCCTGTAAAGTAGCGCTTGTTTCGCGTGCTTAGAACTGTCCCTGCACAAAGTGTCATTTCTGAAGGAAAAAAAGTAATTTAAAAGCACTCGCGGCTATAATGAATTGTAGGCTCCCAGCAATACAGAGAAAAGTAATTGAAAATCATTGATAAAAAAATAAATAATAATGCGTGGGGGTCCCCCCAAATTCAATTATTAGACCCTTCGGGTCTGGTATGGATATTAAGGGGAACCCTGCGTCAAATTAAAAAAAAATGACGTGGAGTTCCCCCCAAATATCCATACCAGACCCTTTATCCGAACACGCAACCTGGCAGGCCGCAGGAAAAGAGGGGGGGACAAGACTAGCCCTCAACATGGGGAGGATGCTTTGGGGGTCTGTGACCCCTCAAAGCACCATTTTCCCCATGTTGATGGGGACAAGGGCCTTATCCCCACAACCCTTGCCTGGTGGTTGTGGGGATCTGCGGGCGGGGGGCTTATCAGAATATGAAAGACCCCTTTAACAAACGGGGACCCCCAGATCCTGCCCCCCCTATGTGAATTGGTAAGGGGTACATTGTACCCCTACCATTTTACAAAGAAAGTGTAAAAAATTGTACAAAAAAAAAACACACAGACACCGCTGGGATAAGTCCTTTATTAAAAATAAAAAAAAATAAAAAAAGATTCCAGCGGTGGTAATCCACTCTCGGTCTCCACTCCAACGCTGTCGGTATCCTGCGATGGGTGATCTCCTCTCCGGTGTCCAGCGATGGATGATCTCTCCTCTCCAGGTCCAGGCTCCAACGATGAGATGTCCAGCGCAGCGAGGAACAGCATCCTGTCTCCATCGGAGACACCCCAGGAATCCCGGCAGCCTGACAGGTCTCTTATGTAGCCGAGGATGGGGCCACCCGTCACATGACCCTGTCCCCCTCTGACGCAAGGGGAAACCCGGGCTTCCCCAGTGACGTGTCCCCGCCCCCCTCTGATGCAACGGAAAAATTGGCACAGTTAGTCTAGGGATTGTTACGTGGTAACGGCCTATACCTGATTATACACAATCTGGCAGCATGGATAGATAACCACTATCTGCAAAGATGACACCAATACCCATGTGATAAAATATAACTGGATTTACTTTGATGTAAAGATTCAAGTTAAACTCATCACATAATATACATGCAGAGCCCTGCAGCAATAAACATATACCTCAGTGATAGTGCAGAGTGATCACCCGCCATGTGCAACTATCTTCTTTCCCTATGCGCAATATGGTGCAGCAACAAAGTTTTAACCCCCACCCTGGTCAGGCCTGACCCAGATTAAAACTCAATCCCTTATGAGAATAATTCTTCGCATGCAATTTGAACGGTGGTGCACTTTCAGGAAATAATATTTGTAATCCAACGGTAGTAAATTAACAAGATGGGCCAAGGCAGTCACTAGGCCTAACAAAGTAAAATGGTAACGAAGTGAGCAAGTCCTCGCCCACCACTCCGGACGCGATCCCAGTCCGGGCTTCCACCACTGTGTATCCGCACACAGTGTCTCCAACGGCCCGGTCTCCGGTCCAGCTGATGTCCGCAAACTCGAACAGAACCAGGTGCCACTCAGGCTCCTCAGTGGGGTGGAAGGCTCTTTGGTCGGTATGCAAGGCCCAGGCTTCAGGCCTTACACAGCAGCAGGGAGTCCTATTGCTTGCAGCGTGGTGTCCAAAGAGGCCGAGCTTAGCCTCGCCCCCTTCTTTTATAGCCCCACCCATGAGTCTCTGCGGTGGCCAAATGCACCCTGGGTGCCAAACGGGATTCTGGGTAACATAGTCCAGGGGCCTTAAAGGAGACCCCGCTACATATATATATATATATATATATATATATATATACCGTATATATATATTTGGAGTGTTTTTCCCTCACTTTGTGTCCCAGAGACACCATCTTCCTAATGTGGGGCAAAATCCCAACTTACTTTGACAGCTGTCACTGGAATATAGGTCTTCTTTGGGAGATTTTCTTTCTCCTCCTATTACAAGGAAACCGTGAAATACTAAAAAATTATTTTCTTTCATTTTCTGCCCAAAGGACAAAGGCTATAAGGATAAAAAGTGAATGTGAATCTCCAAAACAAGGACACAGGCAGTATTAAAAATCTAAAAGTGTGGCCCCCTACACCTCCAAAGGGCAGCACAACAGCAGTGCGTTTTCTGTGCCTCAGTGCCCAAAACTTTGCTCTTGCTGCATTTTTTGAAGTGTATCACAATGCACACTGAAGTTGGAGTACAATAACACCCAGCATTGATGTCAGGGAGTGCAATAATATCCCACAACACTGGTGTCAGTGAGTACAATAATTACACCCCTGGTGTTGGTATAATTAACAACCCCCCCCCCCCACACACACACACATTGTTGGTCAATGTCAGTGATATTTAACCCCCCCCCCTGAATTGTGGATTGGCAGTGAAAGTAACCCCCCCTTCTCCGCCTGCATTGTGGTTTGGCAGTGAACATTACCCCCCCTCCTCCCTCTGCATTGTGGACTGGCAGTGAAAGTTAACCTTCCTCCTTCCCCTGCATTGTGAACTGGTAGTGAAAGTTAACCTCCCTCCTCCCCCCTGGATTGTGGACTGACAGTGAAATTTAATTCCCCTCCTCCCTCTGCATTGTGGACTGGCAGTAAAGGTTATCCTCCTTCCATCCTTTGTATTGTGGACTGGCAGTGAAAGTTAACCCTTATCACTTACCCATCGCACGCTCCCGCACCGCTTTCTCTCTGCCCAGAGATTTTGCTTGTACTTTGGGAGAAGATAACTCTGCGCCCACAGTACAATCTCTCTCATTTAGTGCCGGGTGCTGGAACACAGAGCACGTTCCAGCACCCGGCTCCCCACTGTCACTCTGCTTTCTTTATGGTGCCCAATAGTCTGCGGGCCGCACACAGATGTGGCCCATGGACTGTGTTTTGGGCACCAGGATTCTAACTCTTCCTATTTCTATGCAAATACTAGGAGTCAGGGGTAAACCTAAAAATCAAGTGGCCCCATTAGTAAGTTTGCCATGGGGACAAGTGGAAGCCTAGCATGAGAAGAGAACCCACTTTCTTTATAAAACCTAGGAGATGCTAGGAGAAAGGGATAGAGAAAATATTGCCCTGGAGACTGAATTGCCTACTGGCCTTGTTCTTCAAGTGGTTTCTTGCATTATAGCCATTCCCTGTCCCATGTGCACCTTCCATGTCTTACTAATGTTGGTTGGTCCTGCTGCTCCACTTCTAGCCCTAAATAATCTGCCAAAATGCAAACAGTTAAAGATTCTTCTCAGAGTCTACACATCCCAATCTTTCTTTTTTTTTTTAATACAAACGCTTTTATTGAGAAAATAAAGGTATGAACAATAAGCGTCCAGTACATAGCATACAATGACATCAAACATGTAATGAGAACCGCTTGGAGACAGCCATTGAGAAAACATAATCATGTAAATAAGGGGAGTCATAGGCCTCTCCACTATACCATGACACTATCACGCAGAAGTGAAGAGAAAAAATTATAAAATACAAGTCAACAAGGAGAAAAAAAAACAAAACAAAACTGTAAGAGCACAAAGAAAGAAATAGACAAGTAATTCACTATGCTAAAAACAGAACAGAACTGGTTACGGGAAGCTATTCTCAAAGGTGCTGATAGCAATGCAAGGTAGAACAAGGATGAATGTAGGTATTGACCCCAGAAATAGATGAATGCTCAGGGGGACCAGGGCTTCCATTTTAGATCATAAATGGGCATGGTATCCATGATGGTGTGGAAGACCCTCTCCATGATCTGAATAGCCGCCATGCGCTTGAGGACCTGGTCCCAGGGGACTCCAGGGATACGCCAAAACAGGGCAATGGACCAATGTACCACACTGAAGAGCGTGTGCGATAGTTTTTGTTCGGGGGGTGGAACCAGGGATGTCTGCAAAGAATAGGCACATCTGATGTGTTAAGGTTGCATAGATCACAGGGGTTCTACCTACCCTATCAGCTACCCTCCTCCAAAAGGTCCTTCAGGGCTGTACAGCTCCAAAAGATGTGTAAATGGGTCCCTTTCTCTGGACAACCCCTGAAGCAAAGCTCGGAAACCGCAGGAAAGAATTTATGTAGCTTGGCAGGGGTATAATACCACCTGGTGTGTAACTTCATCACCGTTTCCTTGACCGCCTCAGATCTTGTGCATTTGTGCATATTCAAGATCCTATCAGTCCATTCCTCCGGAGAAGCAACCACACCGGTTTCTAGCTCCCACCCGAGAATGGCTGTGGATTTGTCTGAGAGGCCTAGGCCACCCAGGAAATCATATAAACGGGAGATAGTCCCCTTATCCCTGGAGGTAGGGCCACAAAGACCCTCAAATGTATTCATGGGATTAGTTGTGGCGCCTGCATACAGTGAGTTAAAGTAGTGTCTAATTTGCAAATACTTGTAGAATTCTGACCTGGGGAGGGAGTGGGAGGATTGTAGGGATTGAAATGAGCAAATCACCCCATCCTTCTGCAGCGAGTCCAGAGTGACCAAGTCCTTTGAGATCCAAGGGGGAAAATCTTTCAGGTTAGGAAAAGCTGTGGGAAATGAGGGGTCACCAATAAAAGAGGCAAATCTGGGGTTGGGAGGTAGTAGGGAGAGTTTATTCTTATATAGGGACCAGAGCCGTAGGGATTGGCCCACCACCAAATTTAAGGTGGAGATAACCCTGGGGCAAACTGATCTGGCCCAGAGCAGACCCTGGAGATAATAGGGGGCTATAGAAATCCGTTCAAAGCGGAGCCAGGGGATTCTGCGGGAGGGGGTATGCCATTGCGCCAGTTGCAGAAGTCTGGAGGAAGCATAATAAAGCCAGAGGTTTGGCAAGCCTAGACCCCCCAAAGCACTAGGTCTATATACCATGTGCTTACCCAAACAGGGTTTTTTATTGTGCCAGACAAATTTGTTCGCATCCTGTTGCAGTAGGTCAATCGTTTGACGAGGCACGTAGTTGGGTAGGGCTCTAAAAAAAATAGAAGTTTGGGGAGAATGGACATCTTCACTGCTTGGATCCTGCCTAAGAAGGTGATATGATATGGGCCCCAAGTGTGTAGTAGTTGTTTAATGCATACAAAAGCGGGTGGGTAATTGGCGAGGTAAATTTTATGAAGTGAAGAAGCTAACTTGATCCCTAAATATGATAACGTCTGTGCTTCTATAGAGAAGTTAAAACTAGTTTGGAGAGAGGTAATGGTGTGTTGAGGGAGATTTATAGGGAGGGCGGAGCATTTAGAGAGGTTAACCCCTAGGCCCGAGATGTCCTGAAACGTGCATAAGGTGGATAAAAGATTGGGGATCGAGACAATTGGGTCAGATAGGAATAAAGGGACGTCGTCCGCATATAAGCTAAGTTTAAACTCCTGGTCCCCTTTAGTGTATCCCTTAATATTGGGGTCTAGGCTGATCGACCGAGCCAGGGGTTCGATAGCAAGGGCGAACAAAAGTGGGGATAAAGGACAGCCTTGTCTTGTTCCCCTACCTAGTGTGAAGTAGTCGGAATTACATCCTGGGAGTTTAATACGGGTGCACTGAGAGTTGTAAAGTGCCCTGAATCCGTGGACAAAGGCCCCAGAGAAGCCAAATTTTGCCAAGGTTAGTTCCAGGTACGGCCACAGAACGCTATCAAAAGCCTTGTGGATATCCAGGCTAAGGAGTAGAACCCTACGGGCGTGTAAATCAGCATCCTGAATGATGTTGGAGGCCAGTCTTATGTTGTCAGTAATTTGTCTAGATGGGATAAAACCAGTCTGATCAGGGGAGATTAGGGAAGTAATAATATTTGATATTCTGTCTGCCAAAATACGACCAAAGATCTTCAGATCATTATTGATGACAGAAATCGGTCTATAGTTTTGAGGTAGGGAGTGATCTTTGTTGGTTTTCGGGATCAGGGACATGTTCGCAAGAAGCATGTCATCCGGGAAAACATTGCCTTCAAGAATATGGTTAAAGAGAGATTTTAGGTGTGGGATTAAGGTGTCCTTGAATTTCTTATAGTATGGGGCTGAATACCCATCAGGGTCCGGGGTTTTGGAGGGTTTCAGTGACTTGATAATTGCAAGGATTTCAAGTTCTGAGCAAGGGGCATTCAGCTCTAGAAGGTGATCTGGTGTTAGGGCGGAAGAGGTAGATCATCTAACCAAGATTTAAGGGTAGGGTCAAGGGGGGAGGAAGGAGGGGAGAGAAGCTCTGTATAAAACTTAGAAAAAATTTGCAACACCTCTGTAGGGTGGGAGACCAAATTACCTCCAGGAATTTCTAGTTTGTAAGTGTGACGGGGTTGTAGTGATTGATTCAACTTTCTGGCAAACATGGTCGAGGCCGAATTGCTGTGCAACAGAAATTTGGCCTTAGACCATCTAAGGGATCTTTCTGTCTGTTCAGAGAGAATTTTGTCTAGTTCCAGTCTATTGTCATTACTTCGTTATAACAGGTCAGGAGCATGGTTTTGAGAATGTAGGTGGTATAATTTATCCAATTCAGTAGTGAGCCTTCTAATATCAATCAATCTCTGTTTTCTTTCTTTCAGCCGCTATTTGGATAAGGTGACCTCTAATCACCACCTTATGCGCTGCCCAAAGGACTGAGGGGGAGACGTCACCTGTGTTATTGGTGACAAAATAGTCAGTTAAATGCTTAGAAAGCTGTGAAACTACAATAGGATCAGTTAGAAGAGACTCGTTTAGTCTCCACCCAGCAACTGAGGGTCTGAGGCCTATGTGGGAAATGTCTAAGGAGACCATCTGGTGGTCCGACCATGGGCATGAATGAATGGCAGCAGAGGTGGAGTTTGCAAGGAGTACAGGGGAGCAAAATAGATAATCTATCCTAGAATAGCTATCATGGGGGTGGGAATAAAATGTGTACTCACGGGCCCCTACATTATGTGCCCTCCAGGAATCCGCTAGATTGTGAGCGTGCAGCAGTGTTTTCACAGTTTTGGGGAAAGCATTGGAGGCGCTGCCAGCCCTACTTCTGTCGAGAGCCGAATGCGCCACCAAGTTGAAGTCCCCATCCAGCAACAGATGTGAAGAGCTATACCTGTCAAAGATCTGGAAAAAAATTCTTGAAGGTTGCCTGGGAGTCATTGGGGGCATACACATTAGTAGGGATGAGCTTCGAGTTCGAGTCAAACTCATGTTCGACTCGAACATTGCCTGTTCACCCGTTCGCCGAACAGCGAACAAATTGGGGTGTTCGCGGCAAATTCGAAAAGTCTATGGGAGAAATCTAAAGTGCTAATTATAAAGGCTTATATGCAAGTTATTGTCATAAAAAGTGTTTGGGGACCCTGGTTCTGCCCCAGGGGACATGTATCAATGCAAAAAAAAGTTTTAAAAACAGCCGTTTTTTCGGGAGCAGTGATTTTAATAATGCTTAAAATGAAAAAATAAAAGTGAAATATTCCTTTAAATTTCGTACCTAGGGGGTGTGTATGATATGCATGTAAAGTGGCGCATGTTTCCCGTGCTTAGAACTGTCCCTGCATAAAATGTCATTTTTGAAGGAAAAAAAGTCATTTAAAACTCACTTGCGGCTATTAATGAATTGTCGGCTCCCGGCAATACATAGAAAAGTTATTGATAAAAAAAAAAAAAAAAAGCGTGGGGGTCCCCCAGAATTCAATTACCAGGCCCTTCAGGTCTGGTATAGTTATTAAGGGGAACCCCGCCGCAAATAAAAAAAAAAAATGCTTGCAGTTCCCCCAAATATCCATACCAGGCCCTTCAGATCTGGCATGGATTTTAAGGGGAACTCCACCCCAAATTTAAAAAAAATGACGTGGAGTCCCCCCAAAAATCCATACCAGACCCTTATCCGAGCACGCAACCTGGCAGGCCGCAGGAAAAGAGGGGGGGACGAGAGAGCGCCCCCCCTCCTGAACCGTACCAGGCCACATGCCCTCAACATGGGGAGGATGTCCCCATGTTGATGGGGACAAGGGCCTCATCCCCACAACCCTTGCCCGGTGGTTGTGGGGGTCTGCGGGCGGGGGGGCTTTAACAACGGGGACCCCCAGATCCCACCCCCCTATGTGAATTGGTAAGGGGTACATTGTACCCCTACCATTTCACGAAGAAAGTGTCAAAAAATGTAAAAAAAAACACACACACCTTGGAAAAGTCCTTTATTAAAAAATAAACAAAAAAAAAACATTCCAGCGGTGAAATCCAGTGTCCCGCGGCGATTCGATGTCCAGCGCTGTCCGTCATTTACCGAGCCTGAGCAGACCTGATGGGGAACTTCCTCCGCAGTCTATTACATGTATAGACTCGCCCCTTCTAAAGTTCCCCATCAGGTCCGCTCAGCCAATGACTGTAATGGTGTAAGGCTGAGGACCTGATGCGGAACATGAGAAGGGGCGGGTCTATACATGTATTACACAGTGAGGGAAGTTCCCCATCAGGTCCGCCCCCTCGGTATGTCAGACCCCGCCTACATCATTGGCCTGAGCGGACCTGATGGGGAACTTCCTTCACTGTGTAAATTTAAATTACACAGTGAAGGAAGTTCCCCACTCAGGCCAATGACGTAGGCGCGGTCTGACATACCGAGGGGGCGGACCTGATGGGGAACTTCCCTCACTGTGTAATACATGTATAGACCCGCCCCTTCTCATGTTCCGCATCAGGTCCTCAGCCTTACACCGAGTCATTGGCTGAGTGGACCTAATGGGGAACTTTAGAAGGGGCGAGTCTATACATGTAATAGACTGCGGAGGAAGTTCCCCATCAGGTCTGCTCAGGCTCAGCCAATGACGGACAGCGCTGGACATCGAATCGCCGCGGGACACTGGATTTCACCGCTGGAATGTTTTTTTTTAATTTATTTTTAATTTTTTAATAAAGGACTTTTCCAAGGTGTGTGTGTTTTTTTTTTACATTTTTTGACACTTTCTTCGTGAAATGGTAGGGGTACAATGTACCCCTTACCAATTCACATAGAGGGGGGGTGGGATCTGGGGTTCCCCTTTGTTAAAGGGGTCTTCCAGATTCCGATAAGCCCCCCCGCCCGCAGACCCCCACAACCACCGGGCAAGGGTTGTGGGGATGAGGCCCTTGTCCCCATCAACATGGGGACATCCTCCCCATGTTGAGGGCATGTGGCCTGGTACGGTTCAGGAGGGGGGCGCTCTCTCGTCCCCCCTCTTTTCCTGCGGCCTGCCAGGTTGCGTGCTCGGATAAGGGTCTGGTATGGATTTTTGGGGGGACTCCACGCCATTTTTTTAAAAATTTGGGGTGGGGTTCCCCTTAAAATCCATGCCAGATCTGGTATGGATATTTGGGGAAACTGCACGCATTTTTTTTAAAATTTGCGGCGGGGTTCCCCTTAATAACTATACCAGACCTGAAGGGCCTGGTAATTGAATTCTGGGGGACCCCCACGCTTTTTTTTTTTTTATCAATGACTTTTGTATGTATTCCCGGGAGCCGACAATTCATTAATAGCCGCGAGTGAGTTTTAAATGACTTTTTTTCCTTCAAAAATGACATTTTATGCAGGGACAGTTCTAAGCACGGGAAACATGCGCCACTTTACATGCATATCATACACACCCCATAGGTACGAAATTTAAAGGAATATTTCACTTTTATTTTTTTATCTTAAGCATTATTAAAATGACTGCTCCCGTAAAAACTTCAATTTTTAAAACTTTTTTTTGCATTGATACATGTCCCCTGGGGCAGGACCCGGGTCCCCAAACACTTTTTAGGACAATAACTTGCATATAAGCCTTTATAATTAGCACTTTAGATTTCGAACGTTCGAGTCCATTGTATTTAATAGGGTTCTAAAGTTCACGCGAACATTCTGTCTGTTCGCAGGTTCTGGTGCGAACCGAACGGGGGTGTTCGGCTCATCCCTGCACATTAGCTATCGTGACCTTCTTCCCCTGTAAAGAGCCCTGCAAGATAATAAATCTACTAGCTGGGTCTTTATAGATATATTCTCAACATCAAAGTTATTTTTACGAATATTGCCACTCCTCGGGACCTAGACCCAAATGTTGTAAAATATCCTGGGCCAAATGATCTATCAAAATATGTGGCATGATTATTCGCGGAGAAGTGAGTCTCCTGTAATAGAAAGATATCCGCCTGTAGGCGTTTGTAGGCATTAAATGCTTTTTTCTGTTTTTGAGGGGAATTAAATCCCCGGACATTATGGGAAATTAATCTAATGCCCATTCTGTGCGTGTGAGAACATATAAACCCTTAATCCTAGGGGAAGGTCCCGAGGAGCCGGCTAACTCTGACCATCGCCCCAACAGGGCGGGGACAGTCGGGTTGACCTGAGGAAAAGCAAATACCAACATGCATCCCAGTAAAACATAAGCCTTAAGGGCAAGTGTATAAAATGCATCAAAAATAGAGAAGTCTGCAATAATAGTCCCGCAACCAGAAACCATAAAACAGTTAAGAAAAAAAAAAAACACATATAAACCATCGGGGTCGGGAGGGGATAGACCATCCCGACAGTAGGCTAAAGCAATAACCAGTCAGGCTAAAAACTTCCTGACCAAAAGGACCAAAACGTCCAACACTCTTGACAACCTTGTTCGTGGGAGTTACCACAAGAGTGGGGGGACAACCAAACGGGCGCTGCTCTAAGATAACACAGCGGGAACCAGTACAGGTGAACAATGGTGCAAAGAGGAGTTAGCAAAATACCAGGGGGGAGGGTGGAGACCCTATTGCAAAAATGAGTCAGACTGATAACGCCTCCCCCAGGAATGATGGTGCTACTCCTCAGCCGTCCGGGAAAGATCCTCCACCAAATAAAAAAAACTAGGAGAACCAAAAAAAAAAAAAAAAGTGGTGGTGGATCCGGGGGAAGAGGGAGGAAGCGTCAGCTCAGTTCAAACGCTCCCTGAGATCCTGTCTCTGGCTCCTGCGGTCTCTCCTCTGTGACAGGGTGGACCAGATGTCCGACGGGCGGGGAGTGAAGGGCATCCTAGGAAGATCTTCTTTCGCCATAAGACCAAGTTTAACCAGGAGTTCCTTCCCCTCTTGGATGGTGACCACTGTGTAGGTAGACCCCTGGTGTGGGACCTGGAGCTTAAAGGGAAATCCCCATCTGTACTGGATTCTAGCCTCTTGAAGAGGAGTGGTGATCTCCTTAAACCTGCGACGTTTGTCTAGGGTGGCTGGGGAAATATCTGGGAAGATTTGTAGCCTGGTACCATCCAGTACAATGTTGGGGGTATTGCGAGAAGCCCTAAGGATCTCTTCTTTCACCAGGTAGTCCTTGAGGCATAAAATAATATCCCTGGGAGGTTTATCTTCCAGAGGTTTGGGGCGAAGGGCTCTGTGGATCCTATCACAGGCAAAAGCAGTCACAGGGGAGGCAGGAAGCAGGGACTGGAACAACCTGTGGACAGAAGGGATAAGCTCCGTGACCACCTCTGGGACCCCTCTGATCCTCAAATTACTCCTCCTGTTTCTGTTGTCCAAATCCTCTAAATGGGACTGGAGCTGGGACACTGTATCTGTAAGGGATTCATGGTCCCTGCGGAGGTCAGAATAAGCAAGTTGCAGCTCATCGTGTTTAGTCTCCAATAGATCAGTTCTGCCTCCCAGCACTGCTATCTCCTGCTGCAGAGTGTTAGTAGATTTATGGAGTTCAGTCTGAAACTTGTCTGCAAGCTTGGTGTACATGGCAGCTAGGCTGTCATCTAGGTCTGCCATGGTGAGTTGCAAACTGTACTCACCATCCACTGACGAATGTGCAGGGGATGCCGCAGGACTGTGAGCGGTGTTCTGAGCACATTTTGGCTCGGCACCATCTTGGGACTTCCCAGACATCTCCCGGACTCTAAGGAGGTAATTTGTGAGGGTCTTCTGCGCTGGTTTCCCGTGACGAGACCTTGAGGACGGCATGCACCGCTCTATCTCCCGGGGGTGCAGGTAAGAAAGGGAGCGATACATTTGCTTAATGGCCCCAGGGAAGGCGTTAAGGTCCCCGCTGTGTACGGAGCTCCGCTCAGAAGCGACCTTCCAGACTCGCGCCGCGCATGCGCCCCCTACACATCCCAATCTTATACTAAAAGCTCTGACTTCAGCTGTAGTACTCTGATTCAATTTAAATTAACCAGTGACACTATCTATGATTAATCACCACGTGGAACAGAGGAAGTATGGCTGTGACTTGCATCATATTTAAGGACATTGAAGGCCTCTGGCAAGGGTTTAAATGAATTGACACTGAATTTGGGATGTATCCTGTTTAAGCACTTCTGGATTTTTTGAAAAACTGGAGTGGTCTGAGGTTATGTTACTGTTCTGATTTACTGTATAATATCAGCGATGAACCCATCCATAGACCTGCAACTGCATACTAATGGACTGCTAAAATTGACTGGAAAAAGCAAAACTCTAGGCAACAGCTTTTATTGGTTGAACTAGATTGACTTGTGTCTTTTTTCAACCTGACCAACTATGTAGCTCGGTATGTAACAGCTAAATATACAGCTGACATACTTATTGTAAGGCAATACTATTTTACCTGCCAAATGATATGTGTGACAGACCCAAATGGGACAAGGGCTTTTAGAGGGGACTGCAGGCTAGCCTCTTGCCTACTGACTAATCTGCCCTGGCATTTGAGGGTACTCTATTCTTAGGGAGGTGTGTGCCTGGGGGACCTTTTGGAGTAGTTTTACTTTGGATTCAAGTCTGTATCTCTCCGAAAGACACAGACACTGGGAACTGGAGGACCCGGATACAGATTTGGGGCCTCTATGCCCAAACCAGCATTGTATGTTATAACCCCTCCTAGACTCAGAGCACGTTAATATAATCAGCTCAAAACAACCTGATGCTGGAGCCTCCTGTTATAATCTGTTTATTAAGGTGTTATGTGTTTATTGCTAAGTGTGTCTCTCCCACTGTGTGGCTCCTAGGTGTGAATTTGCATTGTTAATTGAATTAATTGAGTCACATATTGTTTCTTTCTGTTGGCTAATCCTCTTGGAGGTTCCTACTTGAGGGGATTAGTCTTGTGTCAACTTTACATCATTATCTAACACTTGTGTGATATTTTGGGTAATATTTGGTTTTGTTGTTCGTGTGGTGACTGCTCTACTTTTGAGATGTGTGAGAGACGGTCACACTCTCCTGTTGTCAGAAACCATGAATCAGACCGAGACAGAAGTACAGTTAAATCACACTAGTTTAATAATAAATAATAAAAAGGTAAACCGAGTAAGCGTAGTCAAAACATAGCCAAAGTTCAGTAACCGGATCAGGTAGTCAGCCAAGTCAAAGTCCAAGAGCCAGCGATAAAGGTAATAGAACAGCAAGCAGGATCCGTAGCCAGAGGGGACAACAGTCAAGCAGGTCTTCAACTGGAACACAGGAGAAAGTCTCTTGTGATGTTAACACAGGCAAAGGCAAAGAGCAAATGAACTGGAAGTCCTTAAAGTGGTGTTCCGGCCTGTGACAGGAAAAAAAAATTAAAAGCCAGCAGCTACACATACTGCAGCTGCTGGCTTTTAATAAATGGAGACTTACCTGTCCTGCAGTCCCTCAATGTCGGCACCGCAGCTGATGTTTCCCATTGCGGGTAAGGGAACCCGGCAGTGTAGCCTTTCGGCTTCACATCGGGAACCCTACTGCACATGCGTGAGGCCCGCTCCTCTCTCCTATTAGCCCGGCGGCCAGGGGAGGAGGAGGAGGGAGCCCCGCGGTGACGTCGCGGCCGGACTCCAGGAAGTGGGAAAGCATACCTGTCTTTGACAGGTATCCTGTCCCCCCCTCCCCCCCGAAAGGTGCCAATTGTGGCACCGGAGGGGGGGAGGAATCCGATGAGCGGAAGTTACACTTTTGGGTGGAACTCCGCTTTAAGTAGGCAGAGCTGACGAGCGGATCATCAACAGGTGGATCACTGTGGAGAGATGGAAGATGGCAATTAGCTGACAGCTGAGCTGCCAGCACAGAGAAGGAAGGGCTGAACCCAGCCCTGACAGTACCCCCTCCTCAATGACCCCTCCCCCTCGGAGGACCACCGGGCTTGAGGGGAAAATTTCTATGGAAATCACAGAGGAGGACAGGGGCATGTATGTCCGAGGATGGGACCCAAGAGCGTTCCTCCGGACCATACCCCTTCCAATGCCCCAGGTACTGAATGCGCCCACGGAACCTACGGGAGTCAACAATGGACTGTACTTCATACTCTTCATGGTTCTCAACCTGTAGAGGGTGAGGACGTGGCATCGAGGTGGTAAAACGGTTGCAGACCAAAGGTTTCAATAAGGAGACATGAAACACATTAGAGATACGCATACTGGAAGGAAGGTCCAACGCGTAAGCCACTGGGTTTATCCTGGGAAGGATGTGGAAAGGCCCAATAAACCGAGGTGCGAACTTCAGAGAAGGAACACGAAGTCGGAGGTTGCGAGATGACAGCCAGACCCTGTCCCCGACCTGGTAGGAAGGCGCAGGCAGGCGTCTGCAGTCAGCATGGAGTCTGTACCTCTTGTTAGCCTGTCGCAAAGCCTCCTGGACTTGTACCCAAGTGCAACGAAGACCACGGGGATGTTCCTCTAAAGCAGGAATACTCTGAGGAACAAACAAGTCAGGCAACATGGAAGGTTGGAAACCATAATTCGCCATAAACGGGGACAAACAGGAAGCAGAATTCAGAGCGCTATTGTGAGCAAACTCCACCCATGGTAAGAGGTCTGACCAGTTGTTGTGATGGTCAGAAATATAGCAATGCAGGAATTGCTCCAAGGACTGATTGGCTCGTTCTGCGACCCCATTAGACTGTGGGTGATACGCAGAGGAGAAGGCAAGCTGAATTCCCAACTGTGCACAAAAGTCTCACCAAAACCGGGACACAAACTGACTTCCCCTGTCAGAGACAATGACCTTGGGTAGGCCATGTAAACAAAAGATCTCCCAAGCAAAAATGGAAGCCAGTTCCTTAGACGTAGGCAACTTCTTAAGTGGAATACAGTGAGACATTTTCGGGGACCAGTCTACCACCATAAGGATAACTGTGTTGCCCTGGGAGTTGGGTAACTCCACAATGAAATCCATAGACAGGTGGGTCCAGGGCCTCTCTCCATTGGGTATGGGTTGTAGGAGGCCCACTGGAAGGTGTCGTGGAGTCTTACACTGAGCACACACGGAACAGGCAGCTAAGAAGGCAGCTACATCGGCACATAGACTAGGCCACTAGAATTGTTGGGAAATGGCCAAAAAGAGTTGATTCCTCCCAGGGTGGCCAGCAGCCTTGGGAGAATGGTAAGTCTGGAGCACGGCAGTACGGAGACTCTCGGAAACAAAGCATCCGTCACAAGGTTTCTCAGGAGGGGCATCGACCTGAGCAGCCAGAATTTTGTCAACCAAAGGAGAAGTGAGACTGATGCGAATCATAGCCAGAATATGATCAGGATGAATCACAGGAACCGGAACCGACTCCATCTTGGAAGTGGAGGAAAATTGTTGTGACAAGGCGTTAGCCCTTACATTCTTAGTACCGGGTAAGAATGAGACAATGTAATTGAAACTTGACAAGAAAAGAGCCCATCGTGCCCTTCTGGGAGAGAGGCGCTTAGCCTCAGACAAGAATGTAAGAGATTCTTATGGTCAGTAAGAATGAGAACCGGCACAGTGGTACCTTCCAGGAGATGTCTCCATTCTTTCTGGGCTAAAATGATCGCCAAAACCTCTCTGTCACCAATCTCGTAATTGCACTCCGCAGGTGACAATTTCTTGGAAAAGTAGCCACACGGATGCATAGCGCTGTCAGAGCTAGGACGTTGATACACAAGGGCGCCAACTCCAGTCTCAGAAGCATCGACTTCAAGGATAAAAGGCAACATGGGATCAGGATGTGCCAACACAGGAGCAGAAGCAAAAGTAGTCTTAAGACTCTCAAAAGCCTTAAAGGACTCGGGAGACCAACTCTGTGGGTTACTGTCCTTTCTGGTCATATCAGTCAGGGGCTTGACCACAGACGAGGAGTTACGAATAAACTTCAGATTATAGTTGGCGAAGCCAAGAAAGCGCTGCAGAGGACGTAAACCCACGGGTCGAGGCCACTGTAGGACTGCAGAAAGTTTCTCTGGGTCCATCCAAAAACCAGCCATGGAAATTACATAACCCAGGAATTTAACCTGTTCACGATGGAATTTGCACTTCTCCAGTTTACAATAGAGATTGTTCTCTCTTAGTTTCTGAAGCACTCGACAGACATCTGTGTGGTGGCTCTCCAGGGACTTGGGAAAATATGAGGATATCGTCGAGATAAACCACCACACATAACTGCAACAAGTCTCGGAGGACATTGTTAATAAACTCCTGGAAAACTGCCGGAGCATTACAGAGGCAAAAAGGCATTACCAGATACTCATAATGACCTGTTCTGGTATTAAACGCAGTTTTCCACTCATCGCCCTCCTTAATCCTGACAAGATTGTATGCCTCTCTCAAATCAAGCTTTGTGAAGACCGTTGCTCCCTTGAGGCGGTCAAATAACTCCGTAATCACCGGGATTGGATAGACATTTTTAATGGTGAAATGATTGAGACCCCTATAATCGATACAAGGTCTCAGTTCACCACTCTTCTTCTTCACAAAAAAGAAACCAGCAACAGCAGGAGACAAGGATTTGCGGATGAAACCTTGAGAAAGTGCATCTGCAACAAACTCCTCCATGGCCCTATCCTCTAAGACCGACAAAGGGTAAACTCAGCCACAAGGGGGAATGGCACCAGGTTGAAGGTCAATTGCGCAATCATACGACCGGTGTGGAGGCAACGTACTGGCTTGACCTTTGTCAAAGATATCGCTAAAATCGCAGTACTCCTCCGGCAGGGAGGAGAGTGAAGAGGTGCACAGAACCTTGGCAACCTTCTGGAAGCATCTCTCACTGCACTGTGGCGACCAGGACAAAACCTCAGCACGGAGCCAATCAAAAGACGGGTTGTGCCTCTGTAACCAAGGATAACCAATAACCAGTGGAAACTTAGGTGAGGAAATAACTAGGAATTGGATTATCTCATGGTGAAGAGCCCCTACGGCCATGAACAAAGGAACAGTCTCATGAGTCACATGGGCAGGCTGTAGAGGTCTCCCATCAAGAGCCTCAATGGCATATGGAGTGTCACGCAGCTGCAGCGGAATCGAGTGCTTAGACACAAAGGCAGCATCAATAAACAGGCGTGCAGCCCCGGAGTCGATTAGAGCCTGTATCTCGATGGATGACTCAGCCCAAGACACGGTACCCGAAACCAGGGACTTATCCTTCTGGGCAACTGGAGATGAAACAACGCCACCTAAGGTCTGTCCGTGACAGGACCTCAAGGTTCGGGCCTTCCCTGGACGGGTAGGACAAGACTTCAAAAAGTGACCGGCCTGGCCACAATAAAGGCACAATCTCTCCCTCCTTCTAAGGGCTCTCTCATCCGCAGAGAGATGCGTGAAGCCCAAGTGCATGGGTTCATCTTCACAGACCGTCTCGGTACCAGGAGGCATGGGAAGTGAGGGAGGCAAGGGTGGGACTGCAAAGCTCGGAGACAAACGTACAGGAGGCTTCCGCAAGCGCTCCTTAACAAAGGGTCTTTCTCTGAGTCTGGAGTCAATGAGGATGGAAAATGTGATCAACTTCTCCAGCTCAGTGGGTATATCTCGGGCTGCTATCTCATCCTTGATGTTATCCGAGAGGCCATGAGAAAAAGCAGCCACGAGGGCCTCATTGTTCCAAGCAACCTCTGCTGTCAGAGTACGGAATTCAATGGCGTAATCGGTAACAGTTCTCGTACTCTGTTTGATGGACATGAGGCTCTTGGCAGCAGAAGCGGAGCGTGCGGGAACGTCACATACCCTTTGAAGGAAGCCACAAATTCTGGGTAACTCAGGACCATGGGTTTTTGCGTCTCCCATAGAGGGCCCAGGCCCAGGCCAAGGCTTTCTCAGGAAGCAAAGATATCACAAAACCTACTTTGCTTCTGTCCGTGGGAAACGCCTGGGGCAGCATCTCAAGATATATCTCAACCTGGTTGAGAAAACCTCTGCATTGGATTGGATCACCCCCAAATTGCTGGGGAAGCGGGGTGGAACCAGACATACCTCTAATAGAGGTAAAACTCTAGGTGGGTGCCTGCACAGGGACTACCGGAACGGCCACAGTGGGAGACTCTAGACGAGCCGTGCGACTCAGGAGCGTCTGTATCGCCGTGGCAAACTGATCCATGCGGTGATCCAGGTCATCCAATCTGGAAAAAATATTATTAGCAAGTGGATTGGCTGTATCTTCTGAATTCTTGGTCTTCGCCTACTGTCAGAAACCATTAATCAGACGAGACAGAAGTACAGTTAAATCACACTAGTTTAATAATAAATAATAAAAAGGTAAACAGTAAGCGTAGTCAAAACATAGCCAAAGTTCAGTAATCGGATCGGGTAGTCGGCCAAGCCAAAGTCCAAGAGCCAGCGATAAAGGTAATAAAACAGCAAGCAGGATCCGTAGCCAAAGGGGACAACAGTCAAGCAGGTCTTCAACTGGAACGCAGGAGAAAGTCTCTTGTGATGTTAACACAGGCGAAGGCAAAGAACAAATGAACTGGAAGTCCTTAAGTAGGCAGAGCTGACGAGCGGATCATCAACAGGTGGATCACTGTGGAGAGATGGAAGCTCGCAATTAGCTGACAGCTGAGCTGCCAGCACAGAGAAGGAAGGGCTGAACCCAGCCCTGACACATGTCATGCGAATTGAAACCTGCATCCAATTCGCAATAGTGTGAACCCACCCTATCACTTTAAAGCTAGCCCCAGCAGCAGGTTATACTTAACTTCCCGTTGCTCCCCAACTGATCTGCTTTTGGAAGTAAGGCAAAGAAGCCCTATGTAGGCACAAGGCAATGCTAGTCATATCTTACATAGGACTGAGGACTATCTCCCTGCTCCAATGTAATAACTAATGATGGAAAATTCTGCCTGGGGCTGATTGACCAAGGGTTTGGTGAACCTTGTTTAACCACTTAAGAATCGCCCCACGTACATTTACTGTGGCAGGGCGGCCCTTAAGCGCAAAATTACGTACCTGTGTGTGATTCCTGTGCTCTGTAATTGGACACAGCGGGAGCCAATCAGTGGGTCCTGTGGCAGCGATGGCCACCGCCCACCCACGATCGCTCGCTGGAGAGACAGAAGGATGGTCTGCCTATGTAAACAAGGCAGAGCTTCCTTCTGTCAGACAGGAAGAGAGACATCTGTGATTCCTGCTAGAGGAGGCTCTAAAAGGATGCCCTGGACAGCCCCCATTGAGATGGCCGCCACCCGGTAGAGGGCTCATTGCAGTCATTCTAAGGTAGGACAGATAGCCCAGCCAGCGACCCTATCGATTTCTTTATATTTACCAGCGGTGCCTGTGTTACTTGACAGGAAGCCGCTGACGTTGTCCCTATTGCTTATTTTCTGTGGCTTGTAGTGCTGATGTGGACTGATTGTCCATCCAGTTCTATGCTCTTATTGTAATTTTTACTCTTCGGCCTATGGCTATAGGGAGTTCTATTGTGGGCATCATTTGACCCTTGAACTATGTCTCTGATCCATCATTCCATCTGCCCCTGCCTTGGAAATATGGCTGCCTATTGAGTCCTGTACCGATCCCCGGGGGCTTTTTTAGTTGCCTTGCATATCAGGTGGGTTCATTATTAATACTACTATTAGCTGGATTGAGGTCCTTTTTCTCTCACTGTGTTTTTACCCTGCCCTCTACTTCCTTATCCCACCCCCTTCTCCTCCCTTTCCCCAAACCCCCTCTCCCCCACTTCTTCTTCTCCCTCTCTATCAATCTTCTTCCTTCCCCCTTCCTCTTTTCCCCTCCCCCTTTTCAACCCCCTACCCCTCTTTCCCTCTCCCCCCTCCCTTTTTTCCCTTTCCTCAACCCCCCGTTCCCTCCTTTTTTTTCTTCCCCCCTTTTTCTCCCCCCTTTTTCCCCTGCTTTGTTTTCCTCCTTCTCCCCCCCCCCGCTGTTTTTCTCTCCTGCCCTACCCTCTTCCCCTAATTTCCTCCCCTGTTATTTTCCTTCTTTTTTCCTTTCAAATTCACTTTTCATACCCTCATCCTTTTATTCCTAGTTTTTAGACCCTTAATAGAATAAACTCTCTATTTTCTATATTTTTATATTTACATTCTTGATTCCAGTGTTTTGCATCTGCTAGCGCCTCCCGTGTTTGCCGCTGGGGGGACTACCCGTTTAGGGTGCCTCTTTTTTTGTGCCATTTGTTGCCCCTCCTGGGCCTCCACTGATACGCCATGCCTGATACTAACACTCCAAAATTACATAAATTACTGTACCTCTATGTATTGTATTGTTTCATACATTTTTTTGATCAAGAAATTATAAGATTGCACTTCCTTTTAGATGTCTATGGTCAACTCCTCCTGAAGAAGCGACATACGTCGCGAAACATATACAAGATCACGTCTGGACCTACATCTCTTTTTTCTCCATATACCAATGGGGTTTATATGTTCTGTCTTTGTGAACAATTGTATCTGTATGCAACAATACCTCGTACTGCGGTACTGAATGGTTTTATTATTGTCTTATTTTTTAATACATTTATATTTTTATATTTACCTTGTTTCAATCCCTGGGTACTAAAATAGTCCATAACACAATTGATGGCATGGGGCAATATTTTGGAGTAGCCCCGGACATCCCCCCTTTTCATAATTGGAAACACAGATGTCTTTCTTCCTCAAGTGCATCCATCCCCCACATAGTAAGAAAACACTCTAGGGGAACACAGTTAACCCTTTGATTGCCCCTGATGTTAACCCCTTCCCTGCCAGTGCAATTTATAGTGTCAGTGCATTTTTGTTAGCACTGATCACTGTATTGGTGTCACTGGTCCCCAAAAAGGGTCACTTGTATTGGTGTCACTGGTCCCCAAAAAGTGTCACTAAGTGTAAGATTTGTCCGCCGCAATGTCGCAGTCCCGCTAAAAATTTCTGGTCGCCACCATTACTAGTAAAAACAATAGAAAAAAAAGTCCCTAAATCTATTCCATAGTTTGTAGAAGCTATAACTTTGTCGCAAACCAATAAATAAATATGCTTTTTGGGATATTTTTTTTTACCAAAAATATGGAGCAGAATACAAATTGACCTAAATTGATGAAGAAATTTGATTTACCAGGGAGAGGGTCTTATCACGGGGCTTTGGGGAAAACATTAAAAAATACACAAATCCTTTAAATAACATGCTTGTGGGATGCCTTTAAACTATATGTGGTGTTATGGAACAGTACAGTTTTCACGAACAATCTCAATGACTGCAAACACTGTTTTTTTTTTTTCTTCTTCTTTTACAATTAGCCAGGTATTCTTACAGCAGCAGTATCCCAATCTGACTCATTTTAGTCTGCGCCCCCTCCCCCCCCATCACTTAGCTGACTCCAGCGCTGTGCCCAGCTGTATGTCTTCTCTTCCCTCTCCCTGCTTTCACAGGCTTTGCTGAGAGCGGTGGGAGCCATTGGTTGCTCCTGCTGTGAATCCAATCTTGTGAGGAGAGAACGAGGGGTAGGGCTGAATCCTGCTGTGTGTGTCAATGGATGCTCAGGGCGCAGCTTAGAAGCAAGCCTGCATGTGTACCCTCATAGCAAACGGCTTACTATGGGGGCACACAGAGAAGAGGAGGAGCAGGGAGTGTTGGCAGTGGACCCCGGAAGGGAAGGTAAGGGACCACTTTGTGCAATAACATTGCTCAGAGCAGGTAAGTATAAATCTCTTTTTTATTTTAATTAAAAAATAAGGGTTTACAATCACTTTAAGTATTAAGGGGCAGGAGAAGGGATCTGGGGCATTACAGTTTATCTATCAGAGAACGATAATGATCAGGCAAGGGAACCTGGGCAACTGAACCTTTCCCCAAAAGAACAGCTAGCTAAGAATATCAGATAATCACCCGATCAGACCAAAAACATTAAATCGCTGTCTTCTACCATTCTGATAGTAGTTGATATTATATGGCCTTAACTGTTTGGAACCATTAGGAACTTTTTATAATGGGTTTACAAGTGTGTATGCCACTTTTGATCCTTGGTGTTTTTTTAATGTTTTTATTTGATCAAACCGTGGTTTAAATCAGCAGTCACCAGCCAGTAGTCCATGGACCACTGATGGTCCACAAGAAAATGTATACCGCCCAATGTTGTTTCCAGTGTTGTTATCAATGCACACTAATGCCGTGTACACATGATCGGTTTTACCGATGAAAACAGTCCGATGCACTTTTCTCATCGGACAAACCGATCCTGTATGGGCCCCATCGGTCTTTTTTTCCATCGGTGAGAAAAAATAGAACACGTTTTAAATTTATCCGATGGGAAAAAAAACGATAGCAAATTCCGATCGTCCGTGTGGAACTCCATCAGACAAAAAAACACGCGTGCTCAGAATCAAGTCGACGCATGCTCAGAAGCATTGAACTTTATTTTTCTCGGCTTGTCGGAGTGTTTTACGTCACTGCGTTTGGGACGGTCGGATTTTTGACTGATGGTGTGTAGGCAAGACTGATGGAAGTCAGCTTCATCCGATTTCCGATGGAAAAATCCATCGGATTAGAATCCATAGGAAATCCGATCCTGTGTACAGGGCTTAACAGTCAATACTATCAGCACGCATTGAAGCCTCCTCTGTAGGTCCGGCTCCTGTGAACTCAGAGGGAGGCGCTGTAAGTAGTGCATGGAGCATGAGGTGAAGAAGGAGGGGACCTGGGGACTGCTTTCAAAGGCAGCGCTGATGACAGACTTTGGGAGGGAGCACAGAGCTTGAGCACACACATGGCTGGATAAGGAGGTGAGATCCAATGATGAGTCTGTGTAAGGCAGCATTGTGATGCAGAGTGCGGGGGGGGGGGGGGCAGGGAGCCGGACATTGTGTGTATAAGGCATGTAAAATTCATAACATATATGTGAAAAAATCCACCCTAGGTTACAAAAAGTAACATAAAAAATTAAATATATGTATTAAGAAGCTAGCTATAAACTGTGATACCAATTCATGTTAAATATAAACCAAAAATCAGCGCTATACATATAATCAACATTAACAAAAGTGCATATAATCAGTAGGTTTTCAAAGGTGCTACCAATGCACACAGCAATGAATAATTAATGAAATACATACAGTACATTCATCAATGGTATAAAGTGCAAAGGTGCAATAATAGGCAAATGATTATCAATAAAGTGCAGAAAAATTACAAAAGTGCAATGGCTCACCACCTGCCGATATTGTAGGCGCTTACCAACCATCAGCCTGCTGCTTTTGCCACTGTTTATATTGGATTGCTGCATTGCTAAAGCTACAATAATCTTTTTATTAAATACTTTTTTAAAACTGACTTCACAATGGTATATGCTTTTATTTTTTTGGTTCCATAACATCATTATTTGCTGAGTGGCGATCATCTCCCCTTAGCAGAAGGTGACCCTGTGATCCACATTTCATGCGCTTCTGGCCATTATAACTTTTGGCCCAATTCTTCTGGTAAGAGGCTTATGGTAACTACTACTACCGGTATCTGGTGGTGGAGGTCTTTGTTCTAATTGCACAGATGACATTCCTGGAACATCTTACACTGTGGATGTCTAATGATGGGGCTCCTTTTATTTATGGACTATATCCATCCATTTTGTTTGATGAATTTCAGAAATATACTGTGTGTATGTGTGTGTGTGTGTGTGTGTGTGTGTGTGTGTGTGTATGTGTGTGTGTGTATATAATCTATAGATATCTATAGATAGATATATATTTATTTTTTTACGCACCATTCCGCACTTTTTTGACTGTAAAACATTGATGAATTTATGTAATTCATGAATTATTCATTGTTGTTTGAACTGGTAGCACCTTTGTAAACCTTTGATTATATGCACTTCGGTTAATGTTGATTATATGTATAGCACTGCTTTTTAGTTTACATGTAAAATTCATGTAAGTGGTCCCTGGGATTCAAAATTGTGAGTTTAGTGGACCATGAGGCGACCACTGGGTTAGCTCACTGGGGCCATTTCTCAGTTTACCCCTTTTACAATTTGTCTTTTGCCTATGAGTTTTTAATGATTTTCTATTTTATTTTTTTGCCTTATTTATTAACCCCTTAACGACCGCTCACTGTATATATACGTCGGCAGAATGGCATGGACAGGCACAATCACGTACCTGTACGTGACTGCCTTCGTATAGTTGGGGGGTCCCATCGGACCCCCCCTTCTATACAGTGAGCGGTCGGCATCATTCCGGGAGCGATCCATGATGAGGGGACGGCCATTCGTTTCCGGCCACCCCCTCGCGATCGCTCCCGGCGAATGAGAATCTTCCTCTGCCTGTGTAATGTTTACACAGGCAGGAGGAAGTGATGTCATCTCTCCTGCGGCGCTCACATATACCGAGCGCCGTGGAGAGAAGACATACAGAGCACTAAACAGCACACTGACACCAGCACACATAGGCACACAATCGCCCCCCCAGGCCCCCCCCCAGATCACCCCCCAGCCCCCAGTCACAGTGTCACTGATTGCAGTGACCATTTATTTACCGATCACTGCAATCAGTGACATTTGTGACTGTAAAAGTGTCAGGGCAGTTAGTTTTAGGTCCAGTGTAGCCCCCTAACCCCCTCCTAATAAAGGTTTAACCCCTTGATCGCCCCCCAGGTAACTCTTTCACCCCCTTTTGCCAGTGTCACTAAGCAATCGTTTTTCTGATCGCTGTCTTAGTGTCGGTGGTGCCGCTAGGTAGCCAGTTATTTTATTTAGGTTCGCCGCAGGTTTTTATAGCGTCAGGTACCCCCATTGATTACCTAATAAAGGTTTAACCCCTTGATGGCCCCCCCAGGTAACCCTTTCACCCCCTTTTGCCAGTGTCACTAAGCGATCGTTTTTATAAGTGTTACGGGTGACTCTGGTTAGTTAGTTTGCTTTTTATAGTGTCAGGGCACCTGCCGTATATAACCCAATAAAGGTTTAACCCCCTGATCGCCCGGCGGGTGATATCAATTAGGTTTTAGCGTCAGAGAGGGTCTGCATCGCCCCAGGCAGCGTCAGGTTAGTGCCAGTAACGCTAACACCCACGCGTGAAGCATACACCCCCTTAGTGGTATAGTATCTTAACCGATCAATATCTGGTCTGATCAGATCTATGCTAGCGTCTCCAGCAGTTTAGGGTTCCCAAAAACGCAGTGTTAGCGGGATCAGCCCAGATACCTGCTAGCACCTGCGTTTTGCCCCTCCGTCCAGCCCAGGCCACCCAAGTGCAGTATCGATCGATCACTGTCACTTACAAAACACAACACATATAACTGCAGCGTTTGCAGAGACAGGCCTGATCCCTGCGACTCCAGTGCTGTAGGAGGTGATTTCACCACCACAGTTAAAAAAAAAAAAGCATATATGTCGAAGCATGGGGGCGGAGGAGCGGAGGAGCGACTTTGCTCCTAATGCCACATACATACGGTCAAAATTCCCACGGAGGCTTGCCCGTGGAAAAGTCCGACCATGTGTGTGCGGCATAACTTTTGCGGGATGATGCCCCAATGCTTCGGCATATATAAATGGTGCATGTATGCCCATCATTAGAAGTGGGTGGATGAAGGGAGGTATTCTAATGGTGGGCATACCCACCGATCAATCTCTTTTTTTCGTTCAGCCAACAGGCTGCATGAAAAAAAGATTACAATACATGTCCAACAAGGACCAGCAACGTACTGGAATGTTGCTGGACTTTGAATGGTTATACCAGATTGATGCCTGCGGGTTTAGGTATAATCTTGGTATCATTCTTTTCAGCCAGCGGCCGGCTTTCATGTAAAAGCAATCCTAGCGGCTAATTAGCCTCTGGACTGCTTTTACAAGCAGTGGGAGGGGATGTCCCCCCCGGATATAAAAAGCGCCATTGGGAAAATGGGAAAGCATTTTATCACACCGATCTTGGTGTGGTCAGATGCTTTGAGGGCAGAGGAAACATCTAGGGTCTAATAGACCCCAGTTTTTTCAAAAAAGGAGTACCTGTCACTACCTATTGCTATCATAGGGGATATTTACATTCCCTGAGATAACAATAAAAATGATAAAAAAAAAAAAAAATATGGAAGGAACAGTTTAAAAATAAAAGAAAAAAGCAAAATTAATAATAAAAAAAAAAAAGCACCCCTGTCCCGCCCTGCTCTTGCGCAATGGCGAACGCAAGCGTCGGTCTGGCGTCATATGTAAACAGCAATTGCATCATGCATGTGAGGTATCACCGCGAAGGTCAGTTCGAGTGCAGTCATTTTAGCAGTAGACCTCCTCTGTAAATCTAACGTGGTAACCTGTAAAGGCTTTTAAAGGCTTTTAAAAATGTATGTAGTTTGTCGCCACTGCGCGTTTGTGCAAAATTTTAAAGCATGTCGTGTTTGGTATCTATGTACTCGGCCTAAAATCATCTTTTTTATTTCGTCAAACATTTGGGCAACATAGTGTGTTTTAGTGCATTAAAATTAAAAAAAGTGTATATTTTCCCCCAAAAATGTGTTTTAAAAATCGCTGCGCAAATACTGTGTGGGAAAAAAAAATGCAACACCCACCATTTTAATCTGTAGGGCCTGTGCTTTAAAAAAATATATAATGTTTGGGGGTTCAACATAATTTTCTTGCAAAAAGAAAATATGTTTTCATGTAAAAAAAAAGTGTCAGAAAGGGCTTTGTCTTCAAGTGGTTAGAAGAGTGGATGTAAGCTTCCTAATGTTGTGTATAAAATGCCAGGACAGTTCAAAACCCCCCCAAATGACCCCATTTTGGAAAGTAGACACCCCAAGCTATATACTGAGAGCATAGGCGTGCCCACGGGGTGCGCCCAGGCACACCCTAATCATCCCTGCTGTGCCCTTGTTCTGAACTGAGTGTGCCTAATGTACATGTCCTTTTGTGTGTAACAGTCACTCAGTCACTGCCTGGGGTAATGTCGGGCGCCGGCTGGCAAATACAGCCGTTTGCTGCGAGTGGGAGGAAGGAGCAGGGAGGGAACTAGCTGCGGAGCAACCCAGCCTGGAGCCGCATTTGCCGATGCAGCTTCTATAGTTCTGGCTGCAGGTCCCACAGGCGCCGGGGGAGTGATCTAAATCTGCACTCCGCCCCATCCCTCCGGCCTTTCTCTCCTGACTCCATCAGAAGCAGCAGAGTAGCCTGGTTAGCGGCAGTGGCAGGCGAGTGGCTTTAGGCAAGCATCCTGTTTAATCAAGGTGAGCGACAGAGCGAGTGTGAGAGAGACAGCTGAGTCATTTAGCAGCAGAGCTGTGCCCCCCCTCCCCAGTATGGTTAACAACATTTCAGTGTGTGACCCTCATCATCTCAGCAAGGATGACATCTTCTTCTTCTATGTCCTTCTCGTGTTTCAAAGCCCCTATAAGGAGAACCACAATGAAAACCAATCAAAGAGCAGAGGTCTCATCTCAAGCTTAAAGCGGATCTAGATTAGGGTGACCAGACATCCCCGGTTTCAGGGGACAGTCCCCGGATTGAGGACACTGTCCCCAGACCAAGTCTGTCCCCAGTTTTGTCCCCGGATTGGATTTGAACAGGAGCTGGGGCAATTTCAAAGACAGTCAGTGCAGAATAAAAAAAAAAATCAGAATTACACCCCCCTACTCCGCCGCCCCTACTAGCTTAGGGGGGTTTATTTTTTTTCAATATCTGTGCCCCTTTCTGATGATCATGTGCTGCTTCGGGTGCATGCCCATTCAGCTCCGCTCGCATGTTCTTCTGCCTTGGCTCAAGTCCCGGCCAGCCGCCTGCCTGCTTATCTCCTTGCCTTCCCTGGCGGAGTGATCTTCCTCCACTCCCCACCCAGTCGTAGCCGGGGCCCGGAGAGTAGGACTTGAAAGGCTGGGAGGCGGGCGGTGACGGGCAGAGAGTCGCTGATTGCCGCCATTACTAGTAAAAAAATAAAATATGTCCCCGGATTTCATTTGAAAAATCTGGTCATCTTAATCTAGATGCTTTTTTTTTTTTAAGGGCAAGTTCAAACCATAAAAGTTGCATCCGAACGCATGCGTTTTTGCACATTTCCATGTTTCCAGTGCAGAACATTTTCTGCAGCCCTTTAATTTCAATAGGCGGCCCAATCTGTGGCAACATGCAAAAATTACAGCAGGTACAATTTTTTAAATTGCGCTGCACCAAATTACATCGTACTGTGGTACCATGCAGTTTGGTTGCTTGCGAACGCACACGCGTTTGTCAGATGCGCTGGAGCTGCCATTAGGAATTAATGGCACTTGCAAGCATCTGTAGGAGGCATAGGCGTGCGCAAGGGGGAGGGGGGGGAGACCCACTGTGCCCTGTCACACACTACGCACCCAGAGTAATCCATATCTGGAGGTAATCTATATCTCTCTTACCCCCTCTCACCCTCCCCTCTCTCTCTCTTACCCCCTCTCACCCTCCCCTCTCTTTCATACCCCCTCTCTCTCTCTTACGCCCTCTCACCCTCCCCTCTCTCTTACCCCCTCTCACCCTCCCCTCTCTCTCTCACCCCCTCTCTCTCTCACCCCCTCTCTCTCTCTCTTACCCCCTCTCACCCTCCCCTCTCTCTCTCTCTCTTACCCCCTCTCACCCTCCCCTCTCTTTCATACCCCCTCTCTCTCTCTTACCCCCTCTCACCCTCCCCTCTCTCTCTCTCTTACCCCCTCTCACCCTTCCCTCTCTCTCTTACTCCCCTACCCTCTCTTACCCCCCCCTCTCTTACCCTCTCTCTATCTTACCCCCTCTCACCCTACCCTCTCTCACCCCCTCTCTCTCTTACCATCTCTCACCCTCCCCCTCTCTCTCTTACCCCCTCTCACCCTCCCCTCTCTCTCTCCCCCCCTTCCCCTCCCCTCTCTCTCTTACCTCCTTTTACCCTCCTCTCTCTCTTACTCCCTCTCACCCTCCCCTTTCTCTCTTACCCCCTTTCACCCTCCTCTCTCTCTCACCCCCTCTCTCTCTTACCCCCTCTCACCCTCCCCTCTATCTCACCCTCTCTCTCTCTCTCTTACCCCTCTCACCCTCCCCTCTCTCTTACCCCCTCTCACCCTCCCCTCTCTCTCTTACCCCCTCTCACCCTCCCCTCTCTCTCTCTCTTACCCACCTTTCCCTCCCCTCTCTCCCCCCCACCCTCCCCCCTCTCTCTCTTACCCCCTCTCACCCTCCTCTCTCTCTCTCTTATCCCCTCTCACCCTCCCCTCTCTCTCTTACCCCCCTTCCCCTCCCCTCTCTCTCTTACCCCCTCTCACCCTCCCCTTTCTCTCTTACCCCCCTTCCCCTCTCTCTCACCTCCTCTCTCTCTTACCCCCTTTCACCCTCCTCTCTCTCTCTCTCTCACCCCCTCTCTCTCTTACCCCCTCTCATCCTACCCTCTATCTCACCCTGTCTCTCAACCCCACTGTGCCCTGTCATATCTCTCTTACCCCCCTCTCACCCTCCCCTCTCTCTCACACCCTCTCTCTTTTACCCCTTCACCCTCTTCTCTCTCTCTCTCTTATCACCTCTCACCCTCCCTCTCTCTTACCCCCCTAACCCTCCCTTCTCTCTCACCCCCTCTCTCTCTTTCTCTTCTCCCCCAATTCTGCCATAAGATGTAAAATGTATTAAAACATTAAAAAAAACCTCTTTAAAATAGTATGTGTGTCTGAATGTGTATATATATATATATATACCCACACGCATGTGTTTGAGTTGTGGGGTGCACACCCTAATGCAATAGGCTGCGCACACCTATGACTGAGAGGCATGTCGAGTCCATGGAATATTTTATATGTTGACACAAGTTGCGGAAAAAAGACAATTTTTTTTTTATTTGTATTTTTTTTGCACAAAGTTGTCACTAAATGATATATTGCTCAAACATGCCATGGGCATATGTGGAATTACACCCCAAAATACATTCTGTCCCGCGTACGGGACCCCAAAAACCAAGCACCGCCTTCAGGCTTTTTAAGGGTGTAAATTTTTGGTTTCACTCCTCACTGCCTATCACAGTTTCGGAGGCCATGGAATGCCCAGATGGCACAAAACCCCCCCAAATGACCCCATTTTGGAAAGTAGACACCCCAAGCTATTTGCTGAGAGGTATGGTGAGTATTTTACAGATCTCGCTTTTTGTCACAAAGTTTTGAAAAAAAAAAAATAATAATATTCTTTCTTCATTTTCAAAAACAAATGAGAGCTTTAAAATACTCACCATGCCTCTCAGCAAATAGCTTGGGGTGTCTACTTTCCAAAATGAGGTCATTTGGGGGGGTTTTGTGCTATTTTGGCATCGAAACTGTGATAGGTAGTGAGGAGTGAAATCAAATATTTGCGCCCTTAGAAATCCTGAAGGCGGTGCTTGGTTTTCGGGGGCCCGTACCTGGCTAGGCTCTTAAAAAGTCCCACACATGTGGTATCCCCGTACTCAGGAGAAGCAGCAAAATGTATTTTGGGGTGCAATTCCACATATAACCATGGCATGTGTGAGCAATATATCATTTAGTGACAACTTTTTGTAATTTTTTTAATTTTTTTTTTTGTCATTATTCAATCACTTGGGACAAAAAAAAAATATTCAATGGGCTCAACATGCCTCTCAGCAATTTCCTTGGGATGTCTACTTTCCAAAATGGGGTCATTTGGGGGGGTTTTGTACTGCCCTGCCATTTTAGCACCTCAAGAAATGAGATAGGCAGTCATAAATTAAAAGCTGTGTAAATTCCAGAAAATGTACCCTAGTTTGTAGACGCTATAACTTTTGCGCACACCAATAAATATACGCTTATTGACATTTTTTTTACTAAAGACATGTGGCTGAATACATTTTGGCCTAAATGTATGACTAAAATTGAGTTTATTCGATTTTTCTTAAAACAAAAAGTAGAAAATATCATTTTTTTTCAAAATTTTCAGTCTTTTTCCGTTTATATCGCAAAAAAAATAAAAAATCGCAGAGGCAATCAAATACCATTAAAAGAAAGCTATATTTGTGGGAAGAAAAGGACACAAATTTCGTTTGGGTACAACATTGCATGTCCGCACAATTTCCAGTTGAAGCAGCGCAGTGCCAAATTGTGAAAACACCTCTGTTCATTAAGCTGCGTAATGGTCCGGGGCTTAAGTGGTTAAAATGTACCATGTGTATAAAGAGCTGCAGAAGAGCAAAATGTTGCTGTATCCTGTATGGCACTATGACAGTGGCTTATATAAATGCAGCTTTTCCTCCTATTTAATTTAAAGGTATATGTTCCTTTTTTTTTTTACCAAAAATATAGCATTTATTTTCCTGAAACTACACACTGCTACTGCTTCCTTAAACTATGGTATGGGAATACAGGCTGTACCTTGCCCTCCCTAAACACCTTAATAGCTAATGCCTACTAAAATAATGACACACAACAAATTGATGGGATAAAATGTATTGGTGTATTCAATTAAATAAATAATAACATCATCTTAATAATTGTATTATTTCATAAAATTTCAAACAATAAACTTCAAACAGCTCAGTCTTAAAGGACTCAAGCATTACAGAATAGCAATTATCAAAAGTCCCCCCCTTCAAATATGAAGGATGACAGAACCACATAACATGCCTAGCGACAAGGAAGAAAGGGTAGTGAGCTGATTGCATCGACGCTGACTGACTGGTGGGAATCTTCCGGCTGGGGCCCCCTTATAAAAAGCGCCTTTTCCAGAATGTTCCAAGAGATCACATGACATTCCAAAAGATTCCCCAATGTCATGTGGTCCTTTTTTTCCCCAAGCCCCATTTCAATCTCTTAAAAGGACCTTACCCCTCCCCCCTTTTTTTTTTTTTTCTTTTACATAGTCAGCGGGAGGGGGTAGCCACATGCCCATGCGGTCAGGCTATAAAGACTTAAGCCCTTCTAGTCCATTCTTTTTTTTTTACTGTTTTAAAGAGCACTTTAATTGTTTTCCAGTACGTCACGTAACTCTTTAATTCTTTATTTATATAATAGAGAACGGTTGGCATACAGGCTTCAAAAGTGGTGCACGACAAAATGGCATGCAAATTTAATTAAGCCACAGCTTTATAAATATGTCCTATAACAATTTCCAGTTTACACTATATTATATAGAAACCCTTTACTATCTATCTACCGTATTTACTATCCATAGTAATAATATGAAGATGTCATAATATAGCTTAACCGCTTGCCCACCGCTACACGACTATTTACATTGGCAGAATGGCACGGCTGCGCAAAGGGACGTACCATGCTCCGTGAATGTGACTGCGGTCCTGCAGACTCGATGTCCGCCGGGTGCCTGCGATGGTGTCATGGAGTGGCAGAACAGGGAGATGCCTATGTAAACAAGGCATTTCCCTGTTCTGCCTAGTGACAGGACAGAGATCTACTGCTCCCTGTCATCGGGAGCAATGATCTCTGTCGTGTCACTTGTAGCCCAGCCCCCCCCCCCCCACAGTAAGAATCACTCCCTAGGACACACTTAACCCCTTGATCATCCCCTAGTGTTTAACCCCTTCCCTGCCGGTGTCATTGACACAGTAATCAGTGCATTTTTATAGCACTGATCGCTGTATAAATGACAATGGTCCCAAAATAGTGTCAAAAGGGTCCGATGTGTCCAACATAATGTCGCAGTCACAATAAAAATTGCTGATCACCGCCATTACTAATAAAAAAAAAATAATAATAATAATAAAAATGCCATACAACTATCCCCTATTTTGTAGAAGCTATAACTTTTGCACAAACCAATGAAACACTTATTGCAATTTTTTTACTAAAAATATGTAGAAGAATACATATTGGCCTAAACTGAGGAAATTTTTTTGTGTTTTTTACATATATTTTTGGGGGATATTTATGTTAGCAAAAAGAAAAAATATTGCTTTTTTTTTCAAAATTGACACTTTTTTTTGTTTATAGCGCAAAAAATAAAAACCGCAGAGGTGCTCAAATACCACCAAAAGAAAGCTCTGTTTGTGGGAAAAAAAGGACGTCAATTTTGTTTGGGTGCAACGTCGCACAACCATGCAGTTAAAGCGACACTGTGTGAATCGCAAACAGTGCTCTAGTCAGGAAGGGGAAAACTTCTTCCGGGGCTGAAGTGGTTAAAAGCCGAGCACTTTCTGGTCTTACACCAAAGTAAAGTGCAATCAGAACTATATTATAAAGAAACTTACCTTTGTATTTTCCTGCATGAATAATCCATCTTCATAGTGTGTAGAATTCAAATGCCCTGTACACACGTTTGGATTTCCGATGGAATAAAATCCGATGGAATTTTCCGTCGGAATTCCGATGAAGCTGACTTTCATCAGTCTTGCCTACACACAATCAGAGAAAATTCCGATCGTCCAAAATGCCGTGACGTAAAACACTCTGACGAGCCGAGAAAAATGAAGTTCAATGCTTCTGAGCATGCATCGACTTGATTCTGAGCATGCGTGGGTTTTTTCTCCGTTTGGAGTTCCACACAGACGATCAGAATTTCCTATCGGATTTTTTTCCATCGGAAAAATTTTAAACTTGTTCTATTTAACACCGATGAAAAAAAGCGATGGGGCCCACACACAATCGTTTTTTCCGATGAAAAAAGTCCATCGGACTTTTTTCATCGGAAAAACCGACCGTGTGTACAGGGCATAACACTATATGGTCCCTTATGTAGTTTTCACTCTATTATACTATTATCTATTATACTATTATATAAAGCTATTTCTGTCTGATACCATACAAATATTGATGCTACCTGCAAAGTGGAGATGACATTAAATGTAGTAAACTAGCACATCTTGTTCCTCTAGTGACAACAAGACTGAACTAACATAAAGCAGTTATGGTATAAAAAGCCTGCACCTGTGCTGATAATATAAATTAATACAGCAATAGTATTTAGGAAATTACATTGTAGAATATTGAAAACTATGATTTTTTTTTTTTTCTTTTTGTTGTTGAATAGTATTTTTGGAGGCAGTGTAGCTCACAGGAACTCTAGCTGATCCAAAGGTGCTTTCAGATACTGCAGCTGCCAGGGTTGCTAACTCGCCTATCTGGACCTAACTATGTTCTATAGATATTGATATATGTTGAGGACAAGCGCTGCCTGATCCTATACTTATAGACTGCAGTGACCACTAGGGTAAAGAAATCGAATGCCTCGTACACACGACCGGTTTTCCCGGCATGAATAAAAACAACGCTTTTCTCGAAAGGATTCCTCTCAAGCCTGCCTTGCATACACACGGGCACACAACAGACCGCTGAACTTTTGACTGCCAAGAACGCAATGACGTCAAAGGCTACGACGAGCCGACAAAGTTACGCTCTATGCTTCCACGCATGCGTCGAATTGTTTACGAGAATGCACGTTTTTTTTCCCCTCGGGAAAGCATACACAGAACGCTTTTCACAACGGGAAAAAGACCAACGGGAATCCCGGCAGGAAAAAAGAGAACAAGTTCTCTTTTTTTTCTCCGCAGTTTTCTCGTCAGGGAAAACTGCGATGGAGCATATGCGCGGCCGGTTTTCGCGGCCAAAAGCTGTCATGGCAGTTTTCCAGACGGGAAAACCAGTCGTGTGTACGAGGCATCAGAATCAACCCTATCCTGATGATCTGCAGTACACACTACAAACCAGTCAAACCTTGCAATAATCTGCAGTCATTATGTAGAAACCCAGATTGCTTCCTCCTGGCTTGATGATCTACATTAATGGTTCATATGTGATTATATAGAGAGCCAAAATGGTTTAAGCATGTCTGGATTAGCAATAATCATGATGCAACACTGTAACATAATCACTACTGAAAATGGATAAAGATTAAACAGAAAGCATTACAATTCTTTTAAATGATTTGAATGCAACTTTGGGCAAATAGTTAAATACTCAGCTGAAATACATATACCGTATTTTTAAAGTTTTAGCTGTCCAAGGACTTTAAATTCTGATCAGCCAATCTTTGAATTTTGAACAGCAACCACGGGCTGCAGAAAGGGAAAATTGCTTGATTCCCCATCAACACAGTCAGCGTTAATGAGGAAGCCCTCCCGCAGAGCCATTGCGTTTTCCTGGCGGGGGTTGGGGGAGGGGTCTGGGGGAGGAATCCGTCTTTAACAGCAATAATAGCAATAATCAAATATACTATTTTACAGGCTGGTTATACCCAAGTTGATTGATCAATCAACTTAGATACATTTAGCCTGCCCATAAGTGGTTCAAATCGTAGCCAGTCCCTGCTGAACTGACCGAGATTGGACCTGTCTATGGCTGACTTAAGTCTTTAAGTAAGATGATCTTTTGTACTAGATGCTCCACCGTACACATCCAAGAATTTACCATCTGGAAAGGGCTTCCCTTGTCACTATCAGAGAGCTAGTAACCTAGAACCAGAACAGGGTCCACCCATACTAGATTACCATCAAGGTATTCCTTCTTTGAAGGGAAAATCACTTTACGGTAGATCCTTCTGAACCAATTTTTACTTTTATCAGTCCAGCTCTATCACACATATCAGCCTCATCCAAAATATTAAACTCTGAATGGTATGTAGCACTACCCCCACAAGTGCTGCTGGTAACTGGCTTCCCTATTTCTGCACAGCCAGGCAGCACACATTTTACACTTGCTTCGAGACACAAGAAATCAGTCCATGGGCTTGTTTTTGTTGTTTTATTGGGGGAAACAATTTGGATAGGGTGTAGGTATTATGGGATGCCCAACTTAACTTGAAGAACACAGATGAGGACAACTTCCTTCCTATGTACAGAGAAAAGATCATGGACTGCTTTTCTTGCTAGAAACACCCAGCCTATTGAGTACGTGCCAAAGTCTCTTATGGACCAGAAGCTCTTAGCCCCCCTTTGAAAAAAAGCACAAAATGTTGCAAAACTGCATGCAGGAGTATCTACTCTCCTCTTGTAGAACTGCTCCCAGCTCCACCATCTGCAGGTACTACCATATTTAAGGGCTTACCCAGCCACCTTGGTAGGCTTTCTGCCTGGGGATTTGCCAGATTCTCTCAAATATGCAGATCAGGACCTCCTGGCTGCCACCCACTAACTTCCAGAAGCTTTTCCAAGCTTTGAGATCCAGGGGGAGGTACCAGAGACCTGCCCTGTAGAGATTTCTAAGCTTTGAGATCCAGGGGGAGGTACCAGAGACCTGCCCTGTGGAGCTTCCCAAGCTTTGAGATCCAGGGGGAGGTACCAGAGACCTGCCCTGTTGAGCCATTCAGCCTGACCTGCAGTAACCCAACCTAATTACAGACTCACACAGTTACCATGAGTCATACCAAATACATTTACCTACACTTACACTAGTAGCACACTAGAGGGTGCTACAGGTATATTTTGTTGAACCTATGCACCTCTATCCCGATGATTGTATAATCATATTATCCTCATCACCTCTGTCAAGTGAGGACAGAGATGACCTAGGAAAACAGTGATAGATGGTAAACCACTAAGCAAAGTTACCATTCTGTCAAAAAGAAAAGGTAGCAGACCAAAATCTTTGACATGTAAAACAGTAAACATTTTTCATCTTGGTAATCCAATTATTAATATTATCCAGGATTTATATTGTTTGTGTAGAGCTTTACAAAATAAAGGGAAATACATTTACAATACAATTCGAGACAAGAGGATTAGGAGAGCCCTGCTTGTAAAAGATTATCTAAAAGGGAGGGGGGCAGTAAGAGATACAAAAAGTAACAACTGCATGGAGATTAATTGATGGAGAACAAAAATTTTCCCTTTTTAGGTAGAGGTGAGATCGTTTTTCCTGAAGAAATGTGCTTTCAGGCATAAAGAGTAGAAGATAGCTGAACAGATTGGGGTAAGGATGTCCAGAGAATGGGAGAGGCTCTGGAGATGTCCTAGAGCCAAGCATGGGAAGAGGTGTTCAGTGAGCAGGAGGAGCAAAGAGAATGGTTTGAGTGATATTTTAAGGCAAGCTTGGTGATGTACCTCAGGCCAACGCTGTAGATGGCTTTGTATTATAGTGCAAATGACCAGGCTATGAACATCAAAGTATTTACACATTCTTAGAAATTAGAAAGCAGTAATTGAACATTAAAACAAGCACATACTGACCTTTGTAGCTGCAGGCATTGTGGAGCAGTACATCCTCGAATCCACCGAAAAAGCACCGAAGTTGTCCTCTCAGTTGCTCTGCAGTGTCAAGTGCTCCTCTACGATCTTCACTGTGCGGTCTTCTGGGGCCCCAAACCCTCCTCTCCAAAAATCTCACAGCCAGGTTTTGCTACCCTCATGCATGCACGGAAGAGTCTCCATTCATTTATGTTGAAGGGCCATTTATTATTTGTTCCAACAGCAACCTCCTCTCTATATGGAGTTTTTTCTGTGCATTAATGGAGGCTATAATTCAGAGGCTGTGCAACTCCCACGAGCCACGCAGTGAAGATATCAGAGGAGCAGGGACAGATAAGTCTAAGACTTGATTGGGTGGGTTGCTGGAGGGCAGAGAACATTTAAACAAGCACATACTGACCTTTGTAGCTGCAGGTATTGTGGAGCAGTTCATCCTCAAATCCACAGAAGAAGGACTGAGGTTGTCCTCTCAGTTACTTTGCAGTGTCAAATGCTCCTCTATGATCTTTACTGTGCCAGAGAAGTCAAAGAAGCAGGGGCAGGTAAGTCTTGATTGGGTGGGTTGCTGGAGGGGAAGGTGACATTTAGAGCGTACCTGGGCTAAAAGTACAGTTAACCTTTTGGGTATGGGATGAGTAAGAAATATGTATCCAGGAATTGACACCTCATAGTAAAAAGAGTGGGACAGAAAGGAAAGTGGGCCAGTGCATCACTGCCTGCTGATTTGGCCCAATTAAATAAATATCTTTTATTCCAGTGTGCCCAGGAAAGAAGCCTGTGGTTAGTTACCATAGTAGGAGAGAATGTGCTAACAAAACTAAGAAAACGCACACAGGAGAGGTAGAGATCCAAGCTGCTACCAAACGCCGCGTCCAGACTCTGAAGCCTGGCTACGCTACCTATTGTCCTCTGGGGGCTATATTGTGGACAGACTACTCTCTGTCCAGCCCATGCACCAGTTTTGCCTGATGCTAGATTTTTGGCGTCCGTAGCTGTATCTGCCTGGATCTCACTCCCTCTCGTTGCTTACCAGCAGACTGTGATTCAGCTTAATTTCTTGCTGTCATCTAACATTTTGATTACTATTAAACTAATTGGCTATCTGCTTTAGACATACCGCCAATTGTTTTGATACCCAGGTCAGTGCTACATCTTTCAACCCGACCTGTTTATTATGCTCCTGAAGAAGCGTTGCCGTACGCGAAACATGTAGAGCAAGTCCGACTACGTTCTCATATATTGGACCTCTGGTTAAATACCTTATGCTTGATACGTACACTGCCTAATATTTGTTTATTCATTTTGTATTCTCTATTTTTATACATTGAGGTTACTTATGTTTTCATAATATCTTGAAGCAGTATTTGAGTATTACCTCAGGCCATATACAAATTATTAGTATTTTACAACACTTGTGAATGTACTTTTGTATTTTTTACTACCCTCTTTCTACTAATAAAATACCCTGAGTTTTTTACCTGACTTACCATTGTGCAGCCAAAAGTCAGTTTTCTTAGTTTTGTTAGCACATTCTCTCTTTAAATATCGGGACGTTGGCACACTTATACCTGTGCATCCACATTATCACCCTGTGAGGATGCACGTTTAAGCAAAAAATCTTTCAAAATAGTTACCATAGTAGAAAGTGCAGATACCTGGCTTGTATAAAATATTATATTCCAACGTTTTTATACTGCCCCAACATTTTATACTCCTTTACGCTTCAAAATGTTCACCTATTTGAATTTGATACTGACAACTCATCTTTTAAACATGGACCTGTGGGACTTTTCTAAAACAAGATCAGCTCTTTTTTTAAAGTAAAACTGTACAGTTTTTACTAGATATGTTTTTTTCCACTAAAATTTAAAGTGCAAATCAAGAATTTACACTACATTGTTAACCCAAAAGGTAGAGTTATTGTGACTTAGTACCACAGTAAATGCAATTAATGCATGGAAATTCACATCTATGAAGAATAGCTTGTCCTGAAAGAAAATGTTATATATATATGTGTATAGCGCCCCTTTACTTTTCAGGGGTGTTATGCGCCTAAATTTAGGGGTTGGTCTGAGCTGGTAGTCAGGCTCGGACCGCTTTTATTGTTAGGTATTTGCTTCTGCCTATGTGATGCTGCCTGGTGTATGGTTCCCTGTGGCCTGTAGGTGGCACTGCCATATCAGGTCAGGGTTGAGCCATGGGTGGCATTGCTGCGCCTTAGGGTGTCCTCTCTCGGCAGCGGTACAGTGGGTGTGGTCGGCCTGCTGTGCATGCCGGGAGAGGGTACATAAGGGGCAGACGCTATCGAGAAAGGGGGTTGGTTGGAGTGGAGGAGCCGGAGGGGTGAGCCCCTCAGGGGGAGTGTGATGACTGGCCGAGGAGTCTCGGGCACCTTTGGCCCGAGGCTGCAGCGTTCCAGGTAGGCCCAGTACCTTTGACTGGGTCTACAATTCGCCCATTGGAGTCCCAGGGTGCCCGGGTGAGGGTACCCGCTCTGGCCGAGAGGAAGCCAGGGGAGGATCGGTCCCACAGAGGAGATGAGTGATGGAAAATCGCTGTCTCGGGAGAGGCCTGGTGACCTGTCAGAGGGAAGGATTCTTTACTCCGGAAACCTAACCTGTAGAGTGCCCATTGGCATTGTCCTGTTCTTTAAATTCTACAGAGGTTAGAGGATCTCCTGGACCCGTCCCTGGAGTAGATAGGGTGACAGAACTCTTCAAGCTCCACACCGGCTGCTAGGACTGTGAGAGAGGACTATCCGGGTGAGCTAAACCCACTCGGGATCGAGTGGTGAAGAAGTTACTAGTTGTGCCTGGACCTAATCCCTCACACTTATTCCTTCTTTCATCCATCTGTCTCTGTCTACTACCCAGCAAACAGAAAATAAACTCTTGGTTGGAGTTAAAGTGTTTCTGGACATTGGCCTTCTTTGGGGGGAGAAATATAGACTTGTCCCCATAGGCTGGGGATGAGAACTAGTGGAAGGAGGTAACTCGCTGTAGGACCCAAAATTTGTGAACACCGCGTAACCCCTTCAAACAGGAGGGTACGGGCATATAGCACGATGTGTCTTGACTTGCAAGTGAGCCAGGCAGGAAAAAGGTCTGTGTGCTACATATATATGTGTGTGTATATATACAGTTTAAAAAAAAAAAGTATGTAAACCCTTTTGGAATGATATGGATTTCTGGGCAAATTGGTCATAAAATGTGATCTGATCTTCATCTAAGTCACAACAATAGACAGTCACAGTCTGCTTAAACTAATAACACACAAAGAATTTAAATGTTACCATGTTTTTATTGAACACACCATGTAAACATTCACAGTGCAGGTAGAAAAGGTATGTGAACCCCTAGACTAATGAGATCTCCAAGAGCTAATTGGAGTGAGGTGTCAGACAACTGGAGTCCAATCAATGAGATGAGATTGGAGGTGTTGGTTACAGCTGCCCTGCCCTATAAAAAACACACACCAGTTCTGGGTTTACTTTTCCCAAGAAGCATTGCCTGATGTGAATGATGCCTCGCACAAAAGAGCTCTCAGAAGACCTACGATTAAGAATTGTTGACTTGCATAAAGATTGAATGGGTTATAAAAGTATCTCCAAAAGCCTTGCTGTTCATCAGTCCACGGTAAGACAAATTGTCTATAAATGGAGAAAGTTCAGCACTGCTGCTACTCTCCCTAGGAGTGGGCGTCCTGTAAAGATGACTGCAAGAGCACAGCGCAGACTGCTCAATGAGGTGAAGAAGAATCCTAGAGTGTCAGCTAAAGGCTTACAAAAGTCTTTGGCATATGCTAACATCCCTGTTAGCGAATCTATGATATGTAAAACACTAAACAAGAATGGATTTCATGGGAGGATACCACAGAGGAAGCCACTGCTGTCCAAAAAAAACATTGCTGCAGAAAATATTCTGTGGACAGATGAAACCAAAGTTGAGTTGTTTGAGTTGTTTGGAAGAAACACACAACACCTTTGTGTGGAGAAAGAGGCACAGCACACCAACATCAAAACCTCATCCCAACTGTGAAGTATGGTGGTGGGGGCATCATGGTTTGGGGCTGCTTTGCTGCGTCAGGGCCTGGACGGATTGCTATCATCGAAGGAAAAATTAATTCCCAAGTTTATCAAGACATTTTGCAGGAGAACTTAAGGCCATCTGTCCACCAGCTGAAGCTCAACAGAAGATGGGTGTTGCAACAGGACAACGACCTAAAGCATAAAAGTAAATCAACAACAAAATGGCTTAAACTTCTGGAGTGGCCCAGTCAGAGTCCTAACCTCAACCCAATTGAGATGCTGTGGCATGACCTCAAGAAAGTGATTCACACCAGACATCCCAAGAATATTGCTGAACTGAAACAGTTCTGTAAAGAGGAATGGTTAAGAATTACTCCTGACCGTTCTGCACGTCTGATCTGCAACTACAGGAAACATTTGGTTGAAGTTATTGCTGCCAAAGGAGGTTCAACAAGTTATTAAATCCAAGGGTTCACATACTTTTTCCACCTACACTTTGAATGCTTACATGGTGTGTTCAATAAAAACATGGTAACATTTAATTCTTTGTGTGTTATTAGTTTAAGCCAGGGGTCTCAAACTGGTGGCCCTCCAGCTGTTGCGAAACTACAAGTCCCATCATTCCTCTGCCTGTGGGAGTCATGCTTGTAACTGTCAGCCTTGCAATGCCTCATGGTAGTTTTGCAACAGCTGGAGGGTCGCCAGTTTGAGACCCCTGGTTTAAGCAGACTGTGATTGTCTATTGTTGTGACTTAGATGAAGATCAGATCACATTTTATGACCAATTTGTGCAGAAATCCATATCATTCCAAAAGGGTTCACATACTTTTTTTTGCAACTATATATACCGGTGTGTGTGTATATATATATATATATATATATATATATATATATATATATATATATATACACAGTATCTTACAAAAGTTAGTACACCCCTCACATTTTTGTAAATCTTTTATTATATTTTTCATGTGACAACACTGAGGAAATGACACTTTGCTAAAATATAAAGAATTTTTATATTTCTATTTTATTATTTTTTACAACTTTATTTTTATCTTTTTTTTTTTTTTTACAATTTTTTTAGGAGCCCTGATAGAGGGTTTGGTGAAATATTAGGGGTCTAAACAGGGGGAATATGCACCAAACGGGGTGATTAGGGTGTGCCCAGGCACACCTGGCACAAACTGTGCGCACGTCTATGTGCACCATGCTGACAGTAGGAAAGAGCAGAGACAGCACTGGGATGACTTATCAAATGTAATATATTGCAGCTTACCAATCCTTACAGTAAATGTGGTGGCTGCATTTGTTTCCTTTTTTAGGCTTATTTTTTAGCAACGTGCTTTCTATTTGAGGGTCATTTCACCAAAACAAGCAACTGGTGTGCTGTGCAATGTGGCGGGACAACTGCAGTGCCGACCCTAGTGCAATCGCATTGTTCCTTTTTTTTTTTTGTTTTTTACTTCACTCTGTGAAGAGTGGGTCTAATAGGAGTGGTTTCATAATTATCAGTCAGCTGTGGCAGCTGAAGAGCACTAATGAGGGAAGCTGCTGGGCCTGCATCCTTTTTTTTGTTTGCACGGGATGCCTGAAATCTGACTTGTATCTTAGGCAGACTTCTGGGAAAATTGGTGAGCCAATTACACAAGCAGGAAATTATTTTTTGGGGGAAATTATTTTTCTGGGGAGTGGTCAGTACACATTCTGTGTACAGAACAACTCCATGTATTGCATGCCATTTATAGAAAATTACAGACCTGCTGATTGAAACGTTGTTTTTTTTATTTTCAATTTTTTTTCCCCACGAAAGTGGAGTTACCCTCTTACCACTTTCCGCCCCGGAAGATTTGTCAGGCCATTTTTTGCGATTCGGCACTGTGTCGTTTAAACTGACAACTGCGCGATCGTACAACGTTGTACAAAATCAAAATTGATGTCCTTTTTTTTTATCACAATAGAGCTTTATTTTGGTGGTATTTGATCACCTCTGCGATTTTTTTTTTTTTGCGCTATAAACAAAAAAAGACCGAAAATTTTGAAAAAAAAACAACAATATTTTTACCTTTTTGCTATAATAAATATCCCCAAATGTAAAAAACAAAAACAAATTTCTTTCTCAGTTTGGGCCGATATCTATTCTACTACATATTTTTGGTAAAAAAATCGCAATAAGCGTATACTGATTGGTTTGCGCAAAAGTTATAGCGTCTACAAAATAGGGGATATATTTATGGCATTTTTATTCTTTTTTTTTTTTTACTAGTAATAGCAGTGATCTATAATTTTTATTGGGACTGTGACATTGCGGCGGACAGATCGGACACTTTTGACACTTTTTTGAGACCATTGACTTTTTTTACAACAACCAGTAATAAATTTTATTGACAGGGAAGGGGTTCAATGTGTGTCCTAGGGAGATTAAGGGGTTCAATGTGTGTCCTAGGGAGTGTTTCTAACTGTGGGGGGATGGGACTGCCTGGGGGAGGAGACTGATCGTTGTTCATACTTAGTATGAACAACAGATATGGCTCCTCTCCCCTGACAGAACAGAGATCAGTCTGTTTACATTGACAGACCTCCATTCTGTCTCTGGGACTGCCGGGCACGCGCATTGGCTCCGTCGTCACACCTCACACGCCCCATAGTGGTCTTAAAGCGGCCGACGTACAGCTATGATGGCTCGCCCAGGGGAGCGAACCTGCCGCAGTATAATGACAGCGGTTGGTCGGGAAGCAGTTAACTATTCACAGTTGAGGACAACTCTATCAATAGAACTGTGTAGCAGATTATCAGTAGGACCATAGAGCAGCAGTATTGCATGAACAAGTCCCTTTGTAGCAGAAGGAAATCTGTACTGTCACAAGGCTCCTGAAGCACCAACGAAAGCCTTCTTTCGCAATACCAGACAAGATCGGCGGACATCCTCCAGCACTCACAAGAATTATGGGTTGCAGCTTCAGTGTTTCAGGACCTCAGGTCCTCCACCTGAGGCCACATGGCAGCCTGCACTGGGGAGTGGTAGCAGCCCCCTCCCCATATGGACCTCTCTCTGGAGGAAGACCCAGGTGCTCATCAAATATAAATACAGTCACCTAGCATGCATTGGGGCACATCCCCTTCTAATTGGCCAGGGCTGTGTGGACATCCATGCTCTCATCTGTAAGGTTTCCTCCCACTTTCCGGTACTTCCCATAGCTACTAGACCAGTGTGAAATATCAAGACAGCATCAGCAGCACCAGAGCACACTGGGTAGACTCTATCAATCAATCACAGCTCTCTGTGAACCACTTAAAGCCCGGAGCCTCTTTCTGAGATTTGGTGTTTACAAGTTAAAAACAGTTATTTTTTTGCTAGCAAATTACTTAGAACCCCCAAACATTATATATATATATATATATATATATATATATATATAACATTTTTTTTTCTAACACCCTAGATAATAAAATGGTGGTCATTGCAATACTTTTTGTCACACCGTATTTGCGCAGCGGTCTTACAAGCGCACTTATTTTGGAAAAAAATCACTTTTTTTAATTAAAAAATAAGACAACAGTAATGTTAGCCCAACTTTGTTTTATATTGTGAAAGATGATGTTACACCGAGTAAATTGATACCCAACATGTCGCGCTTCAAAGTTGCGCCCGCTCGTGGAATGGCGACAAACTTTTACCCTTAAAAATCTCCATAGGCGACATTTAAAAAATTCTACAGGTTTCCAGTCTCCATACCTAACAGGAAGAAGAACCCGATTGCCTCCGGTAATTGGCGGAGGGCACCGGAGAGCGGCGGGAGGGGGGCCCCTCTCCCACCACAGATAAAAGTGATCTTGCGGCGAATCTGCCACAGAGACCACTTTTATCTTGAAGTGGACCACCCGCTGAAGAAGAGGATACCGGGGTTATGGTAGCTAGCTGCTGCCATAACAACAATATCCCTCTTCAATCCAGCGACGTAAAACGACGTCGGTCGGTCCTTAAGTGGTTAAGCAGACAGCATATACATTTGCCTTGCTGTCTCCCTGTTAAGCAGAGAAACCAAAAACTATATACACTAGCACCTACCTAGAAGGGCACTACACCAATAAAAGACATGTAGATGCAAACTGAATATTTTTTGCTTTCCTACAATTAACCTAATAAAGTTCAGCTCCCTATTTACCAAACCGTTGTCTTTTTATTCTAAAGGCCCAACAGTCACAAGCTGAACACAGATACAATAAGCTGCTGCAAAGAGATCTATGTACCCTGTATAGATATATAGGAATCTTTCTACAAGCCAACCCCTCCCCTCCTCTCTGAGCCAACAAACAGCTTTTTTTTCACATTGACACTGCTCTGCAAGGGAACATCTGTGCAGATTTTTTGACCTTAGCGCTCTTGTTCAAGGCAAAGCCAAACACTGGCTGCCCATGCCGCCATCTATGCAGCCGCTAAATTGCTATTGTTTGTTTTAAGTATATGGCAATTAGAGAATGATAGTTTCTCTCACACAGCAAATAATAGCCTCATATATCAATACAAGGGGAATGTAGTTTCTGTGCACAGCAATGATGACCTATATTTATCTTCTGTGTGACTGTGTCAGATGTAGCAGCAATGTATCTTGAATTCATCAGGGAGCATTTTCCACTATGAAAACAACGAATAGGGGGGATCTGGTAAATGCTATGCTTTGTTAATGTTTATTTATTTTTGGCTTAGAAAAGCATTTCATTGGTTGGGTATAGTTTTGTATCTTGCAGCCTGCTATGTACTCGAATTTTCATCAGCTTCTTCATTCTTCATTCTTTCACTCTCTTCGTCTTTATCTTTCAACCCACTGCCTTTGATTACTGCTATATCTCCCTCTAATCTCCCTGCCTGTCTCCCCCTCCTTGGCAGTGTGAGGATCATTTACATATTTATCACCTATTTCCACTTGCCTGACTTTCTCTGCTTTCTAAATTTTCCTCTTGTTATCTCGGTTTTATATCCTCAAAAATCTAGCTTTTCTTTCTTACATGCCCGTATTTTCTCTTTCTTCTATATGCATTTCTTTTCTACCTCCGAGCATCTGCCTTTCTTTCCTTTTCTCCCTCCTATTTCCTTCGATGCTGACATAGCCTTGTCTCTCTTTCTTTCAGATTCTGGTGGCAGCTGGAGACGGACAGAAACAGAGACGGATTCATCTCTTGAAATCTACATCCCAGGGCACAGAGGCGGCTGGCACACTTATATACACAATCTCTGTCCTCTGTTCCCTGTCACCCTTTCCGTTCATTTTAACTTTCCACGGCTTGATAGAAAAACACTGGGAAACACAAACGAGTAACTGTTGGTCGCTCACGGGGAGCTAGCTGTTTGATCAGATACTATTATTGAGAAGAGACTTGTTCTCATATCCTGTCCCATAGAACATGATGTGCAGAATTTTGTCCAGGACTGTCATAAACGGACTGCGCTAAGCTTGGGCACAAATCTGCAGTCGGATATCATATCTTCCTCTGGCTCATCATTCTTGTTTTTTTTTGCAACATGTCATACTGGTGGTTCTTTTTGACACTAGTTCCTTTCTTCTGGTACCTCCCACCAGGGGCAGAGAGTGATTGCTGGCTGATTGAAGGTGACAAGGGTTATGTTTGGCTAGCCATCTGTAGCCAGAATCAACCACCATATGAAACCATACCCCAGCATATCAACAGTACAGTTCATGATCTTAGGCTTAATGAAAATAAGTTAAAAATTATTGGCTATGCTTCCCTTGCTCGCTTTGGAAATCTAACAGACCTCAATCTCACAAAAAATGAGATCGCATATATTGAGGATGGAGCCTTTTTGGGACAATCCAACTTACAAATCCTGCAGCTTGGGTATAATAAATTGACTAATTTATCAGAGGGAATGTTAAGGGGTATGCCCAGACTACAGTTCCTTTTTGTGCAGCACAATTTGATAGAGGTGGTAACACCAGGAGCTTTCTCAGAGTGTCCTAGCCTTATAAGCATTGATTTATCCTCTAACCGACTCACAAAGTTAGATAGCATTACCTTTGTCAGTCTTCAAGCACTTATGGCATGTGAACTGGCAGGAAACCCTTTTCATTGCAACTGCGAACTTTATGGCTTTCTTGGCTGGTTAGTCATGTTCAACAATTTTACTCGTAATTATGACCGCTTGCAATGTGAAAGCCCCAGAGAATTTGCAGGTTACCCACTTCTCAGCCCTAAGCCTCACCATAGTCGAAATGCCATAACTGTCCTTCAAGCGCAGTGCAAGAATGGAGCCTATATACCACGTGAAAGGCCAACCCTTATCATACCAAACTCCTTGCCAGATACAGATGAAAATTCTGGTTATAGTCCTGGGGATATTTTTTTGTCTGAGCCAACCCCCACTTCTACCACAGATTCTTCTGGCATACCCACTATTGAAATTCACCATGTAACAGGAAGTTCAGCTACTCTAATTGTCACTATTCCATCTCCTTTTAAAAAGATGTACATTCTGGTACAGTACAACAATAGTTTTGTATATGATGTTACAACCCTGAAGCACAGGAAAGAGTATATAACCTTGGATAAGCTGAAGGCACATGTCAACTATACTTTCTGTGTAGCATCCATTCGGAACTCAAAGAGGTACAACCATACTTGCCTGTTTGTTTTTACTCGGTCCAAGGATAAGGAAGAATTTTCTCCCAACACTTCCACCACCACTCACTATATTATGACTATATTAGGTTGCCTCTTTGGCATGGTCATCATTTTGGGAGTAGTCTATTACTGTCTAAGAAAAAAGAGAAGGCAAGAGGAGAAGAAAAAATCCCTCAATGTGAAAAAGACTATTCTTGAAATGCGTTATGGTTCAGATGTTGACCCTTGTATTGGACCTCATTCTTCCCAGAAGCTCTCAGAACATCCTATTCCAATCTCCCGTATATCTTCACTGCCAACATCTGTTGGACTTGGAAGTGGAGGGGAGAAAGGAATGCCTTCCAAGTCAATGAACTCTCAGATGGGAACACCAAAAGGTCCAAAGGGGACAAATTATATGGAAGTACGAAGTGCGGAAGGACTAGACAGAAATCACAGAGGCATTTCAGGAGAAGAGGATGAAGATGACTTTCGAGAATTGGATAATGGTGAAGGCTCAGCAGCTGAAATATCCACTATTGCCAAAGAAGTGGATAAAGTGAACCAAATTATCAATAACTGTATTGATGCCCTGAAACTTGACACAGCTTCTTTTTTAGGGGGGGGGGACCCGGAGCTGGGCTACGATTGCCAGTCAATTCCAGCCAGCTCTTCGGGTCATTTGGAAAGATTGAGCTTCCTCTCTCCTCCCTACAAGGAAGGTGTCCATCCTCTCCAGCGCCAGCTAAGTGCAGATGCTGCCACAGTGGCAAAGAAACGCTGCAGCATTTCGTCTAGTGGCTCCATTAAGAGTGCCAGAGTTTTTAGCTTGGATGTCCCTGATCAGCCTTTAAAGTGTGACTCCAAATATATTGAGAAAAGCAGCCCCCTCAACAGTCCCTTGGACCGCCTTCCTCTTGTGTCCTCTGCAGGAGTTCACCATTTAGATGTCAAGCCTTCCTATCACTGTAGTGAGCATCGTCACTCCTTTCCTGCTCTTTATTATGAAGAAAGTGCTGATACATTAAGCCAGAGAGTGAGCTTTCTGAAACCCCTTTCTCGTACCAAGAGAGACTCCAGCTATTCCCAGCTTTCACCCAGACACCATTTCTCTGGATACTCCTCTAGCCCAGAATACTCAACTGAAAACACCCACAAGATATGGGAGCGCTTCCGTCCTTACAAAAAACACACACGAGAAGAGGTCTACATAGCAGCTGGACATGCTTTGCGCAAAAAAGTCCAGTTTGCCAAAGGGGAGGACTTGCATGACATTTTGGATTACTGGAAAGGAGTGTCTGCTCAGCAGAAACTGTAACTGACACCTTAGAGGGTGCTAAAGGCCGGACAGGGCTGTGGACATGTTGAGAATTGTGGTGCTGAGGCACTGCAATTTGCAGTTAAAGTTTACATTGGAGGTGGGGATGTACCCTCATAAAAGGAGGGGAGAAAATTAGATTTCTGGGTTCTGCACAGGGAATTTTCTGGCACAGACCTCCTCCCCCTTTTTTAACACTTCCCCCCCCCCCCTTGTCTCCATACGCTGTAGTGGTGACTTTCCATTTATACATTTTGGTTTTAGAGTTATTTTTATGAATAATATTATTATGATAAAAAATGCCCATAGCCCAAAATGTTGCAAGCTGAATTCAAGCCCTAGCAGGGGAGAAAATAGCCATCTCTGATGTAGTCAGTCATGTAAAATAATATTCTTATATTGTTCTTTCTTCAATGTTTGTATGACTTGAAGGCAATTCTTTGTGACACAAATTGGCTGTGGATCTGCAGTTTAATGATACCGGGATTTGTATTCCAAGAGCTTTGGTAAAAAGGCTGCTCTGCTTACATTAAGGATTACAGTGACCTTAAATGATACCTGTCATCATAAGATAAAAATAACTATTGCTATTATATCAATACTGCAGGGTGCACTGGTATGGTAACGATCATAGCTAGGATAAAGAAGGACCAGAGTAATGGTAATAAACTGTATTAAAGTGAGAGTAAGATCTCAAACTGAGAGTTTTCAGGCATGTTCCAAATTTCAGAAGAAATTAATCTATTTGAAGTCTGCATGCTGCTGGGAGAAGGTGTGCTTACAAAGAATTGGGGGAAGAAGACACATTAGCCTAGATAGCAACTAGGAATTGTTGCTAAAAGAAGTGGCTAACTCAGCATAGATTTTGACATGTTATTGAATGTGTATTAAAGGGGAACTGCAGCCAGGTTAAGTTACAAAATATTAGATTGTGTGCACTTCATATTTAGTTTTTTAAGCAACAAATCAAGACCAGCAGCACATAGGCTTGTCCACTGTAGGATCTAGGAAGAAGTGTATCTGCAATGGTTTATAATTCTGCACAACACAGACAAGTTAGTGACACTGATGGACTACAACAGGTAAAAGGTTATGTGGGTTTTTCTAATTTCGTGTGACGGCGTGCCGCAAAAGAAATGGATACATTGATGTGCTACAATTTGTTTTATTTGGCATTTTCTTTTCATTGAAAACCTTTGGAAAATGTATATTGCCTCAACAGGAATGTGCCATGTAATATGAGGGATCATTTAAAAAGTATGAGCAAGGCAAACCAAGCTATGGTTGTTCAGCTATATCTCTCTGTAAGCTTTATTGCAGCCAGATAGAAGATCTTTTTTAACATCATGAAAATACCTGTATTTCGAAAGAGTTATTAGAAAACTATTGTGATAACCTAGAAACAATTTACTAAAAAGTTCATCACAATACAAAACCACTGGATTTCTGACGTATAACTTTTTCAAACATTAAGAAGCCCATACTAATGAGATAGGCTTCATGGTCCCTTATTTTCAAGTATATGTTTTCTGCAACAAAGGCAAAACTTTTATGGTCTTTTAGAAACATGCTAATTCATTTTAATCAGAGTAGATCCATAAGGTAATTTATTGTATGTGTAAAGCTAAACAAAATGTGAAATATTGGACTTTATCACGTTTTTCTTGGTAAGGAAAAATGCAGTAGCATGAAAGAATAAATATATTACTATAGGAGTTACCATTTGGCACCATGTTCCCATGTTCCCATTTTCTTAGGTGCAGTGGATCTTTAATGTTTGCTAACAGGAATTTGTTAGCACAGCTTATTGTATTCAGCCTGATGTGTACATGATTAGCAGCAGAGCAAAAGGTGATGGGCCTACCGTAAGCACACTGTGCTTTTTTGCCTTGCAGGAGTCCCCTTTAAGTCCTTTCCATTCATTTTACAGGCATTGAAAAGTCATCATGGCATTTACAAATATCTATACCTATACTATTTTTGATGGAACAATTGCAGCTTTTGGACCTTAAATAGCAAGATCATACAAACAAGCCTAGCTTTGGCTATAAACACAAAAAAAAAAAAAAAAAAATGTATTTTCTGATTATATGGACTTGAGGATGTGTTAAGAGTTTTAAATTTACATTGAAAGCTAACTGAAGATACCGACTTTATAAAATAAACACTGCATGCTGCAGGTTTAGCACATTGTTCTCAGTTTGTAATGAAAGATGTATGTTTGACTTAGAGTGCAAGGTTAAAATGAAGCCTTACAGTATCACACAGCAGTGGAGACATACTCACTACAGGTTAATAAAGAGAAAAATCTTAAATAGGAGCTTTCGTTTTTCTGTTACCTCCTGAATTGATGATATTTACCTGTTTTATATGTTCTCCCTGGTGTCCCCCACTTGACGAAGTCAGCTTGCAACATCACTAACTCTAGTGCATGGGCTTACCTTTGTCACCTCTACATTGCCCTGTGTTTTCTTGACTTTTTAGAAGCTGACTAACATTTCTTAGGTTATTTTTTATCTTTATAACTGTACCTATTGCTTACAAGCAGTGGGCGTGTCCATTTTGTAATCAAAACCAATATCCATCCTATCAGCTCACTCAAGTGGTGATATCTGTGAATACTGCTTCACGAATATCGATTCAGAACACAAAATGGCTGCATCCATTGTTGGTAGGTGAGAGGAGCACTTTATGTTTTTCTTCGCTGTATTTTCAAAGACATGATTTGTTTTTGGCTTCTTGTTTTATGTTTTTTTTTTTTTTCGTTTTTTATTTCTGGGTGGAATTGGGAGCGTGGGAGGGTTTGGGAGAAACGGATGGAGCGACTTGTACACAAGGTTTTAGGCCAATAATTTTCAAAGGAGGAGATGGGAACTGTATTTTTTGCATGCATTAGTGTAAAAAAAAAAAACAAAAAAAAAAATGACAAAAAAACACAAAAGGTAAAGAGAAAAATAAATAAAAGCACTTGGCACAGTTCACTCTTTATGTATATCCAGCAGTGATATGTGGTGACATCCTGCCTGCTGGGAATCTGCTGGTATCTAGTGGGAGAGATGAAGGTACGCTGCTATAGGAAGAGGTAAATTGGAATGTAATCATTTTATATGCAATAGCTCATTTATATACCTCATGGCACCTTTTATCTAAATAGATTTATTACAAAAAAATAGCAACAAATTAATTCAGTGAATGAAGACATTTTAAGAGCCAGCAAGAGGAGCAGGATTCTGATGGCTATCTCCCTTGTGTACCTTTAAAAAAAAAACAAGCTTATTCTCTCTTATTAAATTATTCTTTACTATATTTTTTATATCATTTTGCATATCAACCCTTTAGGATTCCTTCAAATGATTGCACACAGCAGAAATCAAGCCTACTGATCTGTAAAAGGTACATTATACTTTCTTCGCTCCTTTTTTCCCATACTACAGCCACAAGTGCCGAGCCAACTTCAGACCTCGTCACCTTCCATCAATTGCAAATTCAATAACATCAGGCCACACTTTGCTCACCATCTTCACAAATCTTTGTTTAAACATTTGGCAGAAACATTCCCTAATGCATTCAGTACGCCAGTGTTTCTCAACTTTTTTTCAGTCAAGGAACCTTTTGAAATTATGGACAATCTCGAGGCACCCTCCAAAATTATGGACAGTCTCGAGGCACCCTCCAAAATTATGGACAGTCTTGAGGCACCCTCCAAAATTATGGACAGTCTTGAGTCGTCCCTTTCTAAAATGTAAAAACTATTCTAAAAGTTTTACATAATTCAGCAACAGCAATACATGTAGGACACCAAACGTTAGAGGTGATGTATTCTTCCAAAGTAAATACACTTTTGCAAACTGGTACTGACTAGTGATCCAGTGTTTCTCTTCTCCCTCAGTTTTTCTCCATTACTTAGCTAATGAGACACCAAAGCTGATGGAAAGAGGCAAGGGAGGGTCAAACAAAGACGCTTTGCAGGAAACTGACATTCTCCTTATCAACTGATGATGCCATTGGTCATTAGGGGGCTGGCAGCTATAAGGTTGTAATGGTGTACAATGAAAACCTGTAGCTTTGTGTTACTAAAAAGCAGGTTTCACCCACCCACTGGCTTGTATACAATTTTGGGGCAATTTTTAGGCATTTTGTCAAGGCACCCCTGAAGAAACCTCAAGACACCCCAGGGTGAAAAAGGCTGTGGTACTCTATGATTAAAGCCCCAGTAGGGAGTAAAAACTTAAGAAGGGGTGAATGTCTTTGCCATGTGTTTGAATAAAGATTTTTGAAGAATTAGGTGAGCTGTACAGGGCCTGACAATATTAAGTTCTCTGATTTGTAGTTTCCAAATTCTATCACATTACTCTTCTTGAGTAGTACACTTTCAATACCTCAGTCTTCTGGATGTATTAATTTTAAAAGAAAAGTCTAATAAAATACGATATAGTCACATATTCATTTCAGATCCTAATTCCTTTAGCACAAGGGGATGCAAGCCATCTGGGTGAGAAGTTTATTGATATAATCCTGTTTAGACAACTGCTGCGTTGGACAAGAAAATCTGAATGGGAATTTTTTCACCTATATTATCTGCCATCAGTGTTCTCTTGGAGAAAGCAGATATAGATGTTTTCCTGACCTCTCCATCTGAAAAAGCTAGTTGCCTGGCTGTCATACTGATCCCCTTGCTGTAGTGCTCAGAGTCGCTTACCCAAAACGAGTACTACTGTATATACATGTACAAAATTCTGACTTTTCTGATCTGGTTACTAGGTAAAGTCAATTATTCTGAAGCATAATAGTCAAGCAACTGTCATTGTCAGAAAGACATTAGTAATGGTTTCCTTCTTTCTCTTATGACAGGTTTACTGTATGATCTTTTGCTTTGTGCTTTAAAATTATGTTTCCTAAGTTATCTTTTACAAGTTTTAGGTTATCAGATTTCTTTTGCTTAGCTTTTACACACTTATAAACCTCTTTGATGATTTCTTCAATATCATTTGCAATGTTTTTCTGCTTCAGTCATTGTTAACTTGAACTAAAGCACCGTAGGCCACCACCTTGCCCCATCAGAACATTAATACAGACCTCAGATGCATGTGACCAAAAGTCTCACTGCCATGACAGTGCTTACAATCTGCGGTGCATCTGCTCTGAGAAGCTGCACACGCAGTAGCCCTGGAAGAAATTATAATGGGCAGTCTTCACAAACATGCCATTCATTCATCTGAAGGCAAGCTAATGTCATTTAAATTAAGGTTCCAATCAAGAGTTTAGAGGGCATAGACTAAAGGCTTATGTTCAAAGCACACCTTTGTGAGCTTCTCACAGTGTTCATTAGAAGCTACGACAAGACAAATAGAGGTCGTCTCAATCCCTGATGAAGGATGTTCAGCCTCATCTACCCCGTTTCTTCCCCAGAGCAACAGGTGAAGTAGCACTACAACTCCAACTGAATTCCAAGGCTCCCGGCCAGGTGCTCAGGCTGGAAAGGCTTCCGTCCACCACCAAAGCTTAAAACATGCAAGGAAAAGCTGGCACTCCAATATATCAGCATAAACAGACTTCCTTTAATGTAACACAATAAAATACAGCTGAAAGAACAGCCAATGTGTTTCAGCCGGTAGGACTTAATCAATCATGACCATAATTAAAGCCTAGCGGCTGAAACGCGTTGGATGTTTTTGGGCTGTATTTTATCGTCTTACAGTAAAGGAAGTTGGTTTATGCTGATATACTGGAGTGTCGGCTTTTCTTTGCATGTATTCATCTTTTTTTCCCCAGTCCCTGCCTCGCCCCTTTCATGCGTTGAATTTTAGTTCTTTCAGTCATGGAGGCTCATGAATCACATGTGAGTGTTACTGACAGTGGTTTGCATGCAAATGCAGCCTGCCTAGGGATGCCCACCTCTCCAGACTGACTTTAACTCATAAAGGCATTTGAATATGTGCATAACTTCTCCCAAGAGCCAACCCAATGCTTCCATAAGGACTAAGGGAAACTGGGGAGATTACCAAGCCAGGGTGTTGTGATGTTTTTAGGATGCTAGGTTCAGCACCTTATTAGCCATGAATTGCCTGCATTTATTAGGGAAACACAGAGACCTAATGATGACATTTTATTTAAAAAATGTGATTAGCATCGTGACGAGAAGAAAAAGAGGAAGGCAAAATTGACAGTAAGCCGATTTAACTTCAGCTTTAAAGTGTATCTTAACCAAAGTTCAAACATGTAATATATTAGAGCTTGCCAGTTCCTAGGTGTGATGACTGCATTCATTTTCTTTCTTCAGGCTTAGAATATTTTCAGCAAGCAGAAGAAAAATACTAGTTATTAGGCCCAGACTGGCCATAGGGCACACCAGGTATGTCCTAAAAAGAGCAGCCTGTTGATAACTGTACCGCACAACGAGAGGTAAGCAGCAACTGCGGTCTGGACAGGGTAAGAGAGACCGCGGTTGCCGCTCACCTTCTGCCATGCGGTCATACCTGTGTCTCCTCTCCTGGCTCTTCCACTCCACAAACACTGTCATCCTATCAGCAGAGGAGCTTGAGATCTGCACAGAGAGCGAGAGTCTTTTCATATTAACAAGGGGGTAATCACCCCCTTATTAATATGATGCAGATCTGCAGCTCCTCCCTGAGGAGGACACACAGGCTGAATCCTGCCCATTACAGTGCCCCTTTACAGTGCAGTCCCCTTTATATCACAGTGCCCCTTTACATTACAGTGCCCCTAGCGTTCACAGCCCCCCCTCCGCTTTTCGCTCTAATCACAGTGTCCCCTTTTACTCTGTGAATTTCCCGTTACCAGACACCCCAGTGAACAACCGCCCCACCCCCCTTGGTCCCTGGAAAAATTGGCTGCTCAGTCTAAAATGCCCAGGCCTATTTTTTGTCCCAGTCCAGGCCTGCTAGTTACTGGGTTTAGGCACACTATACCAGTGCAAAAGAGATAAAAAGCATAACGCAAAACACAAATACAGTGCAAACATTCAAATTTAAAACACTGACTAAATATTAGCACTCAAAATATTTCATATATTCTCTCTTCAAACCCATCTATGTATAAAAGATTAAAAAATATCCCGAACCTCAAAAACACCCACCCACTTAATGTAGTTGTATATCCATAGTCTCCTTGTAGTGGGGTGTGCAGCACTTGAATGCTTTGCTTTTTCTTAATTCAGCACCCTGCAACTTTTGAGGTTGTTGCTTTGTGAAAAGCAACAGGTTCTAGCAGTATGAAAATATACTCCATGTACTTTTAACAGTTACTTCATTTGTACTATCTTAAATATTATAACAAAAGAGCATTTACATGACAGTTTAACGTTCGTAAAAGCAAAACGAGTAAGACAATTTACACGATTAGTTATGCTTTCTAAGAATAATAGAAATAATCATGACTACTAACACTGGTTTACATCTGTATAGTAAACCCAATACACGCTATAGACTATCATGCAGATAACAAACAAGATATACAGTATAAAAGGTATAGAAAAGGGGCGGCTGTGTAAGAAACCTTTCATATTGAGCCGCGGGCTCCGTTAGTGGTAAAGCGGCACTAGATTAAGCGGCACTATTCGGCCACTAGCGGGGCGCTTTTAACCCCCGCTAGCGGCCAAAGAAAGGGTTGCGTTTCTGAAAAGCGGCGCTGCCGAAGCGCTTTGCAGGCGCTTCGGCAGCAGTGCCCATTAATTTCAATGGGCAGGGGCAGTGGAAAAGCAGTGTATACATCGCTCTTTCACCGCCCCAAAGACGCTGCTTGCAGGACTTTTTTTAACGTCCTGCCAGCGTAGCACCCCAGTGTGAAAACACTCGGGCTTTCACACTGGGGGAGCTTAGGAGACGTTTTTCAGGCACTTTACAGGTGCTGTTTTTAGCGATATGGCGCCTGAAAAACGCCTCCAGTGTGAAAGGGGTCTAAAGGATGGAAATTTATTTAACTACAATATATTTGCAATGAACAGTCTAGTTCAGGATAAAATCTATAACTAAAATAAATATTCAAAATTGGTATGGGAAGGTTTTAAAATATGTTTTCTATATGAAATATCAATTGCTTAGAAATAGAGAGGGTGCAACAGGGGTTAACTGTTCTCCAGTACAGAGTATGTTTTTTTTCCAATGCAGTGGAATGCTTAACAAATTATGGTGATAAAAAGTGTAGCAGAATAGAAAGAGCGGCTGCTGCAAAGTTCATAGTCCTAGCTTAAGTAATGGACAATGTAAATGTATGGAATGAATACTGTATAGTGTTGTGTCACGGCCTAGCTGCGTACTGGGGAGCAAGTCCTCCATGAACACAACCATGTTGTGAGAAGGCACCTATACTCTTTAACCCATTTCTGCCAGCATAGATTAGCATCCTTGGGGTGACTGAGGTGCTATAGGTACAAGATCCTCCCCTGAGGACCACGCTGTGAGTTCCCGACTTGACCCAGCTAGCACCATACAGTAGCCCATTCCATACCTGATTCAGACCTTGCGACAATGGACCCTGATAGCAGCCACTCCCAGCACAAGTTTTGTTTAAAGAGAATGTTCCCATTTAAGGCTAGGAGACAACACAGCCCACACAATGACAGCCTTTTACCATATTTACCATTTCAGTTATTCCATTCCTTACATTTCAAACATATAACAGCAGATATGATAACTACCGTAAGTCATGGAACAGCTATACCTTTAATCCTATATCCCATTCCCAAGGGGTAATCCCAAAGGTCCTGCTCTTCTACTTTCTTGCTTCTCCCTTAAGGGGAAGTTCCTAGAAGATGCATTCTTAAAGATTATATCTTTGCGAGATTTAGTCCATGCACTGCTTTCCATGACCAACTTCCCAGGCAGACACCTGCCCACCTTTTACTTGTGTCTCAGGACCTACCAAAGATTACTGGGCTTGTATGCTCAGGCCTGGCTTAGGCCACATCACCATTCCATTGCCTCATGTTATTCATGACTTTTCACAGTCTCACCATTATTCCTGGTCTACCATCGATCATATTTACAACAATATCTATCATAGCCTAATGATGTGCTATACCATTGACTGACTCCCAACTGGTTTCATAAACTTGCTCCTACTCCTGTTCTATCATGTCAAATGTCTTCTCAGTGATGTACGGAAACTCCCAGCTATAGTCTAGCAAGACTTTACAAGATAAATAGTGCTTCAGCCCAGACAACCTCATCAACCGCCAGTCAGCGCCCTGCCCAAGTAAAATTTTTGAGCAATTACAGGTCCTGAAATTGAGCTTCAGGTGGGAGAAGGTGGAGATATTGCAGTAGATGCCTATGAGCCTCAGTTAGAATGGCCCCCTAATGGGCCTGATTCTGGAGGTTCCGATTCTCACAAATACTCTTCTTCCCAAGATGGGGGAGGGAGCTGTGACACAGGGGTGGGTACAACTGCGCATGCCGCTGATGCTTGTGTTCTCGCTCTCTTTGTTCCTACTTCTCAACTACTCCAGCCAGAGCTAAGCCAAACGGCGCCCCTGAGCAATCAGGGGGAGCCATAGGTATTGCTGGGAAAGTGCCAGGTCAGTACGGTGAGACTTCAGGTAAAGACCTCAGCGAAATGGGGTACCCAAAGACCTTAGACCACAGGCTGAAAATGCACAGGCAATGTGGGTGGCAGGTCCTGTGTCTCTCCTCTCTCTGGCCTCAAGGTATATAGAAACACCAAGCATTGAGGACACTTCGTCAAGGTGGTGGTTGTCCTTGCCACTTGCTGACAAGCCAGGCTTGCTGGTAATCTACTAACTTCTGTACACCCCTTCAACCCATAGAGAGTCCTGTCCGGTCATTCACCCAAACTCCAGTGTCAACTAGTGGCTCCTCTGCATCAACCTCTTGAAGTGACAACTGTGCCATGTCACTTGTCTTTCTTATCTTCTCTCTTTGTGCTTTGGGTCACTCTAGATTCCGCCTTCCACATTTGGGACAGTGCATCACGTAGGGGGCCCCCAGTGGCTCATCCTGCATGAAAAATGCAGGAAGGTCCCAGTCCCGGGACATAATTCCTGCCTTTCACTTGCGCCTGTAGACCTGCCAAAAATTAAAGGGCTTGTACATGCAGGCCTGGCTTAGGCCACATCCATTGCCCCTTAGGACTCTTCTTATTCCTGATACCTTTACCCATGCATCATGGTGCCCTCAGACAGGGTGCAAAGTGTTTTTCACAAATTTCACCATACTCCTGGTCTTCCTTGGCAATCACCTCATTCTGGCTGTGCATACCTCATGCTCTGGGCCCCACATCTTAAGTACAAGACAAGCTTTCCATGCCCCCATCCACCATCATCCCCTAACCTGATCAGGTTGACATACATTTGGGAACATCTGGTTTTCTCTTCACCAAGTGAGTACTTCATGAGGTGTACTGTCTAGCATAGCTTAATGGTGTGCTACCTCACTTCACAAAAACAATGTTACTAAGGTTCTACTTCAGACACAAGAAGCAGCCATAGGCTCGGTCCAACTCGGTTTTATTTGAACAAGCCCATTAAATCACATCTCCTCCCTTGTAATCATCAGTTCTCGGTAATCAATCAATCAACAGTTCTCTTGCATATAGGGATGTACCTTAAATGTGCCCAAGCCCATCTTTGAAGTAGTGAAGAAAGTAAAGTCTCTGAAGGCATCTTTCTCCTGTGGCTCTTAACTTTTCACTATCCAGGCTGGACTGCCCAGAACTAAGCTCCATCTAGGTTATATATGTGATCTTGCCAGGAGGAAATAAAATCATCTCCCCTCATTAGGTATTTTAAAGAAGAAACACTTTTAAAGGGGCAACAAAGTAACCCCTGCCTACAAAGATCTAGTGACCAATTTGTGGAACTACACCAGGCACCTTTGTGCCCCTACCCTACAAGGACTTGTTTCAGTACACAATGCATCAAGGTGTTTTGACTTGTAAGTCATAAGGCATCAATTTTCTTAGACCCAGCACCAGCCTCCACTTCCTCTCGTGTGCCCAAAGCAGCACACTTTTGCTGCTTTTACTACAGGGCAAACAAACGTTTTCAATACTTTTGCCCACAAGAATAATGTTCTATTGAAGTCTACAACAAATAAACTAACTGATTACAGGCAGACCAGCTATAAAAATCTTAATAGATACAGTAAAACTATTCTACTGCTCTGACCATCTAGAAAAATTGTGTAAATGCTTGCTATGAAAATATCCTTCACGACTCTCTAAATATGACATGTTATGGAGCAGCAGCCTGATATAACTAAGAATCATGTTTGCTAATTGGGCAGCAATAACCTTGGAGACAGCCTTGCGGCTACATCTGTCCAATAAGCAGGACAGAAGAAATAGTTTACCTCTGCCCTTTCCGACATAATATTGATATGAGAATAACCCCAGGGCAAGTCAGCAATACATGAGTATCCTGACTCTAATTAGCTGCCATGAGTCCCATCCACTCTCATACCAACGTTCATTACTCATTTTAAGCGGGAATACTGAAAATAGAAAAGAGTGCTGTGTAATTATCACATCGCTGTTGACTTGAACACATTATGGTCACACTTAATTTGGCAAGTTTCTTTATTTAATAATTTGACCATGCACACATGTTGCATATCTAAACCCCAAAACAAAAATATAATATATTGCAGCTTGCCATTCCTAAAATGTGGTGGTTGCATTAGTTTTCCTTCTTTTTTAGGCTTGTTTTTTCGGCCATTGTTATTAAGCCTTTTTATTCTGTTATCTCTTGTCTGTATCCCATTGAAAAGATTTTTTTTTCCATCTCAGTGACACAAGTTAGCATCCAGGATTTTTTATTAATTTCTTTGCATTTTTTTTCCTCCTGACTTCAAGCTATATAGTAGATGTATTTCTGGCTTTAAAGAAACCAAATCACATCTACAGTATTCATAAGATGCTGCCCTCCCACCACAGCCCAGCCCACCATGCGTCTTGGGCTTAGCTGCTAGTACCAGGCCTCCATGGCAGGTGTCAGGCTGGAGAGAAACAGGAGACCAGTGAACCTCTGTTCCTGATGTTCTTAAAATGAACCTATTATCCACATTATGCTATTACATATGTGGTTTGTCAGTTCCCTTTTGATAGCAAAAAACAGTTAACAAAAAAAAAAGCTTGTAAAAAATGTAATTAAAACAAATAAAGAAAAAAACAAAAATGTAAAAAACCCCTGCACCCATATACAGTACACACATTTGAATGCAAATGTGCAAGTCACACGTATAAAAATGATGATTGTTGTGAACATTTATTAGGTATCTCTAAACACACTGGAATGAGGAAGACAATTTTAGGGCTACGGTTTATCATAAGTCTTTCTTTCTTTCTTTCTTTCTTTCTTTCTTTCTTTTTCAAAAATATTGAGTTTTTGTAATTATGGTAAAGTCTAAACCAATGAACCATAAGGTTTTTAAAGTGTCACCTACAGACAATTTTGGGCCCTGCATTTTTTTTTTTGCAATTTTGCAGGCAAACACAGTTTTTAGGTATGATATATTTGGTACCTATATACTTAACAAAACCCTCATCTTATGTTGTGTTTGTATGCAAATTTTTTATTTTTTTTACAGAAAATATGGATTTGATAATTACCATAATTTTGTTCTATAGGAACTCTGCTTTCAACATTTTTTATGTTTGAGTTTTTTTTTTAAAGTAACCTCTGTTTCGCATTACAAACGTGTGTGTGTGAAAAAAGAAAAAATGGCTCTGGGTTAAACATACAGTGCCTTGAAAAAGTATTCATACTCCTTGAAATTTTCCACATTTTGTAATGTTACAAATGACATGGATATCTTATAGATAGGCAACTCCTATCCCCATAGTGGTTCCAAATTAATAATAACTACTGCAGTAGGGAACAGACACAAAAGATACACTCCACATCTTTCCAAATAACTGTTCTGCTTTATTATGATGCAATTGAAGGTTTTTATACACATGATTACGTAGGTATCACATTAATATTACAATTGTACGTTTATGGTAACAAGGGGCGTAACATAGGCAGACTAATTCTAATCAGGACTCGAAAGAATGCAAACATGTAATGAAAACATTATAAGTGCCGTGTGCACAGTGAGGGCAGTGTGCAATACATTCAACATAGAATACAATTATATACAGAACTTACAAATTTCCTTTACACAACCAAAAACCTAAATGTATTTTATTGGGATTTTATGTGATAAACCAACACAAAGTGGCACATAATTGTGAAGTGAAAGGAAAACGATAAATGGTTTTCAATATTTTTTACATATAAATATGTGAAAAGTGTGGCGTGCATTTGTATTCTGCCCCCCCTGAGTCAATACTTTGTAGAACCACCTTTCGCTGCAATTACAGCTGCAAATCTTTTTTGGGTATGTCTCTGCCAGCCCCCGCTAAGGAGATTCACCCTCTCTCTTTGTCCTGTTAACCATTATCATTAAAAGTAAAGAAAATCCCAAATTTGGGCTGTCCCTAGGAAAGTAATAGAGGGGAAAACTTCCCATGGGGATACTAGTTCTGGTGACCTGGGGGTCCCCAAGGAATTCCCTTAATTTGCAGGGATTTCCTCTCACTTCCTGTTTGGCTATAGGACAGGAAATTAAGGGAAATCTCTGCAATAGGACACAAATGGCCCAAAAAAATAAAAACTTGACAGGGGTTATAACCCTCCCTTGCTTTATCCAAAATTAAAAAAAAAAAAAGTTTTGCCTATAGTTCTACTTTAATGCTTTTGTTAAAATGTATTAATAAATAACACCATTAAACATGTATATCACTTTCTTAAAATGGACTTCCCTATGGCATGCTACCGTAGGTGCTCTTCTTCATTTTATTTTATATGTTTAATATAAAATAATGACTTTCTAAATTAATTATGTAGAAAACACAAAAACACCTATACTCCGATCGATGAAGACAAATCTTTTACTGACCCAGAATCCCTGGTGGGCTGTGAAGTTATAGCATTAAAGCAAATGAATGAGAAATGAAAAGACTTAGATAATGCTCCCCATTAGACTATACACAACACTGCTAATTGGCTGTTGTTTGAAGAACATTCAGAATCAAATCCTCCTAAGGCTTCAAGCCACCCGTTTTATCTCCATCTCTGACCTAGCAGATACCAGCAGCTATGTTCCCCACTTTATGAGGACAGCAAGTATTTGGGAAGTCCTCTGGTTTGTTGTCTTTCTAGATTTTGTTTTATTGGCACGCATTGTTCCTGAAAAAAAGAAAAAAAAAGGATTATTGGATGGAAAAAAATCTATTTCTATATTTGCAATAAATTTCTTATGAAATCCAGAAGTATGTTTGTGGTTCATTAGACAGTAAAGAATTGTAACATTTCTGTCAAGAATGAAATTCCGTTTGTTTGGGATCCAACTCATGAAAGGGCAAGTCCACCTTCATAACATTTTCTAACTGTAATATGTTTTGTAATTCTTCATTTTGCTGCGTCACTTTGGTTGCTCTTGCTTTTTCAGAGTTTTCTGAGAACGAAGGGTCCTCTGCAATCTCCCTGACCTGATTACAACTGCCAGGCATGCACAGTGCAACACAGGACAGCTCACAGCAACCTCATGAAGAGGCAACATAAGATGGGTCTAAAGACAGATTTATTTAATATAAGCCTAAGTCAATAGCTTAATGGTTTAAAGGAAAAGTACAGTCAAAGCTCATTTGGTTGTACTTCTCCTGTGAATCACAGGAGTGCAGGTCGTTTTGAGAACTGAATGATCAGTGGTGTTTGATCACTCGGTTCTCGGTTTTAGAGCCGATGGGGGACAGATGCAGAAACTGATCAATGCTACATTCACCTAGGTAAGTATGATTTCTAAAAAGAAAAAAACAATCTTGTCTTTTAACAAATGTTAGTGTGAAATGTACTGAAAACTATGAATATATTTTAATGAACTGTATCAGCAAAAAACAAAATGACTATGAAGTTGGATATGCACATACCACTAGGTGCCTGCATTGAAGTGTATATTCTGCACAACGAAGCTACTGAAAGGTAAACTTTAAAGGTGAACTCCACTAGATACATGGATGGAGTTAAGCTGGGTATATACATTGACTTTTTTTCATTCAAACGACAAAGAACTCACAGATCCCTGCATCAACACAAGAGATGTTGATGCAGGGATCTCTCACGCTGAGTTTTTGTATTCTATTAGAGAAAGAATGATGTGGCCCAAGGCACCATGAGTAATTGGCCTCCATCCCAAATTTGGACAGCAAAAGAGAGAGTTTGGTCAGGGGGACTTTAAATGAGGCCAATCACTATGTAGAGTAAGCATGTGGGTTATAAAACACAGTATTGCTTATATGGGTTCCGACAAAAAAGGGGGGAGTTTGTTAGGGACTTTGAATGAGAGATGTATACCAAAAATCAGTCTTAGCAAAGAGCATTTTAATATGCCTTGTGAGATCATGTACAGCATATTGAATGACAGAAAAATGCATACACAAAATCGCATAAACGCAGAGCATGCTAAAAACCACATATACATATTGACGCCATGGTGCTTGGTATATCATGGAGCAAAGACAAGTCCTGCACAACATGAACCACTAAAGGGACTAGATGGTATTGGAAAATCTTGGAGTAAAACAATATAAAAGACATAAAATCATCTGTATGGACATCATGCATCTATGTAAGCCCGATGCGTTTCGTTGGGGTATACCAACTCTTCAGGGGCGAATGCAATGGTGGTCTATAAAGAGACATAACCATATGGTATAATATTGTAACTGAATAATAGGAATAAATAATGGGTGTAAGAGACAAGATGGACATCCCTATAGATACTCATGTCAACTGCATAGATGTGAACAGAGGATCAGAGCTGTTTAGAGATGTCTGGCATGGGAGCTGAGGTAGAGACACGTAGACAAGCAGGGAGCACTGTGGATTCCCCAAGGCCAATGTGCAAATGTAGATGACAGTGAGCCAACGCTTCTGTGGATTGAGATAAGTAGTATATATTGAGGTATAATATTATTGAGAAGTGTGAAAAGCCCATACACCAGGTCAGATGAAGGGAAGAACTGAGCAACCACCAAGTATGAAAGTGGATGAAAGAAAAGAAAAATATATCCTGTGTGAGATAGTAGAGGAACCAAAGGGAAAAATGAACAAAGTGCTAAAAGTATAGGTGAAACCTTGTTGATTCACATGAAAATTGGGAACCAAAAGCACAAGTGAATGTTTGCATATAAAGGTGTTACCAGAGAGACACATAGGGGGTTATTTACTAAAGCCAAATCTACTTTGCACTACAAGTGAAAACTACAAGAGCAAAGTGCACTTGAAATTGCACTGCAAGTGCACTTGGAAGTGCAGTCGCTGTACATCTGAGGGGTAGATCTGAAATGAGGGAAGCTCTGCTGATTTTTATCATCCAATCGTGTGCAAGCTAAAATGCTGTTTTTTTATTTTCCTTGCATTTCCACCCCCGGATCTACAGCAATTGCACTTCCAAGTGCACTTTCAGTGCACTTTGCACTTGTAGTGCAAAGTGGATTTGCCTTTCGTAAATAACCCCTATAGACACCAAGTGAGGCGAATTGAAATGCCCCCAGCTGATACAGAGTGTCCCACCCAGCGTCACGTGGGCGTGGCAAGGAAGGGGAGGCATCCGTGCCAGAGCAAAAAAATCCGCCCATACAGGCTCAGGTACCTCCCCAATGTCAGCCTAGATGTAAAATAAAAACCTGCTTATGCGGTGCGGCATCAAAAAGTGTCGCACACACCGAGCGGTAACGTGTCACCAATGCGGTAAGGAGCACCCGCCCAAAACCACCACCTATATCCACCACAAACGGGGAGGATGGGAACAGGTGGGAGAGGGAGGGGTGCCAAAATCGCATTGCAGATCCCGGGGACAGACGAGCAAACAGCCCAAAAATCCATGCACACACTAAACACTTGGTGGTGGTGTAGGCACAAATACGGTGAAGGTGGAAGCACAGCAAGTCACCTGTGAAAAGAGCAATTATTCACACAGGACTCTTTGTGCATTTTTTATTGCAGCTATTTGGTCATTGGAGTTATATTTCACTGCACATTTTTCTTTATTTATATAACATATCTGATGGACTAAATGAATTATGAGTTTTTTGGCACATATATATATATATATATATATATATATATATATATATATACCTTTTTTGGACATTTGCACTTTATATATCTTATGTTTAAAATCGCAGAAGGATTTTTGTTGTTAATAGCACGTATAACTTGATTGGTATTATACAAGCAATTGTGGATACCACACCCTTATGCCGCGTACACACGACCGTTTTTCATTGCGAGAAAAATGCAATTTTTTAATTTGGTCATTAAAAACGATCATGTGTGGGCTTCAGAGATTTTTTTGCGATGTGAAAAATGGGCATTAAAAATTTGGAACATGCTCTATTTTTTCTCGTCGTTTTTCACGTCGTCGTCGTTTTTTTCGTCGTGAAAAACGGCCGTGTGTAGGCTTTAACGACGTGAAAAAAACGCACATGCTCAGAAGCAAGTTATGAGACGGGAGCGCTCGTTCTGGTAAAACTAGCGCTCATAATGGAGATAGCACATTCGTCACGCTGTAACGGACTGAAGAGCATGAGGCCGAAAAGCGTGAATCGTCTCTCACCAAACTTTACTAACACAAGGATCAGCAAAAGCAGCCCAAAGGGTAGCGCCATCCGAATGTAACTTCCCCATTATAGTGCCGTCGTACGTTTCGTACGTCACTGCCCTTTTTTTCAAGCATTTTTTTTCACGATCGTGTGTAGGCAAGGCAGGCTTGAGAAGAATCACGTAGAGAAAAACGTTGTTTTTTCAATGTCATTAAAAACGGTCGTGTGTGCGCGGTATTAGAGGAGAAAGTTCACAAGATTCACACACCTAATTGTTTTGACAAACATAGGGATATAGGATTGGACATTTATTTTTTAAGTTAGCGCAATTCACTTTATTTTCATATATTTTCATTCAGCCTATATTGGTTGTATACTTAAGGCCCCTTTCACACTGGGGCAGGCAGGAGCGGTGGCGGTATAGCAGCGCGATTTTCAGCGCTGCTATACCGTCGTACTTACCACGGTATGCGGTCGCTAGGGGGGTGAATTTAACCCCTGCTAGCGCCCGAAAAAGGGTTAATACCGCCCGCCAACCGTGGCTATTGCCGCGGTTTGCGGGCGGTATTACCGCGGTGTCCCATTGATTTCAAAGGGCACCCGCGGTAAAGGAGCGGTGAACACACCGCTCCTTTACCGCTGTAAAGAAGCGGCTAGCAGGACTTTTGGAGTGGTCCTGCTAGCGCACCGCTTCAGTGTGAAAGCCTTCGGGCTTTCACATTGAAGGCTACAGGGCAGGAATTTTTCATGCGGTATAATAGCGCTATTATTAGCGCTAAACCGCATGAAAAACGCCCCAGTGTGAAAGGGGCCTAATTGCAGCAAACTGTTTGTAGTAAATAAGCATCTTGGCGTTGGTAACACATTTATTCTACACACTAAACAAACCCTGCCATGTGGAACAGAGTGCTGGGAACAGGAGAATGTAGATTGAAATCTATGGTGTCTATGAGGGTTATTAACGGCAAATCCACTTTGCACTACAAGTGCAAACTACAAGTGCAAAGTGCACTTGAAATTGCACTGAAAGTGCCTTGGAAGTGCAGTCGCTGTAGATCCGAGGGGGACATGCAAGGAAAATAAAAAACAGCATTTTAGCTTGCACATGATTGGATAATAAAATCAGCAGAGCTTCCCCTAATTTCAGATCTACCCCTCAGATTTACACGACTGCAATTCAAAGTGCACTTACTAACCCTATGGGGGTTATTTATGAAAGGCAAATCCACTTTGCACTGCAAGTGCACTTTCAAGTGCAGTCGCTGTAGATCTGAGGGGGACATGCAAGGAATATAAAAAAACAGCATTTTTGCTTGCACATGATTGGATTATAAAAATCAGCAAAGCTTCCCCTTAGATCTACAGCGATCTACAGAGACTGCACTACAAGTGCACTTTCAAGTGCACTTGCAGTGCACTTGTAGTGCAGAGTGGATTTCCCTTTAGTAAATCAACCCCTATGTGTCTCTCTGGTAACACCTTTATATGCAAGCATTCACTTCTGATTTTGGTTCATAATTTCCATGTGAACCAGAAAGGTAAATCACCATAGGTTTCACCTATACTTTTAGCACTTTGTTCATTTTACCCTTTGGTTCCTCTACTATCTCACCCAGGATATATTTTTCTTTTCTTTCATCCACTTTCATACTTGGTGGTTGCTCAGTTCTTCCCTTCATCTGACCTGGTGTATGGGCTTTTCGCACTTCTCAATAATATTATACATTCAATATATACTACTGATCTCAATCCACAGAAGTGTTGGCTCACTGTCATCTACATTTGCACATTGGCCTTGGGGAATCCACAGTGCTCCCTGCTTGTCCATGTGTCTCTACCTCAGCTCCCATGCTAGATATCTCTAAACAGCTCTGATCCTCTGTTCACATCTATGCAGTTGACATGAGTATCTATAGGGATGTCCATCTTGTCCCTTACACCCATTATTTATTCCTATTATTCAGTTACAATATTATACCATATGGTTATGTCTCTTTATAGATCACCATTGCATTTGCCCCTGAAGAGTTGGTATACCCCAACGAAACACGTCGGGCTTACATAGATGCATGATGTCCATACAGATGATTTTATGCCTTTATATTGTTTTACTCCAAGATTTTCCAATACCATCTAGCCCCTTCAGTGGTTCATGTTGTGCAGGACTTGTCTTTACTCCACGATATGCAAAGCACCATGGCGTCAATATGTATATGTGGTTTTTAGCATGCGTTCATGCGATTTTGTGTATTCATTCTTCTGTTATTTAATATGCTGTACATCAGGGGTGTCAAACTCAATTTCATCGTGGGCCGCATCAGCATTATGATTGCCCTCAAAAGGGTCAGTTGTATCTGTAAAATTAGATGTCCAACGCATCCCCTCACCTTACATTAGATGTCAAGAGCCACCCCACCATCAATAGTTGAGTCCCCCACTCTCACTTACATCACAGTGTACCCCCCTTTTCTTATGCTGCTGCTGGGAAGAAGCTGGATGCAAAGCAGAAAGTAGGGGTCTGGAGGAGGACCAGAGGAGGGCTGGAGCTCTCCTGCAGCTGCAGGAGAGGTGCGAGGGCCACATAAAATGGCCTGGGGGGCCGGATTCGGCCCACGGGCCTTTTGTTTAACACCTGTGCTGTACATGATCTCACAAGGCATATTAAAATGATCTTTGCCAAGACTGCTTTTTGGTATGCATCTCTCATTCAAAGTCCCTAACAAACTCCCCCCTTTTCTGTCGGAACCCATATAAGCAATACTGTGTTTTATATCCCACATGCTTACTCTACATAGTGATTGGCCTCATTTAAAGTCCCCCTGACCAAACTCTCTCTTTTTTTGTATTCCAATAGGGGGACACTCCACCCACCAGAGTACACATATCAGTACTGCAACCATTGGCTGCAAGCACTGGTTAAATGCTGGTTTTCCAGCATGACCATTTGACACCTGTATACCTGTATAGGCTGCTTCCATCAACACTTTTGACTACCCATAGTTTCCTTTGTGCCAGAGAGCACCTGTATAGCAAAAATAAACATACTGATGTGACGGTGGAGAGTAACAAAGATATATACTGTACTTTATGGGCGTCCGCAAGAGGGGGCAAGGGGGGTCAAGTGCCCCCTCTGGAATCGGCAAGGTGACAGTGCAGGCAGTGCCGGCTAAACTGTGCCTGATGGCAGATGAACATGCACATCAGTACACAGTCACAGATCACTGCCCAAGTCAGACCTAAAGTGCCCTTGCAGAGCTGCAGTGGGGTGCCAAGTGCTGGAACGCTCAGCACTTGGCACCCCATTGCAGTTACACTTCTGTCAGGAGGACTCAGTGAACTCCGCCCCACAGATCATTACTAGTCCCGCCTCTGACACAATGTCATTCAGAGGCCGGGACAGGAAGAGAGAGAGAGACAGGCACCGCGAGGGAGCGTGCATGTTGATGGAATTAGGTAAGTGAGCAACGGCAGACAGAGGAGAATTACAATATATGTTGCTTAACAGTGTAATGGTGCAGTGAATCTTTTCCAGTGCACAGGACTGGTTAATGTCTTGGGAACTGTGGTGGGTATTGTGATTGTGGGTTAATTAAGCCATTAGCCAGTAATATGCAGCTTGAAGGTGTTAATGTACTGACACTGACCCCTAATTCAGCACAAGGTGTTAATGAACACTGCCATTGATCTCTAATACATTAGTGGCTAGTAGCAGTTAATTAACTCTCTTTGTGCTGCATTGAGTGACCAGTGTCAGTGTTAACTTACTCCTGCTGTAATACAAAGGCATAATTAACACTGCCACTGGCCACTACTGCATTAGTTATCAACAGGGCCACCATCAGGGCCGCCGCGAATTGTTGAGGTCGGGGGGGCTTTGGGTGCTGACGAACAAAAAAAGAACAAAAAAAAAGGGGGGGTTGCCATCCGGGGACCTCCGGGCCTCTGGGGACCTCTGGGCCCCTTACAAAAAAATAAAAGAAATAATTTCTAAAAAAAAATATTTAAAAAAAAATTTTTTTATAAAAAAAAAAAGGGGGGGTTGCCATCCGGGGCCCTGGGAACCTCCGGACCTCTGGGCCCCTTACAAAAAATATATATATATATATATATATATATATATATATATTTACATAAAAAAGGGGGGTTACCATCCGGGGCCCTGGGAACCACTAAGCCCCTTCCAAAAAAAAAGGGGGGTTGCCATCTGGGCCCCTGGGGACCTCTGGGCCCCTTACAGGTGTACTGCCTGTACCCACTGTTGTGGAAATTTTTATGAAGATGTATTTAATATGTATTGTCATAGTGTCACCCAGTGTTAGTACTTCCGCAACCCGCTCTAAAGAGCTGACTGGGGCAGTCTGAGGCTGGTTGAAATAAACTTCCTGGTTTGGGGAAGGGTGTTTGCGGAGCGTGGCCTCTCTGCAAACACATTATCGGTTTAGCAGGTGTGTTCTCTTGTCATCTCTGTGGTGCCTGATCAGCATTTGAGGTGATGACGTGGGCACACACCTGCAGAGAAGCTCCCCTCATCAGGAACTGTGCTCATTTATTATTGTATTATTGTATTATTATTGTATTGAATCCTTTAAGCTATATTTCTTGTATTCTGAGTGGAGCTCCTGTGGGCTCACTTCCTATGGAGTGTGGGTCACATGTTGTGACATCACTTCCTGCTGGGAGTTTAATAAAAACTGTTTATGGGCATCGACTTGGCAGAGTTTGCTGGGATGCCTTGATGATAAGACCTGTCTGGTGGTGCTGTTTTTTGGATGAATGGGGTTAGACTGACGGTGAGTGAATTTTAGCCTAAAGATAGCATTATTGCAATGAGATGAAATCTGAAGTGTGTGCTTATTTAGCACAGGAAATATGGGCTGTGTGCTCTGAATACAACCTATGTTTCCACGACACCCCCTGATGGCAACCCTGGTTATCAATAGCAGTGTTCATTAACCCCTTGAGCTGAATTAGTGGCCAATGTCAGTGTTAATTAGCTCCTTCATGCTGCATGGTTTTAAATTAGCATATCACCACTGACCATCTATGCTGGGGCTAATGTTGCAGCTACTGCACCAACACTGGGCATTATTATTGCAGAAACTGACACCAATACTGAGGATTATTATTGCAGAAACTGAAACCAACGCTTGGGTTATTATTTTTGCAGAAACTGACACCAGGTCAACCACATCCACTGGTAAACTAGCAGAGGCTTCAACAACAGTTCCCACATCTTGGCCACTGCAAAACCAGGTACACTCTCCCCCCCCCCAAAATGTGGCAGTGTAAGGGGGAGGGTTATCACGCTTCATGTGATAATGACTAAGCCCCTCCCCTTCGTGACATTATCGTAAAGGGGCGGAGCATGGGTGACCTTAAAATGATGCCCCCCCCCCCTAAAAAAAGTTCTGCGGAAGCCCATGCTGTACTTGTTCCTCAGTAAATAAAAGTCATAATGTATCTAAGAAGCATCTTGTTTAATATTAACCTGTCATGACCCTAAAAGTCCACAATACTGTTACAATTCTGACAAAGAGCAGGCAGGTGGTGCCTGAAATTACCTCAGGCCCTTCAACATGACACACCCATCAGATACAAAAGACTCAACTCCTGGACTTTTCTTATGGAATTCTAACAAAGAGGTTACCTGGTAGATAACTAAAATCAGGAAGGTGAAGGGATGTCCAGGGGCATAGTATTGTGTACCTTGTGGAGTGGGTCACATTGGAGAGTCTGGTGATGGTGATGGTCTTCAAACCAATTTCCATGGTGCCTGGACACAGTAGGGGAAATTTACTAAAGCTGGTGCACACAGAATCTGGTGCAGCTGTGCATAGTAACCAATCAGCTTCTAACTTCAGCTTGTTCAATTAAGCTTTTAAATAAATCCTAGAAGCTGATTGGTCACTATGCACTGCTACACCAGATTCTGTGTGCACTAGTTTTAGTAAATCTCCCCCAGTACCTCTATTTATGTTAAAGTCAACACCAGAAGTTACATACGTCTAGCAGTTATTACTGTAGCGGTCTTCCCCCACCTTCTCCCCTCTCTCTGTGGCTGGTTTTACTCGTCTAGGGGTATCTGGGAGAAGGGGGAAAGATGCACACCACCAGCTCGGCTCTCTGATGTAGTATGCAGAGATATGAGCTAAACCGTTTACCTTCGGGTCTGCGTTTTAGGCCGGAGTCTCAGCCTCTCCTGAGGAGAATGATTGCCACTGTCTCTGACAGGGACACTTAGCTTCCAGTAACACGAGTTCCACACCCTGAAAAGTCCAACACTGTTAAATTGCTTTGAGACTGGTTGACTTTTAAAAGAACAGACAAGGTGTAGGGAAGAATAGGTCCAGGCACAACTAATGAATTAAAGTTTCTCCTGTTCCGTTTAGTGCAAACAGGCTTGGCGCACAGTCGCTGCCACTGACTGTGAATTTGGTCACTGCCACTGACCTGGGTGAACGTTGAGGCCCCCGCCACAGGCCTTGGATGAGGCCTGCCACTTACCTGATGAAGATGGGTCTCTGCCACAGACCATGAGCACATGAAGTACCTTCTTTAGAACAAACGACCCCTGTCAGAGGAAGACATCCATCCGGACGGTCACCAGAGGCCTCCACCGGCACCAGCAAATGCTGCGCTGGCTCTTCGGGGAGGTCACGTCTCCGGTCCCTTATGCCCTGGATTCAGGCACCCAATGCCAGGGGCACCTTAGGAATGCTTCACCCTCGCGGGACCTAGTCGAAGGTACTGGGCCCCAGGCCTCCTGGTAAAGTACCTCACCCCAGGCTGAAGGTGCCTGGGATGGAACTCAACTCCACGCGCCCAGGCCAAGGGCGCCTGGGCACAGACGAACCACAGCAGCCCCCAGGCCGAAGGTGCCTGGGGATTGGACCTCGTGTGCAAGATGTCCGCCCCTTTTATATCCTCTCCCAGCAGGCACAGCGGGTTCCCCGCCCCGCCATACTACTGCTGCGAGAGGACAAAAAGGGCACGGCTCTAGAATGGCAGTTCAACCCTGGTTCCAGGTGACAGCGCCACCCAGGGACCGCAGGGAACATGACACCATTCGTATCTCCCACACTCCAAAGTGTCCATGAATCCCTAAAAATCAATGTATCTGGGCCATCTATAGCCCAGATACACCCCACTAAATTTGACACCCGCTACATTACCTTTTAATCCATGACAGCTTCACTTTAAGGCTTCACTCTATTCTTGTGTTCATCAATTGTATTTGCCTGTTACCATGACAGCACTTATTTGTCAGCCTGTGAAAAAGATAGGTCTGAAAGCCTTAACTGTCATGCAGAACCTCAGTGTTAAGGCCCAAACACACGATCTGACTTTTTGACAACAAATGTCCGACGGACCTGTTTGATCGGACAATCCGACCGTGTGTACGCTCCATCGGACAAATGTTTTCGCTTTTTTATCGGACAAATGTTCACTGTGAAAACAGACAAACTTTCCGGCAACAAGTGTCCTACGTCGGCTAATCCGATCGTGTGCACACAAGTCCAAATGCCAAACACGCATGCTCTGAAGGAAGGACCACCCGAAAGCGTTTGGTCTTGTAAAACTAGCGTTCGTAATGGAGATATCACATTTTTGACGTGGCAAAATATGAAATCTCGAAATGCAGCACACATTCTCTTCTTGTTTATAATGGCATAATAATAAAGCTGCTTTTCTGGTGATACTGACGGAGTAATAAAAAAAGCATTTACAAAGGATTTGTGTTCTAGTGATATATATATAAAATATTTTTTTCTTTTTTTTTTGTGTCAAGTTAGAACAACCCCATTATCCCCTAGTGGTTTTGAAGCTCAAAGCTCCAACTCTATTTGTGTCCCTTGTTCTTAATTTTAGAAATGTACCTGCCTACTCCCAAACTGTCATTAGAAGTTAAACACATAAGCAAATTATTTTGGTAGTATTTTTTTATTTTGAATAGTAAGCACAAGAATGGCATATCAAAATCAAGAGGAAGGCAGCAATGGTGGAATTGGTGAAGCCTCTGTACCCCAGGGCAGACATCAATTATGTGAAGAGCAAAATTGGGAACCTGAGGAGTCCATACAATAGGGAGCACAAGAAGGTCGTGGACTCCGAGAGATCGGGAGCAGCAGCAGATGACATATATGTCCCCAGGCTGTGGTATGGGCTGCGATTTTTGACAGACCAGACCGAACCACGCCCATCGCTCTCCACACTTCTTTCCACATCAGCTGAGGCCATTTCGTTTGTGCATTCAGAACAAAAATAAAATAAAAAAATTAGTAGACATATTCTCTGTCATCAAGATTCAAAAATTGAAACCAAAAGAGCAAATGATACACAGAAAAGGAACTAAAGTATAGCCAAGAAAATCATAATTAAATAAAAAAAAAAATCTAAATTAGTAGCCCCCAAACTCCCCAGACCACTGGCCTTGTTGGGGATCCTGGGGCTGATTTTGCCACTGACCACCATGCTGCTGGGGTGGGTTTGCTGGGGTGGGTGGGCTTGATGAGGTTGGTAGGTTTGCTGAGGTGGGTAGGTTTGCTGGGGTGGGTAGGCTTGTTGTGAAGGTGGTTGAGGTGTGTGCACATGTGATTTTGGGGTTAGCTCACGTTTCCTCGTCTTGCTGAGGAGCTGGATGATTATCCCCTCACATAGCTCCATTTTTATCCTTGTCCAACTCCCGGAGCTTATTAGCTGTGAAACAGCCAAACCCTTCAGCACTATCGGGTGCTGTGGTGATGACTGATGTTGCCCTAGTAAGGAAGTCAGCTGTGACCTCATCCAGGTGGTGTCTCTTCCTGGCCCTTTTGGTAGGAGGGTGCAGGGGAGGGATTTGGCACTCTGTTGTCTCACTGCTGGGCCCGGCCTCGTCTTGGCTAAAAAGTTAATGTGTGTGAAAATGGAACATCATTTTAGTTTTTTGTCATCAACCACAAACACTTTTCAGCTCATGACTTTTTAAACTTGAATGTGTCCAAATAGCAAAGACTATCATTCTGACTCCAACATTTATCATTCTTGTCCTAATCCTTTTTGGCCACTACTGTCTAAAGATATGCAACTCACTTTGTTAACGCAGAAAATTATTATCCATAATAACATCTAATTAACATCATTGTATTTTTGTCTTCAAATCTTTTCAACAATACTATACCTGGGTCAAGCTGAGCTCCTCCTTTTCCTCTTCATCCTGTGTAGGATCAGGCTCAGTATCAGTGGCCTCAGCTGATGTGGAGGGTAGTATGGAGAGAGATCTGCATGGTACAGTTTGATCTGACAAAAATTGCAGGCTGTTGAAGTACCACAGCTTGGGCACATAAACGTCTTCTGCTGCTGCTCCCGATTGTTTTGATTCCTCTTCTTTCGCTCCCTGTTATACAAGCTCATGAGGCCCCCAATTTTGGTCTTCACCAAACTATAGGTTGCCCTGGGGTGCACAGTCTTTGCCAATTCCACCAGTTGATCTATTGCTTCCCTCCTTTAAATAACCTTTATTTTTTACTTGCCACAGACAGGTGAGCTCCCTGAATTTTTCGATAAATTGCACCACAACTTCGTGGGAATTCAACCTTGACCTCATTTTGGTGTCAAGTATCAGATGTCTGCAAGACAGAACACAAGACAAACCATAATGGGTGGCTTATAGCTCATAATCTGGTCAAAAAATAGGCCTCTATCTAAGCACTGGCAGTATATGCCACTAACCACCGGTGACCCAATTTTCAAACGTACCTTTTTTTCGTGGCTCCTCTTGGCTTGCAACTATCTTGGAATGCTCCTACGACCATTACATCGACCGCTCGTTATGGATCGATATACCCTGCGCATGCGTAAAACTCTGCTCTCAGAGCCTCATGAAGCTGGGGCGTGATCAGATTCTCTGTTCTGTATGCGACATACACGGCGGAACATTCGGGAGGGACGTCATGATGGTGGTATCACCAAAATCGAGCAGGCCCCGCGGTGGCGGAGCTTATCGAAAACATAAGGCCACCCCCATGAGCAAGGAGGAGATGGTGGAGATGGTGTGCATATTGCAGAAATATGACTACGACTGTAAGCTGCAGAACTATGATGGGCCCAACAGCCGTAAAGACTGGATTCTGGAGAAGGTCATTGTGGTATTGGAGGGAGAATATTCGGGGCACCGAACGAAGGGTCAAATTCGCAAGTTCTGGTCGGATTTAAAGCACAGCGAGAAAGACCAGATGGACTACATCCATTGCATCATAAAAAAAAGTAAGCCAGATTAATAACTAAAATCATTATGTTATTATCATTATCATCATGTTTAAACAACAATTTAAGATTTTCTGTATATGTCTTGAATTGAAAAATAAAAATTTATTGAAAGAAAATCATTATGTAAATGTTGGAATTAGCTGTCTGTATATTTGCTTTATACAAGTAGGTCTTCAAAAATAGACATGTTTTCTCTAATCTAGGTATGAATATTTTGTGTAAAGATAAAGTTAAATTTGTGGCTGGGGATGCACCACAGCCCTGAATCCATAGGTTGGTTCTCCTGTGAGTTGATGACCTGTTTTGTTATGTTGTTTATCCATTTACTTGAGGTTCCTTCTCTTCCCCCCCTCTCTCTCCCTCCCCCCCCCTCTCTCTCCCTTCCCTCCCCTCTCCCCCTTCCTTCCCTTCTCCCCCCTCCCTTCCCCCCCCAAATCGGTTATCCTGGGATATTATGCTGTAATGTATACCTCCTGATCTAACGTTGGAAGTTCCTGGGACCTTATTCTCAGGCCTCGTACACACGACCGATTTTCTCGTCGTAAAAAACACGTCGTTTTTTTCGACGAGATTTTTGTTAAGCTTGTCGATTTTCTCGTCAAGCTTTCTATGCGTACACACTGACATTTCCCAATTTCCTCGTTGTTCTCCGCGCTCACGTCCAGCACGTACGACGGCACTATAAAGGGGAAGATCTTTTTTCTCGGCGCCACCCCTTGGGCTGCTTTTGCTGATCTCGTGTTACCGCGTGTGAAGTAAAAGTTTGGGAAGAGACGATTCGCGCTTTTCAGTCTTCGTACTTTTCAGATCGTTTTCTGCGGTTCAGTTTGTGCTTGTGGGTTCGTATCTTGACTTTCAAGGCGTCTAGGCAGGTCGTATCTGTTTTACAGTGCGTTCTTGCCTGTTCGTTTCTGTTTTTCAGTTCGTTATTCATAGGCCTTGCTGTTCTAAAGTGCGTTCTGTTCTGTACGTTCTGATAAGACGACCGTTTCTTATTAGCCATGTCACCTGGACGTTCTCGTCGTCGAGTTCGTGCTGTGCGCGCGCTTGGTGTTGGTCTGCTTGTTTTGGACCAAGACCAGTCCATGAATGTTGTGAGGAGGAGTTCATGGACCAAGAATTGGTTGCTCCAGCGGGACCAATTCTGCCATATGCCTCTGCTGCGGGAGATCGTCGAGAATAATCCTGAGGACTACAGGAATTTTCTGCGGATGTCTGACCCCGTATTTCAGGAACTGTTGGCTTTGGTGTCCCCCTATATTACCAGGCAGGACACCGTTATGCGGGAAGCCATCAGTGCTGAGCAGAGGCTCATCGCCACGTTACGTTACCTGGCGACAGGGAGAAGTCTTCAGGACTTGAAGTTCACCACAGGCATCTCCCCCCAGGCTCTGGGCCTCATAATCCCAGACACCTGTTCTGCTATTATACAAGTCCTGCAGGAGGACTATATTAGGGTAAGTTTTCTCCATTAACATCACATTTTATGTATTACATGTATGCTAATGTATTGTATTTCTTTCATCCTTCCCTAATTACCATGATTGTAATATGCTGAGAATGTCCCCTTTGTCCCCATGCATGCTGGAAGCTTTAGATTGCCCCTTTTTTCTCCTCCATAAATATTTCCCTTCACTAACTTTTCCAGCAGGGGCGCCTGTTGCTCCAAATGTTTGGGGGTCCCACCCCAATTTATGAACTAAACTTCCTCCTTTTTTGCTCAGGTGCCTATTAAACGCCCCCAGTTGTCCCCTCTAATGCAGCCATTTGGTTCCCTCCAATGCAGCCATTTTCCCCCCAGCCCTGCACTTACCTTCTTGTGGTCAGCGCCATCCTTCTTCTGTCCTTGATGTCTTCTCCTTCCCTTGATGTTGCATCAGCCAATCATGTTACCATTAAACAGACTTGGTGAACATGATTGGCAGAGCAGCCTGCCAGTGTTTCCCCAAGGAATGCCCCCCCTGCGTCCCCTATTTTACTTTTCGGAAGCCAATTACATCCCTCAGGTTGTAATGTGCAAGACTATTTTACTACCTGTTTCTGCTATGCAATTTGAACCCCCTAAATGCTGCAATTATTCATATGTCGGTCGCTAAACAAGAGGCCATCCACCTGAATAGTGGGCGGCATAGACAATACATAGGTTAATGCAACGCATGAACCTATGTATTGTTCTGAGTGATGGGCACAGGAGAGAGGGGGCAGTGCTCCAGCGCCCACTCTGGACGCACCGCCACTGCAATGCTATCCTGTGGCCAAACACATTTCCCCCCCCCAAAATAATTTAGTAATGGCCCATCAGAGGGGGTGATGAATCTGATAAATGAGCCTTCCCTTATACTTATTTTAAACACCTTAATAAACGTAGAATTTGATTGATGTTGGCCTTGATTTTTTTTTAATCAAATTTCCTTGTAATGTCTGACTTTGGTATTCTAATATTATTTCATCTTGTTTCACTCCACAGCTTCCTTCCACGCCACAGGAATGGCAGACTGTGGCATCGGAGTTTGCCACGCGGTGGGACTTCCCCAACTGCGGTGGTGCCATAGACGGGAAGCACATCCGCATCGTGCCGCCACCCCGTTTTGGGTCCTACTACTACAATTACAAGGGGTTTCATAGCATTGTGTTGATGGCGGTGGTGTCAGCACGGTATGAATTCCTCTATGTTGATGTAGGGAAGAATGGCTGGATGTCCGATGGGGGATCCTTCATCCAGACGGAGTTTGCCCTCCGTCTCCAGAGTGACGACCTTGCATTGCCACCGGATGCAGGGAATATTGAAGGACTCCCCTTTGTTTTCTTGACTGATGAAGCCTTCGGACTCGGACGGCATCTTATGAGGCCATTTCCACAGAGGACCCTGACCCCAGAGAAGAGGGTGTTCAATTACCGGCTGGCCAGGGGCCGAAGAGTTGTCGAAAATGCCTTTGGCATAATGGCCAGCCGGTTCTGCCTTTTTATGACTTCAATACACTTGGCGGACTACAAAATAAACTATGTTGTATTATGCTGCTGTGTGCTACACAACTTTCTGAGCCAAAAATCAAATTCCTATATGGCCTCAGTTTTGCCAGAGGCTGGACTTTCCCCTGTAAATCCCCTGCCGGGCCTGGAATCTGCCCGTCCTGGCTTGCCCTCCCAAAATGCCCGTGAGGTTCGGGACAAATACATGGAGTATTTCACGGGTAGGGGGGCAATTCCTATGCCAGCCTATGTCTAAGGATCCCAATAAAAAGCTTGTTTAAACCTTTAATTATTTGTTCTTTCCTGTCTCCTAGTTTGTCTTTGTGCATTTGTAGTGCCAAGTGTATTTTACTTTAGTAAATATCAACCATTTCACTATGTAACCTTACAAAATAACCAAATAAGCTTAGAGGGTAGGGATGAGCTCGGTGTTCGAGTCGAACATACGTTCGACTCGAACATCGGCTGTTCGATCGTTCGACGAAGATCGAACGATTTGGGCCGTTCGCGCCTAATTCGAGTGACGCGAACGGCCCACAATGCACTACGCCATCGCAGTGTCATCCAGGCGCTGTGATTGGCCAAGCATGCACTGTGACCCCGCATGCTTGGCCAATCACAGCGCCGGCAGCGAGGAGAGCAATGATTGGCCACAGGCAGGATGCCTGTGGCCAATTATTGCTGAGGGTGTTTAGTACACGCCCCACACTATAAAAGGCCGCCAGCACGGCGGCCTAGTGTAGTGTGTTCCGGAGCAGGGAAAGAGAAGCATAGGCAGGGACAGTGACATTTTTTTTCTTGCTTAACCTGGATTCCTTTAGTTTAGGGAAAGAGAAGGATAGGTAGGGAGAGTGTCAGTGTGTTTCACTGTGCTAATCCTTGTTTCTAGGGACAGGGAAGGACAGTGAGGGAAATTCTCCTTGTGCTATACTGTGCTAAAGCATTGATCATCAACCATCTTTAAAAAATCATTTTTTCTAGGGACAGAAAACTATAGGTAGGGAGAGTGTCAGTGTGTTTTACTGTGCTAATCCTTGTTTCTAGGGACAGGGAAGGACAGTGAGGGAAATTCTCCTTGTGCTATAGTGTGCTAAAGCATTGATCATCAGCCATCTTTAAAAAAACATTTTTTCTAGGGACAGAAAACTATAGGTAGGGAGAGTGTCAGTGTGTTTTACTGTGCTAATCCTTGTTTCTAGGGACAGGGAAGGACAGTGAGGGAAATTCTCCTTGTGCTATAGTGTGCTAAAGCATTGATCATCAACCATCTTTAAAAAAACATTTTTTCTAGGGACAGAAAACTATAGGTAGGGAGAGTGTCAGTGTGTTTTACTGTGCTAATCCTTGTTTCTAGGGACAGGGAAGGACAGTGAGGGAAATTCTCCTTGTGCTATAGTGTGCTAAAGCATTGATCATCAACCATCTTTAAAAAAACATTTTTTCTAGGGACAGAAAACTATAGGTAGGGAGAGTGTCAGTTTCTTTCACTGTGCTAATCCTTGTTTCTAGGGACAGGGAAGGACAGTGAGGGAAATTCTCCTTGTGCTATACTGTGCTAAAGCATTGATCATCAACCATCTTTAAAAAAACATTTTTTCTAGGGACAGAAAACTATAGGTAGGGAGAGTGTCAGTGTGTTTCACTGTGCTAATCCTTGTTTCTAGGGACAGGGAAGGACAGTGAGGGGAATTCTCCTTGTGCTATACTGTGCTAAAGCATTGATCATCAACCATCTTTAAAAAAACATTTTTTCTAGGGACAGAAAACTATAGGTAGGGAGAGTGTCAGTTTCTTTCACTGTGCTAATCCTTGTTTCTAGGGACAGGGAAGGACAGTGAGGGAAATTCTCCTTGTGCTATACTGTGCTAAAGCATTGATCATCAACCATCTTTAAAAAAACATTTTTTCTAGGGACAGAAAACTATAGGTAGGGAGAGTGTCAGTGTGTTTTACTGTGCTAATCCTTGTTTCTAGGGACAGGGAAGGACAGTGAGGGAAATTCTCCTTGTGCTATAGTGTGCTAAAGCATTGATCATCAACCATCTTTAAAAAAACATTTTTTCTAGGGACAGAAAACTATAGGTAGGGAGAGTGTCAGTGTGTTTTACTGTGCTAATCCTTGTTTCTAGGGACAGGGAAGGACAGTGAGGGAAATTCTCCTTGTGCTATAGTGTGCTAAAGCATTGATCATCAACCATCTTTAAAAAAACATTTTTTCTAGGGACAGAAAACTATAGGTAGGGAGAGTGTCAGTTTCTTTCACTGTGCTAATCCTTGTTTCTAGGGACAGGGAAGGACAGTGAGGGAAATTCTCCTTGTGCTATACTGTGCTAAAGCATTGATCATCAACCATCTTTAAAAAAACATTTTTTCTAGGGACAGAAAACTATAGGTAGGGAGAGTGTCAGTGTGTTTCACTGTGCTAATCCTTGTTTCTAGGGACAGGGAAGGACAGTGAGGGGAATTCTCCTTGTGCTATACTGTGCTAAAGCATTGATCATCAACCATCTTTAAAAAAACATTTTTTCTAGGGACAGAAAACTATAGGTAGGGAGAGTGTCAGTTTCTTTCACTGTGCTAATCCTTGTTTCTAGGGACAGGGAAGGACAGTGAGGGAAATTCTCCTTGTGCTATACTGTGCTAAAGCATTGATCATCAACCATCTTTAAAAAAACATTTTTTCTAGGGACAGAAAACTATAGGTAGGGAGAGTGTCAGTGTGTTTTACTGTGCTAATCCTTGTTTCTAGGGACAGGGAAGGACAGTGAGGGAAATTCTCCTTGTGCTATACTGTGCTAAAGCATTGATCATCAACCATCTTTAAAAAAACATTTTTTCTAGGGACAGAAAACTATAGGTAGGGAGAGTGTCAGTGTGTTTTACTGTGCTAATCCTTGTTTCTAGGGACAGGGAAGGACAGTGAGGGAAATTCTCCTTGTGCTATAGTGTGCTAAAGCATTGATCATCAACCATCTTTAAAAAAACATTTTTTCTAGGGACAGAAAACTATAGGTAGGGAGAGTGTCAGTTTCTTTCACTGTGCTAATCCTTGTTTCTAGGGACAGGGAAGGACAGTGAGGGAAATTCTCCTTGTGCTATACTGTGCTAAAGCATTGATCATCAACCATCTTTAAAAAAACTTTTTTTCTAGGGACAGAAAACTATAGTTAGGGAGAGTGTCAGTTTCTTTCACTGTGCTAATCCTTGTTTCTAGGGACAGGGAAGGACAGTGAGGGAAATTCTCCTTGTGCTAAAGCATTCATCATCAACCATCTTTAAAAAACTTTTTTTCTAGGGACAGAAAACTATAGTTAGGGAGAGTGTCAGTTTCTTTCACTGTGCTAATCCTTGTTTCTAGGGACAGGGAAGGACAGTGAGGGAAATTCTCCTTGTGCTATACTGTGCTAAAGCATTGATCATCAACCATCTTTAAAAAAACATTTTTTCTAGGGACAGAAAACTATAGGTAGGGAGAGTGTCAGTGTGTTTTACTGTGCTAATCCTTGTTTCTAGGGACAGGGAAGGACAGTGAGGGAAATTCTCCTTGTGCTATACTGTGCTAAAGCATTGATCATCAACCATCTTTAAAAAAACATTTTTTCTAGGGACAGAAAACTATAGGTAGGGAGAGTGTCAGTGTGTTTCACTGTGCTAATCCTTGTTTCTAGGGACAGGGAAGGACAGTGAGGGGAATTCTCCTTGTGCTATACTGTGCTAAAGCATTGATCATCAACCATCTTTAAAAAAACATTTTTTCTAGGGACAGAAAACTATAGGTAGGGAGAGTGTCAGTGTGTTTTACTGTGCTAATCCTTGTTTCTAGGGACAGGGAAGGACAGTGAGGGAAATTCTCCTTGTGCTATACTGTGCTAAAGCATTGATCATCAACCATCTTTAAAAAAAAATTTTTCTAGGGACAGAAAACTATAGGTAGGGAGAGTGTCAGTTTCTTTCACTGTGCTAATCCTTGTTTCTAGGGACAGGGAAGGACAGTGAGGGAAATTCTCCTTGTGCTATACTGTGCTAAAGCATTCCTCATCAACCATCTTTGAAATCCTTGTTTTTTGGACAGTCAGGGAAATTGTCGTTGTACTATTCTGTGCGAAAGCAATCATCCTCAACCATATTTAGAAATCCTTAAGTAAAGGGACAGAGAAGGACACCTGAAGGTAGCCCTTATTGCTTTTTTCCCATCTCCCTGCAGGCCATCTATAAGAATGTCTGGAAGGCAAACAACGAGAGGCAGACAGTCAGGAGGCAATAAAAGAGGGCAAGCAGGCTCTGTGTCTGGGGGCAACAGTGCTGGTCGTGGACGCGGTGCATTGTCATCAGCACATGGCCATGGGACACGCTTGTCCTTCTTTCCGGCAGCTGGACATGTTGAGCCACATCATGCCGAAGACTTGGTAGAGTGGATGACCAAGTCCTCCTCCTCATCCTCTCTCACCCAGGCTCAGGGTACTGGCAAAGCAGCTGCCAAAGCGTCCTCTTCCCTGGTATCAATGTCAGACTCATCATCAGTCACTCCTTCCCTAGACCCACCATGTCCTCCTGAGGAGTCCCCCGAACTGTTTGAGCACAGTGTTGGGTACATGCTCCAGGAGGATGCCCAGCGTTTCGAAGGGTCTGATGATGAAACCCAGCTACAGGAAGGCAGTAGCGTGAGAGCAGACAGAGGGGATGCTCAAGAAGGACACCAATCTGGCAGTCATGTTCCAGCAGCTGCAGCATACTGCCAGATTGGCTCCAGTGATGAGGAGGGAGGGGATGATGAGGTCACTGACTCCACGTGGGTGCCTAATAGGAGAGAGGAGGAGGAGGAGGATGAGGAGGAGGCACATCTCCAACGAGGCAGGATGCCCTTTGGTGGCCAGCGTAAGGGCAGTACACCGACGGAATCACACCGCAGAGCTCCGCCTGTGCAGGGCGCTGCCTCTGCCCGTCATTCAAAAAGTTCTTTGGTGTGGGCCTTTTTTGAGGCTAGTGCATCAGATCGCACAGCTGCTGTTTGCAACATATGTCTCAAGCGTATATCGCGTGGCCAAAACATCAGCCGCTTGGGTACCACATGCCTGACCAGACATATGTTGACCTGCCATGCAGCTCGTTGGCAAGCCTACCTCAAAGACCCACACCAAAGAACAAAGCGGACCTCTCCTTGCACCGCATCAGCTGGGATCTCCAACCCCACTATAACTTCAGTCCTCTCTGAAACATGCACTGAGAGGAATGAAGGTGTAGAATTAGGTGTGTCACAGCCAAGTACTTGCGGCCACTCTGCTAGCAGTACACCGACGTCCGATTCTAGCAGGCAAATTTCCCTGCCCCAGCTGCTGGACCGTCGAAAGAAGTTCACTCCCAGCTATCCACATGCCCAGCGGTTGAATGCTAGCTTGGCTAAATTGCTAGCGCTTCAACTGCTGCCTTTTCAGTTGGTAGACTCGGCCCCCTTCCGTGAGTTTGTGCAATGTGCGGTTCCTCAGTGGCAGGTTCCCAAACGCCACTTTTTCTCACGGAAGGCTATTACGGCTCTCTACCGGCATGTGGAAGGCAATGTCTTGGCCTCGCTGGACAGGGCGGTCAGCGGTAAGGTGCATATTACCGCTGACTCATGGTCCAGCAGGCATGGACAGGGACGTTACCTTTCTTTCACGGCCCATTGGGTCACTCTTTTGGCAGCTGGGAAGGATGCAGGACAAGGTGCAGTAGTGTTGGAGGTTGTTCCACCGCCACGCCTCCAAAATGCTACTACTGGTTGTGACACACCTCTCTCCTCCACCCCCTCCTCTTCTTCTTCCTCCATGGCCTCTTCCTGTGCTTTGTCCTCTGAACCAGCGGTGCTCCGTAGCCGTTCAAGGGGCTACGCAAGTACGCAGGCAAAAAGATGCCATGCCGTGCTTGCGCTGGTGTGTTTGGGGGACAGAAGCCACACTGGGGCAGAGGTCCTGTCTGCTCTGCAGGGCCAGGCCGAGAGGTGGTTGACGCCACGCCAGCTTAAGCCAGGAATGGTGGTTTGCGACAATGGCACCAACCTCCTATCCGCCCTCCGACAGGGACAACTGACCCATGTGCCGTGTGTGGCTCACGTCCTTAACCTGGTGGTGCAGCGGTTCTTGGGCAGGTACCCGGGCTTACAGGATGTCCTGAGGCAGGCCAGGAAAGTCTGTGTGCATATCCGCAGATCTTATAATGCCAGTGCTCGCCTGGCTGAGCTGCAAAAGGAGTTGAACCTGCCCAAGAACCGCCTTATATGTGACATGCCCACCAGGTGGAACTCAACGTTGGCCATGCTGCAGCGGCTGCACACGCAGCAGAGGGCCATCAATGAGTACCTGTGCGACTACGGCACCAGGACAGGGTCAGGGGAGCTTGGTTTTTTTTCTCCACGCCAGTGGGGCATGATCAGGGATGCATGCACTGTCCTGGCACCATTTGAGGAGGCCACGAGGATGGTGAGCAGTGACAGTGCATGCATCAGTGACACTGTACCTCTTGTCCACCTGTTGGAGCACACGCTGCGTGGAATAATGGACAGGGCACTTGAGGCAGAACAGAGGCAGGAAGAGGAGGACTTCCTTGCCTCTCAAGGCCCCCTTTACCCAGACAGTGTTCCTTCTGTCCCACCCATCGCACAGGAAGAGGAGGAGGAGGAGGAGGAGGAGGATTGTGTCAGCATGGAGGTGGAGGCTGGCACTCAGCATCATCAGCAGCAGTCTTTTAGGGATGATTTACAGTCCCAAGAAACCAGTGGACTTGTACGTGGCTGGGAGGAGGTGGCTGCGGATCATGTCGTCCTTAGTGACCCAGAGGACTCCGGACCGAATGCCTCAGCAAACCTACGCTGCATGGCCTCCCTGATCCTGCAAAGTCTGCGGAAGGATCCTCGTATTCTTCGGGTCAAGGAGAGGGACCATTACTGGCTGGCCACTCTCCTTGATCCACGGTACAAGGGTAAGGTTGCAGACCTTATGTTACCGTCGCAGAGGGAGCAGAGGATGAGACAACTCCGGGAGGCCTTGCAGAAAGGTCTGTGCAACGCGTTCCCAGAGACTGGGAGGTTACAAACTCCTGGTCCTGGACAACGAGTTGCTGAGGCTTCGGCCAGTCAAAGAAGGAGCGGTGGGGAAGGTGGCCGTCTGACCGATGCGTTCAGACAATTCTTTAGTCCGCAGCCCCAAAGTATGATCGGTTCCAGCAACCATCGCCAGCGTCTGATAAACATGGTGCAGGAATATCTAGGGGCAAGGTCAGACTTGGACACCTTCCCCACCGAAAATCCTCTGGCTTACTGGGTCTTGAGGATGGATCACTGGCCAGAGCTTGCACAGTATGCAATTGAGCTACTGGCCTGTCCTGCATCCAGCGTTCTTTCGGAACGCACATTCAGTGCTGCTGGAGGATTTGTCACGGATCACAGGGTGCGCCTGTCCACCGACTTGGTTGATCGACTGACTTTCATCAAGATGAACCAGTCTTGGATCACCACCAGCTACCACACACCTGATGCTGATATAACAGACTAATTGATTTTAACATGTCACATCCCTTCAAGACTGATGCTGATGCTGAGTGCCTGTGCTGTTATGTTGACTGGCTATCCTCCTCCTCCGAGTCCTCAATGATACGATTGATGATGATAGCTTGGAAGATCATTTTTGTTTATGGGTGCCGCCACCAGTGGCTAAGGCCCAATTTTTCAGCCCCTGTTTAACAGGGGCGTGTAATTACAATTTTTGAAGCTATACTTTGCAACAGGGCTCATTGCTGTGCTCCAAGTACAGTATCTGTGAGGGGTTGGAGTGTTGTGCCACCAGTGCCTAAGGCCCAATTTTTCAGCCCCTGTTTAACAGGGGCGTGTCATTACAATTTTTGAAGCAATACTTTGCAACAGGGCTCATTGCTGTGCTCCAAGTACAGTATCTGTGAGGGGTTGGAGTGTTGTGCCACCAGTGCCTAAGGCCCAATTTTTCAGCCCCTGTTCAACAGGGGCATGTAATTACAATTCTTGATCTAATAATTCACAGCAGGGCCCATTGCTGCACCCACCAAGAGTAACTCTGAGGGCTTACAGTGTTGTGGCAACGCCACCACCACCACCACCACGAAAGGCCCAATTTTTCAGCCCCTGTTCAAAAGGGGCATGTAATTACAATTCTTGATCTAATAATTCACAGCAGGGCCCATTCCTGCACCCACCAAGATTAACTCTGAGGGCTTAAAGTGTTGTGGCAACACCACCACCACCACCACCACCACGAAAGGCCCAATTTTTCAGCCCCTGTTCAACAGGGGCATGCAATTACAATTCTTGATCTAATAATTCACAGCAGGGCCCATTGCTGCACCCACCAAGAGTGTTACAGTGTTGTGGCACCAGCACCACCATCAAAGGCCCATATAGTTGACAGCAGGCCCAATAGTTGACAGCAGGGCGTTCCAGCACCAACCAAGAGTAACTGTGAGTGCTTACAGTGTTGTGCCAACACCAACAACTAAGGGGCCTATTTCTGCAGAGTATATACGGCAGGTCCCTACTTTCAAACATCCAACTTACAAACGACTCCTACTTGCAAACGCAAGAAGACAACAGGAAGTGAGAGGAAATCTACCCCTAGGAAGGAAAATTCTCTCCTGTAAGAATTAATATGGGAGAAAGGTGTCTCCTCTGTACTGATGCTTTATCACCAATCCTTGTTTCAAGAAAAACACCACATTTCAAAAACAGTTGTCATTGGGACGGAAAGTGAGGTGAAATGTTCTGAACAGGGGCACAGACAGCAAAACAAATGTTACAGGGGTGATAACCCTTACCTATGTTTTCCAAAAAGTTTAAAAATAGATTTTTGGGCTGGAGCTACACTTAAACAATGTACCTGTTCAAAATTACAAACACATTCTACATAAGAACAAACCTACAGTCCCTGTCTTGTATGCACCGCCTGTATACGGCTGTTCAGAGTATATAGGGCCTTTTTTATTTTGTGTGCGGTGTTCCCCTTAATATCCATACAAGACCCAAAGGGGCTGGTAATGGGCTGGGGTAGGGGGGGGGGGTCATGGGGTAGCTATGCCATTTTTCTTAAAGATTTTCATCCATATTACCGGGACCAGACATTACATTAAAGCCGCAAGCAGTTTTAAATGGCTTTTTTTTCCTTTAGAAGTGTCATTTTGTGCAGGGACAGTTCTAAACACGGGAAACACGTGGCACTTCACAGGCATACTTTAGACACCCCCCAGGTACGATATTTAAAGGAATATTTGACTTTTTTTTTTTCACTTTATGCATCATTAAAATGACTGCTCCCGAAAAACGACCGTTTTTAAAACTTCTTTTTGCATTGATACATGTCCCCTGGTGCAGAATCCGGGTTCCCAAACCCTTTTTAGGACAATAACATGCATAATAGTCGTTATAATTAGCACTTTCGAATTCGAACGTTCGCATCCATTGTATTTAATAGGGTTCTAATGTTCGTACGAACTTTCGGTCCGTTCGCGGGTTCTGGTGCGAACCGAACCCGGGGGTGTTCGGCTCATCACTATTAGAGGGTATTATAAAAAGAAGCTACACGTTGTTTGTGGTCAAATATTTTACTCTGTGCACATTCTCACCATTTTTAGTTTTTTCAGGTTTTTTGGGTTGGCCTGGCCCCAACCCAGCAATTTTTTGCTTATGAAAGTACAAAAATAACAGTTGCATTCCAAAAATTACAACATTGGATACCTCTGAGCAATCTGAGACATTCACTTACACAAACTATGTCTCTATGTGCCCGTCCTAATATGGGGTCCTGCCACCCCTTGCCCAGGCAAAAATTGAATATGCACACATTTGGGATTTTTTACATCTCTGAAGTTTACAATCCTGATCCCTATTGTCAACATGTGCTATCTGCCATCAGGGGTGATCAATGGACGTGTTTTGGGGGTGCAACCCCTTCCTCAGTTCACCGACTTTAGATACGAGGAAGGGGTTGCACCCACAAAAGACGTACATGGATATCCCCTGATGGCAGATAGCACATGTTGACGCACTGTGTGCAGATTCAATTTTTGGCTGGTTTGATTGTCAAAAAAATTCGAGTTGCAAAAACAAACATGTAAAAACAAATGTGTTTGGATGGCTTATTGAATTCTCCCCAAAACATCGAGAATGTCTTTAAATGTTTGTTCCATCACATGGATTCTTTGTTTAATAAGGTCCAGTTCCGTGCTACATTCCATCACTTGCTGGATGAGGCGGAGGGCACTGTCAGCAGAGAACCGTGTACTATCCTTCACAACATTTATATCCCCTAAAAACAAAAAACAAAAGGTATTATAACTCTGCAGGCCTACATCTCTTACCTGAAGCTGTGGTGACAGATACTGACCTGTTGTGGTGACCAGATCCACAACGTCATCCACCTCTCCTTCCTGCACTTCTCCTTCCTCCACCTCAACTTCCTGCACATCTTTCGGCTGTGGGTCTTTGGAAGTTTGGGGTTGCTTGGAAGTTGTGGGGTGCATGTGCTCCCTGGAGTGTCCTCCTCCCAGTCTTCTCTCCCCTATGAGAAGCAAACAAAAGGTCAATTTATCACACTGTAAATCTCAATGTTAAAATAAAAACAGGCTAAATTGATTGGAAGTGTGGTACAAGTGTGTGTTTGGGCGGAATTTAAAGAAGAATGCATTATTTATGACCACGAATAAGCTTAGTATTCACCTTTTGGATGTAATTTATTTGACATGGAGGCACCACAAAAATTCTCGTATGCACCTGTGTGGGACACCCAAAAAAGGCGGGTCTGGTGGCCCACACTATAGTGCTCCAAAGTACAGATGTGGAAGCAGCTGCTGAGTGTCCTCTCCTTTACACTGATAAAAGTTTGCATTTCATTCTCTTTACAAACACATCATCTAGACGAAAAAATACGCCACAATTTTGGAGCAAAAATGGCAGATGTATAATTACTTTTGTGGCTCTAAAATAAGCCCAAACCGCGGATAGTGGCCGAACAAAGTGTCGGTAATGTAACGAACGATTACTGTGCCCAACCAAGTTCAAAATATTACATTTTGGAAGCGAGTCCAATATGAGAAACCAAAATAAAGAGCAACATGTCAGTTTAGAAAAAGATTAATATCATAAAAGTCTACATTTTACTTACTTTTAGGGAGCATTCTCTTTATGCTCCTCAACTGCTCTGGCTCCCTCAGTTTGAGGTCTGACCACCTCTTTCTGAGCTGCTCATTTGAGCGTTTCACCCCGAAATTCGCCTTCAGACTCTTCACGACTTTAGTGAGGATTTTGGCCTTCCTTCTATTTGGTTTGCTATACGGCCCATGCTTGGCATCATAATCAGCCTTGAGCAAGATGTCCACCATCTCCGCCATCTCCGCCAAAGACATATTCGATGCCTTGAATCTCCTCCTTGATCGTGACGTTTCCTCGGTCTCCGGGCTTGTCTCCTCCTCGTTAGTTGCGGAATTATCAGACACCTGCTGTAACTCCGCCATATCTGTCTGCGCGCCGAAAGAGAAGGGGCGGGGAAAAGATGTTAGTTAGAACGTCATGGGCGGGCGACGTGTGCGGAGCGACGTGTTCGTATTTTGACGCATGCGTGGTGTGTATATAGCAAACACACATGTGACTATAGTACGTTCGGTGTGCGGAGAGAGGAGTTCAAGTGACGGACGTGCGAACGAAGGTATGTGATTTTGTGACTTGTACAAATTGTTGGCCTATACTGTCTTGAGAATGTTGGAGGATATATATGGTGACTAGCATGTTAAGGAGGTTAGACTGTTTGCCTCACATTAGTTATATATAATTTTTTTAACTTGCAGATACAATATGAATGTCTTTATAAGCGACAAGGATTTCCTGGCGGAATTTATTGACCGGGTAAGGGAGCTGCCCGCTCTGTGGGAGACGAAAAACCCCATCCACAAAAAAAGAGGGGTGAGAAAAGCAGCGCTGGAGAAGCTGCTCCCATTTGTGCATACCAAGGTGCCCACAGCCACAGCAAAACAAGTGAACACTAAAATTGGGAGCTTGAGAGGTACCTACAGGACTGAACGCTCTAAGGTGCTGGCTTCTCAGAGGTCAGGAGCAGCAGCAGATGATGTGTATGTCCCGATTTTGTGGTACTACAACAGGATGTCCTTCCTGGATGACCACATTGACACAAGGCCATCACTCTCCACTCTTCCCCCCCAGACTTCCCTGCAGCCAACCTGAGCCTTCTCTGGAGCAAGAGGAGGCAGCCATCCTGGATGATCCTGAATTGGCCATCTGGAGCCAGGTATAGTATTTTTCTAAAATGTATTGGGATAAACTTAATGTTTGACAAATATGTCAAGATGACAAACATAAACTATTTTGGATTGCACAAGTGAAATCAAGATCTGTAGACATTATTCTGCACTTAATTGGGTGCTAAATAGTCAATCTGATGTAGTGGTAAATTTAAAGCAAGGATTTATGGATTTACATTCTAATTGCTTCAATCCGGATTACAAAGTTTGATGCAAAGATTAAACGAACATATTAAACTATGTCCCTTTTTCATACACAGGATGAAATCAGCCAGGAGGAGGGTCTGGAAACTGTCAGGCAGGAGGAGGAAGGGCCCAGTGGCAGCCAGGAGGTGGCAGGGCCCAGTGGCAGCCAGGAGGTGGCAGGGCCCAGTGGCAGACAGGAGGTGGCAGGGCAAAGGAGAAGCACCATATCCCAGGTGCCTCCCATCCGGCTTCACAAAAGAGGCAGGAGGGACAGGAGCACGAGTGAGGCAGCAATGGCCCTTATTCGTGAGGCCCATGCCACCCTCCAGGAGCCCACATCCCCTGAAGAGGCCATTGCCGGCCTAGTGGAGGCTAAGTTCAAGGTGATGAGCATGGAGCAACGCCTCCTATGCGAGCCCCTGCTCATCACCTTGCTCAACAAGGGGGTGATGGAGAAAATTACCCCCAATACCGCCATATGTGAGGTGGCACAACTGACCCAAACTCAACCTCCACCTCCCCCTTCTTCTTCTGCCCCACCCCCTTCTGCTACACCTCCCCCTTCTTCTTCTGCCCCACCCCTTCTGCTACACCTCCCCCTTCTTCTTCTGCCCCACCCCCTTCTGCTTCTGCCCCACCCCCTTCTGCTACACCTCCCCCTTCTTCTTCTGCCCCACCCCCTTCTGCTACACCTCCACCTTCTTCTTCTGCCCCACCCCCTTCTGCTACATCTCCCCCTTCTTCTTCTGCCCCACCCCCTTCTGCTACACCTCCACCTTCTTCTTCTGCCCCACCCCCTTCTGCTACATCTCCTCCTCCTCCTCCTGACAGGAGTACCCCTCCAGTGGGCCAGCCTCCAGCCAAACGAAGAAGGAAGGCTGCAGGGAAGGCTTCAGGGAAGATTGCAGGGAAGGTTGCCAGGAAGAAGAGGAAGTGATGGCCTTGCTTCATTGTGGTCGGACAGAAGGCAGCCTGTTGTAGTACCACAGACTTGGGACATATATCTCACCTGCTGCTGTTCCTGACCTCTGGGAGGCCAGCATCAGATTGTGTTCAGAAATGTTGGCCTTCTCAAGCTCCCAATTTTAGTGTCCACACAGGGTTGCTGTGTGCTCTGGGGTCCCTGGGATGCACAAATGGCAGCAGGTTCTCCAGCGCTGCCTTCTCTTTATTTTATTTTTAAACATGAATAAATGTGATTTTTGTTTACGTTCATACTTGACTTTGTGTATTTGTAAAAATAAAAAATCTAGCTTTGGAGTAAGCAGATACATTTGACTGACAAAAAAAGGGACAGATAACAACCCCCCAAAAGAATAACTAAATCTGATTATCAAAAAAACATGGTGGGAAATTTAACTAATATAGAGTCCAAAATTAAATGGGAGATCACTACCAAAACATTGCGAAATTATAATTAACATCATTTTTAAAAATATTACCATTTAAATTATTCCTAAAAACTTGCACGATATAATACACATAAATCTTCTTAAGAGCAGCATGAAAAAGGTTAAAAAATAAGTCATAACTCTGTGTGAATATCAGCAGCAAAAGAAGGTCACTCGTTTTGATTAATGTAACATTCTAACGAAGATTTCAAGGCAGAACATTTAAACGATGCAATATTTTTGAGCGTGACGAATGTGCTCTCTCCATTACGAAGGCTTGTTTTACCAGAAGATGCGCTCCCGTCTTATAGTTGCTTGTGAGCATGCGCGCTTTTGGAAGAGTCGTAAAAGCATACACACGAACCATTTTCTCGTCACAAAACAGCCCGACGAGAAACACGACGAGCAAATCTGGAATCCTGACGAGAAAATAGAGAGCAGGTTCTCTATTTTCTCGTCGAGATTCTCGGCAAATTTCTCGTCGTAAAACCATACACACGAACGTTTTTCTCGAAAAAAAAGCTCTCGCGGCACATTTATTGCCGGTTTTGGACGAGAAACTCGGTCGTGTGTACGAGGCTTCACTCATCCTGTGGTTAATATTGTTGTGGTTTTCTAAGTTACTGAGTATTGTCCTTCATGTAAAGGATTGTGTGTTTGCATCGCTTGTACTGTAAAGATCTAAATAAAATGTCTTCTTGTTAAAAAAAAAGGATAAAGTTAAATTTAAAGCAGATATGAACTATACTTGTTTTTATTTTTGAGTACCCTTTTTTGGTGTAATCATTTTTAGTGTATTTTATTCTTTCAACAGGAAAAAAGAACAGACAAAGTCACCAGACAAGCCACCAGAGGGGAAAAAGGGAGGCTTCCCTTGGCCGGGCCCCAACAGGGGAGACAACAGGGCGATCTTCCCTGCAAAATCGTAAGTGACAACTTCAAACACACTCATTTAGCCACCGACAGGGGTGTTTCTAGGTGGGCCAAAGGCCATGGGCTTAGGGCATGACTTAATGGGTAAAGAACACTTTATGGTTGCTGCTTGGCTCATCGGTACCCATTAATGACGCCTTGCCAGGGTAGACATGGGTAGAGGAGAGGCCCTGGGGATCACAGTCACACAGAGTCATGCCTGCTAGAATGATAATCATATATCCCCTATCCTATAGGAGACAAGAGGGGTGGGTGAAAACTTCATGAGTTGTTCAATGTGGGCATTTAGCCATTTATTTTCCGTTTTAAAATGACATCACCTTCCCTTTTCAATGCATTTTTCAAAGTTTAATAAAGCATAGTGTAGCATGTTGGAGTCCACTAGTCAGAAGCAAACATTGTCACCAGTGCAAGGTCAGTCAACTAATTCAGCAAAAGGGATGCTAGGAACAGATGTGACTTGGGGTGGCTTCATGAATGTTGTACTGTTTATTTTTAGAGGAACGTGAGTGTGGTCAGCTCCCATATTTGGAGGAGTGGGATCCGAGAGCTGAACACAGCACAGAGCCTCCACTGGACAGAACATCCCCTGACGCAAGACAGACAGAGGGTAGAAGAGCGCAACAAGTTGAAGAAACTACTTTTGAGCCTGTTGTTTGCCCCAGTAAGTATTTTTGACATCTGGCTTCAAATGTGTATACTTGTCAAGTAATTAGATGTCCAAACCAAACACCCACACCACACATGAGCAAAGTATGTAGTGCCTTGAACATTAGCATGGAGAAGGAAGAGGTGGAAGGAGCTGGCAGTGTTGCTAGGTACTCGAGTTTTGTAGACACAGGCACCAGGGCCTATATTCCAGAATATTTGCAGTGTGTACATTCCTAGTAGTGTAGGTGTCTGAAGGGTAAGCAGGTTGCAAGCAATAATAGACTGGCTAGGTAAGTATCTTCCCAATTTGCCTATAATAATAACGTGACCATAATTCACTATGTAGGGCCTCAGCCACTTGATCATCATTCCCATTAAATCGTTTTTTCTCTTCTTCCAAGGCCACGAACTACCAAGATGCACTATTGGTCGTATCAGTGCTGATATGCTGCAGGCATTGATTGAGCTTGAGAAAATAAAGGAGGCTGCCACTGGTTTACAGAAACAAATCCAGTATTATGTAGACATGTTAGCCAAATTTAAAAATATTCTGACTAGAGTTGAGCGGACACCTAGATGTTCGGGTTCGACGGGTTCGGCCGAACTTCGGAAAAAAGTTTGAGTTCGGGACCGAACTTGACCCGAACTTGACCCCAAAGTCAGGGTCCCCATTGAAGTCAATGGGGACCCGAACTTCTGAGGACTAAAAAGGCTCTAAAAAAGTAATGCAAAGGGCTAGAGGGCTGCAAATGGCAACAAAATGTCGTTAAGAGCATGGGAAGTGGATAGGGAAATAATGAAAAATAACATAAAAAAAATAAAATAATATGCTGGAGGCCCCCTTTTCAGCAGAAGAGGTACAGGAAGTCATTAAGAACCTCAGAAACTCAACGGCACGATGCCACACATATGGTGGGAATGCCCCAGAATACACCCTTTCTGTAAAAAATTATTCAATTTAATGGATAAGCTAGTGGGAAAATAAAATACTTTGAAATAAAAATGTAGCGGGGTGCTAAATTTAAGGGAAGTGTTTGAGTGGTAAATAGGCTCAAACACCCTAATTCTGTAGGATTCATGGACCATTTTGTCCTCGGGACAGTATTGGTGTGCAGTTCCCTGCGGCCTACAGGTGGCGCTGCCATGGTAGGCTAGGGTTGAATTGCTGATACAGTGCTGTGCCTTTTGTGTCCCCTCTTGGCAGTAGTACAGCGGGGCGGGGAATCTGCTGTGCATGCCGGGAGAGGATATAAAAGGGGCAAACGCCTCCTGATCGGGGTCTGAGCCCCAGGCAACTTTGGCCTGGGGGCTGATGTCCAGTGGGGTCTGCGCCCAGGTGCCTTCGGCCTGGGTGCACGTGTTCCTGTTCCATCTTGGGCACCTTTAGCCCAGGGTGAGGTACTATCCTGGAGTTCCTGCTTCCCTGGGTATGGAGGCCTAGGGGCGGGAGTAAAGCCTGGGGTCCAGAGCCTTCGTCTGGAGTCCGCTAAGGGTCGAGGAGTCTTTGGGTGCCGCCTCGTGTAGGGGACCCTGTTCCAGGGAAGGGAGGAACCTTCCGATGGCCCGATGCTGGAGGCATGGTGAAGGAAGGGTCTGTTGACTCCCTGGAGAGATGTCTTCCCCTTGATATGGGCTAGTTCTTAGAAGGAGAAGCTCAAGGTCATCCTGACTGTATCGGAGGACTTATTCACCCGGCCCATGGCAGGGGCCTTATACACCCTGGTCTGTGGCAGAGACCAACCTCACGGTCTGTGGCAGAGACCGTGCGCCTAAAACTGTTTGAGAAACCTAAGCAGTGAAGTGAATGTGCTACGTTTGTGCCTGGACCTCCTCCACACCTTAAGCTGTCCTGTTTCTTTGCTCTAACCTTTTCTATCCGAGTACAGATTATTTTGCCATGAGAGAATAAACTCAGAGTTGGAGTTTCAGCTGGTGTGGACATTGACTTTACTGGGAATTAAAGGACTTGCCTCTACCTACAGTAGAGGTGAGAATCATCCTCTGGAGGAGTTTTGACTCCGGCTGTGGACACGGCCCGTCAAGTACACCGCTCAACCTCTTTATACAGGAGGGTACGGGCTGGAAGTGCGGTGTGCCTTTCTCCCTCCTGCGAGGAGCCAACAACATAAAGGCAGGTAAGGGGGAAAGGATCTGTGCGCTACAAAAAATTTAAATAAAAATTATAATCTTGACCTAGGAGGACGAGGTCCATATGGAGTAGGAGGTTGAGGTGGCGGTGGATGGGGCTGTGTAGGTGGAAGCGGCGGTGGAGGAGGACGAGGTAGCCAACACTGGCTCAAAAATAAAACAATGGCTGGGTAAGGCCGGTGATGTGTCGAATTCTGTCCCCCGTCGGATACTGTCCGCCCTGTACTGCGCTTTCTCAGTACGTAGGACAAGGGGATTTCGAAAATCTCACGAGACGAACGGCGCCTGCGCGGTGAGTCCAGGTTCAAGCCACACCATCCGAGGTTCAAACCGAGCCAAGCGAGCCCGTGCCCGAAGCGTGGCGATCAAAGCGAGCCCGTGAGGGGCCCTGTTACTATGTGCTACCGTATGTCCACTTGGATGGTGGGGCTTGAACCTGCACTCACGGCGCAGGCGCCGTTCATCTTCGGAGATTTTGTGAATCTCCTTGTCCTCCGTACTGTGCAAGCACTGCGCCTGTGCAGTACGGGCCGGACACAATCCGATGGCCGGACAGTTTTTGTCAGAACACCGTGTGAGGGGGTTAGCTCGGCAGCGGGTGTGTGTGACCCCCGAGATGGGCTCCCCACACAAAAACAGGCCCAGCAAACGGAGGTTGTGGTTTTCAAAATCAAAAAGATGCGGTTTATTTTCTATTTACAGTGACAAAACACAGCAAAGCAAAAGAAACATAAACAAAATAAATCCTGGTCAACTTGACCTCTGACTAAACATACAGGTTTCCTAACTAACAACTGGGATCAGCCTAGTGCTGTCCTAGTCCCTAAGTCCCTGGTTTTAAATGTCCAAGCAAATAGCCACACAGGCTTTGTCTCACCGCACAGGGGTTCACTCTCCCTAGACAGTCCACACAGGTCTGGGTCCAGGCATGAGCTAACATCTAATGAAGCTGGGAGTTCTTATAGAGGCCTAAATGAGCTGACAAGCTTCAGCTGGTCTCATCAACTCCCTGTCTGCACGACGCCCCACACTCTCCCTAGAGGTATGAGTCATCCATGAGCCCACTAGCCTCAGCTGGGCTTATACAACTCTCCACCTAGTTGTATAAGTCGGCGTAAAGCCTGAATCTGGGCGAAATATATCTACCCCCCTGGATGCAACCAGGTGACTTTACCTTCCTGCTGTCACATACCCCCCCCCTCTTGTTTTAACCTCGGGGTTGGAACACCAGCAATCAGGCATTCATGTACTCGAGACAAAGCATCCACATTCCCCATTTGAACGCCAGGGCGATGCTTTACTGTGAAGTTGAATTCCTGGAGGGCCAGGAACCACCTATTCACTCTTCTATTTGTTTCCTTGTTTTGAGCCATCCACTTTAACGGAGCGTGATCCGTAACCATGTCAAAGTGCCTACCTAGCAGGTAGTACCGAAGGGAATCTAGAGCCCACTTCACCGCTAAACACTCCTTTTCAACGGTGGCGTAATTTACCTCATGGGACTTCAACTTCCTGCTGAGGTAAATGACTGGGTGCTCTTCCCCGTTCCAGACCTGGGACAATACTGCTCCTAACCCCACATCTGACGCATCACTTTGTACGACAAAGTCTTTAGAGAAGTCGGGTGAGTACAACACTGGCTGGCTACATAAGGCTTGTTTCAAGAATTGGAATGCTGCCTCAGCCTCGGGGGTCCATTTAATCATGACCGACCCTTTCCCTTTCGTCAGGTTGGTTAGGGGCACAGCCTTAGAAGCAAAGTGTGGAATGAAGCGCCGATAATAACCCGCTATTCCCAGAAAGGCTCGTACCTGCTTCTTGCTGTTGGGACGTGGCCAACTCTGGATGGCCTCGACTTTGTTGAGTTGGGGTTTTATTACTCCCCTCCCAATGGTGTACCCAAGATATTTGGCCTCCTCCTGCCCAATGGTACACTTCTTGGGGTTAGCCGTAAACCCCGCTTCCCGGATAGAGTCTAGGACTGCTTGCACTTTTGGCAGATGTGAGGCCCAATCTGTGCTATGGACAATTACGTCATCTAGGTAAGCCGCAGCATACTTCCGATGGGGCCTCAGCATCTGGTCCATTTTCCGCTGGAATGTGGCCGGCGCATTCTGTAACCCGAACGGCATTCTTTTATATTGGAACGCCCCGTCTGGGGTTACAAATGCGGTTTTCTCTTTGGCCGACTTGGCCAGGGGGATTTGCCAATACCCTTTTGTGAGGTCAAGAGTCGTCATGTATCGGGCTGTTCCCAGCCGGTCGATCAACTCATCTATACGTGGCATGGGGTAGGTGTCAAATTTTGTAACTTTGTTCAACTGACGAAAATCGTTACAAAATCGCCAGCTCCCATCCGGTTTAGGCACCAACACAATGGGACTAGACCAATCACTTTGGGACTCCTCTATCACCCCTAAGTTCAGCATTTTCTGTACTTCCTCCCGTATTGCCTCCCGTCGGGCCTCTGGGATCCGATAGGGTTTTAACTTCACCCTTTCACCGGGCGGGGTAATGATGTCATGCTCTACCCCAGATGTTTGTCCCGGCAGCTCAGAGAATACCTCCTTGTTGCGAAGCACAAACTCCTTAACCTCCTGTTGTTGGGGTTGTGACAAGGTGGCTGCTATTCCAACCTCAGGAATCACGCAACCAGTTTGAGCTGGTGACCAAGTGTCTGCGACTAGGGACTCTCTATCCCTCCAGGCTTTCAACAGATTAACGTGATAGATCTGTTCAGGCTTTCGCCTTCCTGGTTGTCTGACCTTGTAATTCACTTCGCTCACTTTTTCCATTATCTCGTAGGGGCCTTGCCATTTGGCCAGGAATTTACTTTCAACCGTAGGGACAAGTACCAGTATCCTATCCCCCCGGGGAAAAGGTACGGGTCTTGGCTCCACGGTTGTACACTCTCTGCTGTGCTAACTGCGCTTGGGCCAAATGTTCCTTCACGATGGGCATTACCTGTGCAATTTGGTCTAGCATCAGGGCGACATGCTCAATCACACTCCTGTGGGGAGAACTCTCACTTTCCCAAGTTTCCTTGGCAATATCCAACAGCCCTCTTGGGTGTCTCCCATACAGTAACTCAAAGGGGGAGAATCCCGTAGAGGATTGGGGCACCTCCCTAATAGCAAACATCAGATAAGGAAGTAGACAGTCCCAATCCTTTCCATCTCTATCCACCACTTTCTTCAACATTTGTTTTAGGGTTTTGTTGAATCTTTCAACCAGCCCATCGGTTTGGGGGTGATACACAGATGTACGTAATTGCGTCACTTTGAACAATTTACACAGCTCCTTCATAACCCGGGACATAAAGGGTGTACCTTGGTCCGTAAGCAGTTCTTTACAAATACCCACCCGGCTAAACACAAGAGATAGCTCTTTGGCTATGGTTTTGGCCGAGGTATTTCGGAGAGGGATCGCTTCTGGATAACGGGTGGCATAGTCCATTATAACTAATATGTACTGGTGCCCCCTAGCGGACTTGATTATAGGACCTACCAAATCCATGGCGATCCTCTCAAACGGGACCTCAATGATGGGTAGAGGGACCAGCGGGCTACAGAAATGTGGCATCGGGGCCGACCTCTGACACACAGGGCAGGAGGAACAATAATTTTCTATGTCCTTCATCACCCCCGGCCAATAGAATCTCTGTAATACCCTCTCTCGGGTTTTCTCTGTCCCCAGATGACCTCCAAGAATGTGCCCATGGGCCAACTCCAACACCAACTTCCTGTAAGGTTTGGGCACCACAAGCTGCTCAACGGTTTCTTCTGCCCTTTTTGCCACCCGATACAGTAGGTCCTTCTCTACGCTGAAGTATGGGTAAGTGCAGGTATTATCTGGGTTCACTAACTCGCCATCTATTTTCACTACGTTTTCCCGTGCCTTTATTAGGGCGGGGTCTTTCAACTGTTCTGTGGCAAAGTTTTCCCTGTGAACCTCAAGATCAGAAAACTCCACAGACGGTAGGTTTTCGTCTGAGGAGGTGGGCTCCTCTCCAGTTTCTTGAGTCTCCCCTGCCAATACTGATAAGGGAAATTCCGGAGAGTCCTCACCACTCTCAGGGGAGTTCTGGCTATCACATTCCTGGTACATAGGGGCACCAGTGGGGGGCTCAGGATCATCCCACAGTTCCCAGAACTTCGGAAAATCCCTTCCCACAATGGCGTCATGCGGTAACTGAGATACTAAGCCCACTGGATGAGAGAGGGTACCTTTGGGGGTCTCGAAACACACTGTAGTCACTGGATACTCTCGGGTGTCCCCATGCACACAAATAACAGCTACCTTGCTATTCCCAGAGACCTCTGTTTTAACTAACTCAGCCTTTATCAGGGTCACAAGGCTACCTGAATCCAGCAATACCACAACATTTCTACCATTAACACACATTTTGCATAAATGTTTCTCAGTTCCTCGAATGGCAGTGCATGCGACTGTCGCACACAGCGACTGACGTCTGCCCGTCAGAAAGTCACACTGCATGGGTTCCTCCACAACCGGGCAATTGGCTGCAATATGTCCCGCTTGCCGGCAGCGGTAGCAAACGATCCTTCTTGCGGCCTCTTGAGCCGCTGATTTCCCAGGCTGTTCTCGCCAAACTTTGGGTAGAGCTCCCACCCTCTCACTCTCTCCACCCTCACCCCTTGGAATCCTCTTATCCGCCCCTGGGGATGGTCTGGTCTTAGGGTGGAAAGTCCGAGAGTCTCTGGAAGAGGCCGTCAGGTTCTCTGTAGCCAAGTATTTCTCTACACGATCCACAAGACCACTGGCCGTCTCTGGGTCTCCATGGCTTACCCACTTTTGGATGGCAGTAGGAAGAGCTCTCAAAAACCGATCCATTACAACACGTTCCACAATCGCTGGTGCGGACAAAGTCTCTGGCTGTAGCCACTTCCTGCTCAGGTGAATGAGATCATACATTTGAGACCTGGGGGGTTTTCCAAGCTGGAAAGTCCAGTTATGCACACGCTGAGCCCGGACAGCCAGGGTGACACCCAGCCTTGCCAATATTTCAGCTTTTAGCATCACATAGTCTTTTGCTTGGTCAGGCTCTAGGTCATAGTAAGCCTTCTGCGATTCACCAGTTAACAGAGGAGCCACCAGTCCAGCCCACTGCTCCTCAGGCCACTTTTCTCTTTCAGCAGTCCTTTCAAATGTGGTCAAAAATACCTCTGGATCATCCTCTCCAGTCATTTTTGTCAATAAACGACTCACCCCAAAGGACGCGGTATTAGTGGGACGGCTTTCCTCACTGGTCTGCGGACGTTGCTGCATTACTGCTTCCATTTGTTGTAGTCTCTGCTCTTGCTTCTGTAACAGGTCTATGAAGCGGGCCTCAGATTGCTGCTGGGCTGCAAGGCTCTGTTGATGAGCTTGCTGCTGGGCTGCGAAGCTCTGTTGTTGAGCTGCAAGGCTCTTTTGCAAACCTGCATTTGTCTGCTGTTGATTGGCATTTGCTAGAGCCAGCTGTTTCAGTATCTCCTCCATGCTGGCTTAAAAAAAAACTGCCACTGGTTCTCCACCAACTGTGAGGGGGTTAGCTCGGCAGCGGGTGTGTGTGACCCCCGAGATGGGCTCCCCACACAAAAACAGGCCCAGCAAACGGAGGTTGTGGTTTTCAAAATCAAAAAGATGCGGTTTATTTTCTATTTACAGTGACAAAACACAGCAAAGCAAAAGAAACATAAACAAAATAAATCCTGGTCAACTTGACCTCTGACTAAACATACAGGTTTCTTAACTAACAACTGGGATCAGCCTAGTGCTGTCCTAGTCCCTAAGTCCCTGGTTTTAAATGTCCAAGCAAATAGCCACACAGGCTTTGTCTCACCGCACAGGGGTTCACTCTCCCTAGACAGTCCACACAGGTCTGGGTCCAGGCATGAGCTAACATCTAATGAAGCTGGGAGTTCTTATAGAGGCCTAAATGAGCTGACAAGCTTCAGCTGGTCTCATCAACTCCCTGTCTGCACGACGCCCCACACTCTCCCTAGAGGTATGAGTCATCCATGAGCCCACTAGCCTCAGCTGGGCTTATACAACTCTCCACCTAGTTGTATAAGTCGGCGTAAAGCCTGAATCTGGGCGAAATATATCTACCCCCCTGGATGCAACCAGGTGACTTTACCTTCCTGCTGTCACAACCGGTATACATGTCTATTCTGCACAAGGTATGGACAAGTCCTGTGGGATCCATGTCTGGTTCATTTTAATGAACGTGAGCTTGTCCACATTGGACAGGCGGCTGCGCTTGTCTGTGATAACGCCCCCTGCCGTGCTAAATACACGTTCAGATGATACACTGGCTGCAGGGCAGGCCAGCACCTCCAAGGAGTAAAGGGCAAGCTCAGGCCATGTGCCCAATTTGGAGACCCAGAAGTTGAAGGGGGCAGACCCGTCATCCAGTACGTGTAGGCCTGTGCACACATTCTGCTCAACCATGTTGGTGAAATGCTGCCTCCTGCTAAGACGTTCAATCTCAGCTGGTGGTGCTGGTTGTTGTGGCATGCTGACAAAGCTTTTCCACATTTCGGCCATGCTAACCCTGCCTTCTGAGGTGCTGGCAGTGCCCCGGCTGCGTTAGCGTTCCTCCTCCTCTGCCTTCGCCTTGTGCTTCCACCGTACGCCCGCTGTCAGGTGGGAATGCCACCAGCAGCGCTTCTACCAGCGTGCTCTTGTACTCGCGCATCTTATGATCCCGCTCCAGTGAGGGAATTAAGGATGGTACGTTGTAACGGGGATCCAGCAGGGTGGCCACCCAGTAATCAGCACCAGTTAGAATGTGGGCAACTCGGCGGTCGTTGCGGAAACACTGCAGCATGTAATCGCTCATGTGTGCCAGGCTGCCCAGAGGCAAAGAAAAGCTGTCCTCTGTGGGAGGTGTATCGTCTGTGTCCTCTGTATCCCCCCAGCCATGCACCAGTGATGGCCATGAGCTGGTCTGGGTGCCACCCTGCTGTGAACATGGTTCCTCCTCCTCCTCCATCTCCTCCTCCTCATCCTCCACCTCGTCATCCTCCAGAACTGTGCTCTTGCTGCTGGACAATTGTGTACCTGGCGTTTGTTGGTGCAGGAACCCACCCTCATAGCCACTTGTGAAAGACTGCCCTGAAAGCCTTTGAAATTATCCCGCCTCCTCCTCCTCCTCCTGTGCCACATCCTCTTCCATCATCGCCCGAAGCGTTTTTTCAAGGAGGCATAGAACTGGGATAGTAACGCTGAGAACGGCGTCATTGGCACTGGCCATGTTGGTGGAGTACTCGAAACAGCACAACAAGGCACACAGGTCTCGCATGGAGGCCCAGTTATTGGTGGTGAAGTGGTGATGTTCCGCAGAGCGACTCACGCGTGATTGCTGCAGCAGAAACTCCACTATCGCCTGCTGCTGCTCGCACAGTCTGGCCAGCATGTGCAAGGTGGAGTTCCACCTTGTGGGCACGTCACATATGAGGCGGTGAGCGGGAAGGCCGAAGTTGCACTGCAGCGCTGACAGGCGAGCAGCAGCAGGGTGAGAACGCCGAAAGTGTGCACAGACGGCCCGCACTTTCTGCAGCAGCTCTGGCATATTGGGGTAATTTTTTCAGGAACCTCTGGACCACCAAGTTCAGCACATGCGCCAGGCAAGGAATGTGCGTCAAACCGGCTATGCCCAGAGCTGCTACGAGATTTCGCCCATTATCGCACACCACCAGGCCGGGCTTGAGGCTCACTGACAGCAACCACTCATCGGTCTGTTGTTCCATTTCCCTCCACAACTCCTGCGCGGTGTGGGGTTTTTCCCCCAAACAGGAAAGTTTTAAAACTGTCTGCTGTCGTTTACCCCTGGCTGTGCTGAAGTTGTTGGTGAAGGTGTTACGCTGACCGGATGAGGAGGCGGTAGAGGATGAGGAAGCGGAGTAGGAGGATTTAGCAACAGGAGGCAAACTGAAGCGCCCTGCAATCCTCGGTGGTGGAAGGACATGCGCCAAACTGCTATCTGTCTCAGGCCCAGCCGCCACTGCGTTTACCCAGTGTGCTGTTAGGGAGAAAAAATGTCCCTGACCGTGCTTACTGGTCCACGCATCCGTAGTTAGGTGGACCTTGCCACAGTTGTGCAGGGAAGGGATGGCAAGGAATTTTGAAATGCTGGCATTCAGGGCCAGGGATTGCGGGTGGCTAGGGGGTTACTTCCTCTTCTGCTCCAGTGTTTGTGAGATAGAGAGCTGAACACTTCCATGGGACATTGTGGAGATGGTTGGTGACCCAGGTGGTAGTGTTGCTGGCAGATGCTCTGTTTGCGGGTTGGCAGGTGCTACTGTCACTACAGAGGGGGATGAAGAGGCTGAGACTGCAGCAGAAGAGGAAGCAGGAGGAGCCAGAGACCTTTCTTTGTTTTGGAGGTGTCTACTCCACTGCAGCACGTGCTTTGCACTTAGATGCCTGGTCATGCAGGTTGTGCTCAGGTTGAGAACGTTTATGCCTCGCTTCAGGCTCTGATTGCACAGCGTGCAAACCACTCGTGTCTTGTCATCAGCACTTTGTCTGAAGAACTGCCACGCTAGGGAACTCCTTGGACCTGGCTTTGGTGTGCTCGGTCCCTTGCTGCGTTGGGCAGTAGCAGACGTACTGTCTAGGGGACGGAAGCTCCGCTTTTGCACCCTGCTCCCTCTTCTGCTGTGCTGGTGGCTCTGTGCGACCACCGCCTCTTCCTCCTTCACCTGCATAACGTTGATTCCATGTGGGGTCGAGGACCTCATCGTCCTCCACATCGTCCTCCACATCATCTTCCACCCAGTCTTCACCCCTGCCCTCCTTGTCTGTCTTCACAATTGCGAAAGCAGCAGCAGTTGGCACCTGTGTTTCGCCATCATCCGAGACGTGCTGCGATGGTCCTCCCATGTACTCATCATGAAACATAAGTTGTTGGGCATCGGTGCACTCAATCTCTTCCACTTCTGGGGCAGGGCTAGGTGGATGGCCCTGGGAAACCCTGCTAACAGAGTCATCGAAAAGCAGAAGAGACTGCTGCATGATTTGGGGCTCAGACTGCTTGGCTGATTTGCAAGGGGGTGAGGTGAAAGACTGATGGACATGGGCTGCCGGTGCCAACTCTGATCTTTCATCAGAAGAGTGGGTGGGAGACAATGTGAAGGAACTGGAGGCACTCTCAGCAACCCAATCTACTATCGCCTGTACTTGTCCTGGCCTAAACATTCGTACAGCCTCATTAGAACAGTTCTCCTCATATTTTCCAAATGTAGGATCTTGCCCTAAATGGGTGTTTTTGGAAGAGCACAACACACCGACAGTACGTAAACGCTGTATCTCACAGCTACAGAACTGAATAAAATGCTATTCAAAAAAAATGTTATTTTTTTAGGATAGCACAGTAGAAGAAAAATATATAAATTGTTTATTTCACATACCTCCAGATATGCAGAAAACACTGCAATTTTTTTTTAGTGGCCCTAAATGGGTGTTTTTGGAAGAGCACAACACACCCACAGTACGTAAACGCTGTATCTCACAGCTACAGAACTGCAGAAAATGCTATTAATTATTTTTTTATTTTTTTAGGATAGCACAGTAGAAGAAAAATATATAAATTGTTTATTTCACACACCTCCAGATATGCAGAAAACACTGCAAATTTTTTTTAGTGGCCCTAAATGGGTGTTTTTGGAAGAGCACAACACACCCACAGTACGTAAACGCTGTATCTCACAGCTACAGAACTGCAGAAAATGCTATTCAAAAAAATGTTATTTTTTTAGGATAGCACAGTAGAAGAAAAATATATAAATTGTTTGTTTCACACACCTCCAGATATGCAGAAAACACTGCAAATTTTTTTTAGTGGCCCTAAATGGGTGTTTTTGGAAGAGCACAACACACCCACAGTACGTAAACGCTGTATCTCACAGCTACAGAACTGCAGAAAATGCTATTAAAAAAAAATGTTTTTGTCCTACAATTATTTTTTTAGGATAGCACAGTAGAAGAAAAATATATAAAATTGTTTATTTCACACACCTCCAGATATGCAGAAAACACTGCAAAATATTTTTTGTGGCCCTAAATGGGTGTTTTTGGAAGAGCACAACACACCCACAGTATGTAAACGCTGTATCTCACACCTACAGCAATACAGAAAATGCTATTAAAAAAAATATTTTTTGCCCTAAAATTATTTTATTTGGAATAGCACAATACAAGAAGAATATATAAATTCTAAATCTCACACTTGCATATATGCAGAAAACACTGCAAAATTGATTATTTTTTTTGCCCTAAATGGGTCTTTTTGCAAGAGCACAATACACCCACAGTATGTACAGGGTGTATCTCTCAACGTAACATATGCAGTGCTGGTGCACTGAGCTTGCAGATGAAAGTTAACATTTCTCTGACACTGGGCTCATGGCAGTGTAAGAAGACTAAATATGTGTACTGAAGCGCTAAAATGGTGCACAATGATGTGTAAAACTATAACACGGATCCCTAAATGATAATTGCTGCAATCATTCAAATGATATTCTGATACCAAAAAATAAATTATAAATATTGATAATGATGCGCTATAAATCAACCCTGTGAAGACTACAAATAAACCAATACATGCATAAATATATATAGACCAAAAATAAAGTGCAAACTGAGAACCATGTGCACTTGCAACCATGTACATATATATCAGTGCAAATTAAACCAAAGTGCTGTATAGAGACCCTACATACATATATGTGCGGTCCTGTGATATACAAGCAGCATATGGACAGACACTAACAAAGTCAATGCTTCTTAATAGCTATGTGAGAAACACCCACACATAGTACTCAGTACCAAAATGGATGGCAACTTGATGTTCCCCGGCTTGTCCCTCACATCCAACTGATCAAAGCCTGGGACGGGTGTCAGCTGTCTCACACAGATAATCTAAGCGGTGAGCTTATTTCAGGTAGCAAAAGCATAAAAAGAAAGGAAAAAGATCATTGCGCAACACTGTGTATCCTACAGGCAATGATAATTCATTGGTGCTTGCACTCACGTGACCGCGATATTGATTAAAGCATAGGCAGCCACAATTCAGCTCAGTTGAGCAATCTTCCTCACTGCCCCGGCTTCTGAATCCTCAGAATACCGCTGGTAGCGTAGCGTGACTAAGCTCCTTCCCCTACGCGTTGCGTCACACGTCACGTGACTTATTCATGTGCACTGCAACACAAACAGGTAAACCTATGCAGATCGCTGAGTTATTAGATCTCTGAATCTGGACTCCTATATAAATCTCTCTCCCTGAAAGCACCAACAGGAACCTTGCCCTAAACTGTCTCTCTATCTTTTCTCTCAGATTGCAGAATCAGGACTAACTCATAGTATTTCAATCTCTCCCTAATAAACAACAGCAGCCAGGATCCTCTCCCTATCCTGTCTAAAGCAGAGTGACGTGCTGTGCTGTGTGCCTCTAGCTTATATAGAAGCTGGGTCACATGTTGTACTGGCCAATCACAGCCATGCCATTAGTAGGCATGGCTACGATGGCTTCTAAGGGCACACCAGTTAAACAAAAGGTGATTGGCTGCCCCCTGAAGCTTTTCTAAATGCGCCATTACATCGCCGAACACCGGACCCGAACCCGAACATACACGCAATTGTTCGGGTCCGGTACCCAAAAACTTAAATGTTCGGTACGGACCCGAACTTTACAGTTCGGGTTCGCTCAACCCTAATTCTGACCTTAAGTTTTCTTCAACTTTTTGCCTCCTGTCTTTGTGTGTTTTTTTTGGCATATTTTTTGACTACTTTGAAGCACAGGCTCAGATTGATGCTACTATGAAATCGCGCTACTTCCTTAGAACTACCGCGATTTCAAAGTAGCAAGGAACACTGCCATTGCCTACAATAGGCTGTGATTTTTCATGCGATTTGACCTCACAAATCGCATGACAAATCAAACAAGATGTGAACCTGTGCTATTTTAGTGTCTGAGGTCAGTGTTTCTCCACTCCCCTTCTCTAGGTGCACGACCACTTCCTGTTTTCTTTATTTTAGGCAGTATAAAAAAGACTGTCAATTAATTACCTCAAAAATTACCACATCACTTGTGGCAAAAGTTACAAATAGAGAAAACAGGACCTGGTAATGCATCTGGAGAAGGAGAGTTGAGAAACACTGCCCTAAGTATAATGGTTTGTTTTTACTTGATGTGTTTTTTGTATTTGAAAAGCCAAAATTTGAAGAAGCACACAAATTGGGACACAAACATTAAATTTCCCTCATGATCACATGTCTAAATTCTGTTACTTTCCCTCCATGGAGTTTGCAAAAGCCACAAAACACACAGTGGGGGTTATTTACGAAAGGCCAATCAACTTTGCACTACAAGTGCACTACAAGTGCAGTGGAAAGTGTACTTGTAGTGCAAATTGGATTTCCATTTTATAAATAACCCCCCACTGTGACAACATGTGCTATCTCCCATCCAAACCCTTCCTCTCACCTACTTTCGTTTTGAGGAAGGGGTTGCACCCCCGTAAATGCGTACATTGATATCTCGTGATGGGAGATAGCACATGTTGACACACTGTGTTTTGTGGCTTTTGCAAATAACCTGTTTGTACCTACACACATTTTAGGCAGGGTATCATAAGGGACATTTAACAGTTATGCCTCTTCAAAATTTGGCTTTGAAAGGTGTGAGCTCATCCCACCTGAGGAAGGCCAGATATTCACAACTTGAGAATACTAATATTAATGTCTCATATGGCCTTCAAATTCCAAAAGTTGAAATTTGTAAGTTCCAGAGATGGGGATGTGTATGCTCTGCTTTCAAACATGCCTGTTTAGCCACTACAAATGCTAAAGAGGGGCAAATATACATGTTATACACAAATAACGATGTTGGTTTGTTCTAAAGCCATAAAACGCACATGTGAATGTGCTTGTAGTAAAAATATTTTTGCTAATCAATGTGTGGCTTCTTATTTCAATGCTTAATACCAGAATATTTGTGAAGTTGGTGTAGTTACATTGACAATGTACTCTAAAATGTGTGTAGCAGAGCCACAGCACAATATAATAGTTAGCTTAAGGCGAGATTGTCACCTCATGTTGCACATAAGGTAGGTTTGCACTAGTGGAAAAAATGACAAAGATTAAGGCCATTTGCAAACCTAGTAAACACAGAAAACAGTAGTTCAAATGAAATAGTAGTTTATGAAGAATTCCAAGATTTAGTCATGATCAACTACATTTTGCTGCCAAGGCACTGCCCCTCTACCCACATAGTAGTCCATATACTGTATTGTTCCCGGCCAAGACGGGCATTCTGGGAGGGCAAACCAGCACGTCCACTTTCGAAAGCTGGCATCACAGCCTCTTCAGCTGGGCGTAAAACAGAAGGGTCATCTGTTTGCCCTGAGGCAATGTAGCTGCTAGCATTCCTCCTTAAAAAATTGTGGAGGATGCAACAGCACAACATGGTTTAGTTTATACTCGGCCAAGTTTATGGCGGTTAAAAACAGCCTAAATCGACTGGAGAGGATGCCAAAAGTGTTTTTCACCACCCTTCTGGCACGAGAGAGCCGATAATTAAAAATGCACTGCTCTGGGGTGAGGTTCCTCATAAAAAAGGGCTTTAGAAGATGTTCCCCCAGAGCAAATGCCGCATCTACCACAAAAACAAAATTGAGGCCCTCGACATTATCCTGAGCATGTGGCAAACGTAAGGTGCCCTTCTGTAGCCGATGGTAGAATTCAGTATGCATCATGACACCTCCATCCAAGTGGTGGCCATTCTTCCCCACATCCACATACAGGAACTCGTATGTTGCAGACACAACAGCAAGCAGAACTTTGCTGCAAAAGCCTTTATAATTGAAGTAATACGATCCTGAGTTGGGTGGTGGGACAATCCTTGCATGCTTCCCATCAATGGCACCCCCACAGTTGGGGAAATTCCACAAATTGCCAAACAGGGCCGCCACATCCTGCCATTGGTGGGGGTTTGAAGGAAACTGGGGAGTCAAACAAAGCAAAAAAAAATACTACTTGAGCACATAAAATTGCAAGCATATTTGACACAAATATTCTTGGGCAACATAAAAGTATAACATTTAAATGAGTATTTCCAATAAAAAGGGTAAGTTCTACTTATATGATTCCTCACCCCCTCTGGTGGCACAATCTAAAAATGTTAGGGGGGTTGAATGGGTAGAAGTTTTGGACAGGTAACCCTCTCCACTTCCATGAGAGCTAAATGCATAAAAAATTAAGGTTAATTTAGCCAGCCCCTCCGCCTTTTCAAGATTGGCAGCCCAGTGGACAGGTAAGAAGTGTCATAATCCAAAAAGAAGAATACACACTGTCCAAATAGAAGCACTTTTTGACATACATAACTTACCATTAACAAGATAATAGGAGACCAAAAATTAATAGTGTACAATTTGAAGGTAATCAGGCAGGCCCTTGCACTACATGCTTTGGGGAATTCATGCAAAAGTCTTACCACAAAAGAGGTATACTGTGTATGGGTTTTGCAAAATCAGCAGATAGAGTAGCTGTATCGGTTGACTCTGCATTTTGGGGTGGGAGGGAGGGTTTACAAAAGAGTTTGTGCACCCAAAAAAATGGACTCTTGCACTCTGCATGAATTTGAGGACAGCAATAAGATTGTGAGTAGGGATGAGCCCGATGTTCGAGTCGAACATCGGGTGTTCGCCTGTTCGCCGAATAGTGAACAATTTGGGGTGTTCGCAAATTCGAAAGCCGCGGAACACCCTTTAAAAGTCTATGGGAGAAATCAAAAGTGCTAATTTTAAAGGTTAATATGCAAGCTATTGTCATAAAAAGTGTTTGGGGACCTGGGTCCTGCCTCAGGGGACATGTATCAATGCAAAAAAAGTTATAAAAACTGAATTTTTTTTGGGAGCAGTGATTTTAATAATGCTTAAAGTGAAACAATAAAAGTGAAATATTTGTTTAAATTTCGTACCTGGGGGTGTCTATAGTATACCTGTAAAGTGGCGCATTTTTCCCATGCTTAGAAAAGTCCCTGCACAAAATGACATTTATAAAGGAAAAAAAGTCATTTAAAACTACTCACGGCTATAATGAATTGTCGGGTCCCGGCAATACAGATAAAAGTCATTGAAAAAAAATGGCATGGGTTCCCCCCCAGTCCATTACCAGGCCCTTTGGGTCTGGAATGAATATTAAGGGGGAACCCCAAACCAATTTTTTTTTTTAAAAAAGCGTGGAGGTCTCCCCAAATTCCATACCAGGCCCTTCAGGTCTGGTATGAATATTAACCACTTAACGACCGCCCACTGTAAATATACGTCAGCAGAATGGCACCGACAGGCAGAATCACGTACATATACGTGATTGCCTTTGTATAGTTGGGGGGTCCGATCGGACCCCCCTTCTTTACAGTGGGTGGTCGTTTTACCTTCGGGAGCGATCCGGCATGAGGAGACGGCCGTTCGATTCCGGCCACCCCCTCTCGATCGCTCCCGGCGAATGAGAGAGCTTCCCCTGCCTGCCAGGAAGGAGGAAGTGATGTCATCTCTCCTGGGGCGCTCACATATACCGAGCGCCGTACAGGAGAAGATGCAGGTTAGTACACAAAACAGAACACTGACACCAGGACACATAGGCACATAAATCGCCCCCCAGGCCCCCCCCCAGACACCCCCAGATCACCCCCCAGCCCCCAGTCACAGTGTCACTGATTGCAGTGACCATTTATTTAGTGATCACTGCAATCAGTGACATTTGTGACTGTAAAAGTGTCACTACATTTAGTTTTAGGTCCAGTGTAGCCCCCTAACCCCCCCTAATAAAGGTTTAACCCCCTGATCACCCCCCAGATAACCCTTTCACCCCCTATCACCACTGTCACTAAGTTATAATTTTTCTGATCGATGTCTTAGCGTCTGTGATGCTGATCGGTAGCCAGTAATTTTTTTTAGGTTTGCCGCAGGTTTTTATAGCGTCGGGTACCCCCATATATTACCTAATGAAGGTTTAACCCCCTTGATCGCCCCCAGGTAACCCTTTCACCCCCTATCACCACTGTCACTAAGTTATAATTTTTCTGATCGATGTCTTAGCGTCGGCGATGCTGATCGGTAGCCAGTAATTTTTTTTAGGTTCGCCGCGGGTTTTTATAGCGTCGGGTACCCCCATATATTACCTAATAAAGGTTTAACCCCCTTGATCACCCCCCAGGTAACCCTTTCACCCCCTAGCACCGCCGTCGCTATGCGATCATTTTTCTGATCGATGTCTTAGCGTCGGTGATGCTGATCGGTAGCCAGTAATTTTTTTTAGGTTTGCCGCAGGTTTTTATAGCGTCGGGTACCCCCATATATTACCTAATAAAGGTTTAACCCCCTTGATCGCCCCCCCAGGGTAACCCTTTCACCCCCTATCACCACTGTCACTAAGCGATAATTTTTCTGATCGATGTCTTAGCGTCGGCGATGCTGATCGGTAGCCAGTAATTTTTTTTAGGTTCGCCGCAGGTTTTTATAGCGTCGGGTACCCCCATATATTACCTAATAAAGGTGTAACCCCCTTGATCACCCCCCAGGTAACCCTTTCACCCCCTAGCACCGCCGTCACTATGCGATCATTTTTCTGATCGATGTCTTAGCGTCGGTGATGCTGATCGGTAGCCAGTAATTTTTTTTAGGTTCGCCGCAGGTTTTTATAGCGTCAGGTACCCCCATATATTATCTAATAAAGGTTTAACCCCCTGATCGCCCCCCAGGTAACCCTTTCACCCCCTATCACCACTGTCGCTAAGCAATCGTTTTTATGATCGTTGTCTTAGTGTCGGTGATGCCGATAGGTAGCCAGTAATTTTTTTTTAGGTTCGCCGTCAGGTTTTTATATAGCGTCAGGTACCCCCATATATTACCTAATAAAGGTTTTAACCCCCTAATTGCCCCTAGTTAACCCTTTCACCAGTGATCATCATATAAGTGTTACGGGTGACGCTGGTTAGTTAGTTTGCTTTTTATAGTGTCAGGGCACCCGCCGTATATAACCCAATAAAGGTTTAACCCCCTGATCGCCCGGCGGGTGATATCAGTTAGGTTTTAGCGTCAGAGAGGGTCTGCGTCACACCCCAGGCAGCGTCAGGTTAGTGCCATTAGCGCTAACACCCACACGTGAAGCATACACCCCCCTTAGTGGTATAGTATCTGATCAGCTCAATATCTGATCTGATCAGATCTATACTAGCGTCCCCAGCAGTTTAGGGTTCCCAAAAACGCACTGTTAGTGGGATCAGCCCAGATACCTGCTAGCACCTGCGTTTTGCCCCTCCGTCCAGCCCAGGCCACCCAAGTGCAGTATCGACCGATCACTGTCACTTGCAAAACACAACACACATAACTGCAGCGTTCGCAGAGACAGGCCTGATCCCTGCGACTCCAGTGCTGTAGGAGGTGATTTCACCACCACAGTTAAAAAAAAAAGCATATATGCCGAAGCATTGGGGCAGCAGGAGCGGAGGAGCGATTTTGCTCCTAATGCCGCGTATATACGGTCGAAATTCCGACGGAGGCTTGCCCGTGGAAAAGTCTGACCATGTGTACGCGGCATAACTTTTGCGAGAAGATGCCCCCATGCTTCGGCATATATAAATGGTGCATGTATGCCCATCATTAGAAGTGGGTGGATGAAGGGTGGTATTCTAATGGTGGGCATACCCACCGATCAATCTTTTTTTTTCGTTCAGCCAACAGGCTGCATGAAAAAAAAGATTACAATACATGTCCAACAAGGACCAGCAACGTACTGGTATGTTGCTGGACTTTGAATGTTTATACCAGAATGATGCCTGCGGGTTTAGGTATCATCTTGGTATCATTCTTTTCAGCCAGCGGCCGGCTTTCATGTAAAAGCAATCCTAGTGGCTAATTAGCCTCTGGACTGCTTTTACAAGCAGTGGGAGGGAATGTCCCCCCCCCATGATATAAAAAGCGCCATTGGGAAATTGGGAAAGCATTTTATCACACCGATCTTGGTGTGGTCAGATGCTTTGAGGGCAGAGGAAAGATCTAGGGTCCAATAGACCCCAGTTTTTTCAAAAAAGAGTACCTGTCATTACCTATTGCTATAATAGGGGATATTTACATTCCCTGAGATAACAATAAAAGTGATAAAAATAAATAAATATGGAAGCAACAGTTTAAAAATAAAATAAAAAAGCAAAATTAATAATAATAAAAAAAAAAAAAAAAGCACCCCTGTCCTGCCCTGCTCTTGCCCAATGGCGAACGCAAGCGTCGGTCTGGCGTCATATGTAAACAGCAATTGCACCATGCATGTGAGGTATCACCGCGAAGGTCAGATCGAGGGCAGTAATTTTAGCAGTAGACCTCCTCTGTAAATCTAACGGGGTAACCTGTAAATGCTTTTAAAGGCTTTTAAAAATGTATGTAGTTTGTCGCCAATGCGCGTTTGTGCGAAATTTTAAAGCATGTCGTGTTTGGTATCTATGTACTCGGCCTAAGATCATCTTTTTTATTTCATCAAACATTTGGGCAATATAGTGTGTTTTAGTGCATTAAAATTTAAAAAAGTGTATTTTTTCCCAAAAAAATGCGTTTGAAAAATCGCTGCGCAAATACTGTGTAGAAAAAAAAATGCAACACCCACCATTTTATTCTGTAGGGCCTTTGCTTTAAAAATATATATAATGTTTGGGGGTTCAACATAATTTTCTTGCAAAAAAAAATATGTTTTCATGTAAACAAAAAGGGCTTTGTCTTCAAGTGGTTAGAAGAGTGGATGTAAGCTTCCTTATGTTGTGTATAAAATGCCAGAACAGTTCAAAGCCCCCCCCCCAAATGACCCCATTTTGGAAAATAGACATCCCAAGCTATATACTGAGAGGCATGTCGAGTCCATGGAATATTTTATATGTTGACACAAGTTGCGGAAAAAATACAATTTTTTTTTTTTTTTGCACAAAGTTGTCACTAAATGATATATTGCTCAAACATGCCATGGGCATATGTGGAATTACACCCCAAAATACATTCTGTTGCTTCTCCTGAGTACGGGGATACCACATGTGTGAGACTTTTTGGGAGCCTAGCCGCGTACGGGACCCCAAAAACCAAGCACCGCCTTCAGGCTTTCTAAGGGTGTCAATTTTTGATTTCACTTCTCACTGCCTATCACAGTTTCGGAGGCCATGGAATGCCCAGATGGCACAAACCCCCCCAAATGACACCATTTTGGAAAGTAGACACCCCAAGCTATTTGCTGAGAGGTATTGTGAGTATTTTACAGATCTCGCTTTTTGTCACAAAGTTTTGAAAATTGAAAAAAAAAGAAAAAAAAAAAAAAAAGTTCTTTCTTCATTTTCAAAAACAAATGAGAGCTGTAAAATACTCACCATGCCTCTCAGCAAACAGCTTGGGGTGTCTACTTTCCAAAATGGGGTCATTTGGGGGGGTTTTGTGCTATTTTGGCTTTTTATGGCCTTCAAAACTGTGATAGGTAGTGAGGAGTGAAATCAAAAATTTGCGCCCTTAGAAATCCTGGAGGCGGTGCTTGGTTTCCGGGGTCCCGTACGTGGCTAGGCTCCTAAAAAGTCCCACACATGTGGTATCCCCGTACTCAGGAGAAGCAGCAGAATGTATTTTGGGGTGCAATTCCACATATAACCATGGCATGTGTGAGCAATATATCATTTAGTGACAACTTTTTGTAATTTTTTTTTTTTTTTTTTTTGTCATTATTCAATCACTTGGGACAAAAAAAAATATTCAATGGGCTCAACAGGCCTCTCAGCAATTTCCTTGGGGTGTCTACTTTCTAAAATGGGGTCATTTGGGGGGGTTTTGTGCTATTTTGGCATTTTATGGCCTTCAAAACTGTGATAGGTAGTGAGGAGTGAAATCAAAAATTTGCGCCCTTAGAAATCCTGAAGGCGGTGCTTGGTTTCCGGGGTCCCGTACGTGGCTAGGCTCCTAAAAAGTCCCACACATGTGGTATCCCCGTACTCAGGAGAAGCAGCAGAATGTATTTTGGGGTGCAATTCCACATATAACCATGGCATGTGTGAGCAATATATCATTTAGTGACAACTTTTTGTAATTTTTTTTTTTGTCATTATTCAATCACTTGGGACAAAAAAAAAATATTCAATGGGCTCAACATGCCTCTCAGCAATTTCCTTGGGGTGTCTACTTTCTAAAATGGGGTCATTTGGGGGGGTTTTGTACTGCCCTGTCATTTTAGCACCTCAAGAAATGAGATAGGCAGTCATAAATTAAAAGCTGTGTAAATTCCAGAAAATGTACCCTAGTTTGTAAACGCTATAACTTTTGCGCAAACCGATAAATATACGCTTATTGACATTTTTTTTACTAAAGACATGTGGCTGAATACATTTTGGCCTAAATGTATGACTAAAATTGAGTTTATTAGATTTTTCTTATAACAAAAAGTAGAAAATATCATTTTTTTTCAACATTTTCGGTCTTTTTCCGTTTATATCGCAAAAAATAAAAATCACAGAGGCAATCAAATACCATTAAAAGAAAGCTCTATTTGTGGAAGAAAAGGACGCAAATTTCGTTTGGGTACAACATTGCATGTCCGCACAATTTACAGTTAAAGCAGCGCAGTGCAAAATTCTGAATTCACCTCTGGTCCTTTAGCTACCAAATGGTCCGGGGCTTAAGTGGTTAAGGGGAATGGGGGCGCTCAGATACTCTTAATATACTTAGGTCGGCGCAGCCTGGTCACGTGGTATACACACGCAGCGCTCCATCCTGGGTCCCTGACTGCAGCGAACGGCGGCTTCGGTGCACGCCGCTTCCAGGAGTCCATGAGCTGTGAGCTCCCTACTGTCTGCCTGCAGCCCCAGTGCCGGGATGGGCACTTTTTAATGTAAGAGGCCACCTAGGCCATATATGTTTTATATATTATTTTTATTGTTTTTTTACAAATAAATACGGGTTACACTATGGAGTTCTTTTGCTTGTATTTCACATGTTCCGCCTAATTAACCGAGGGAGGAGTCTCAAACATTTCTCTACCAGCATTGTCCATATGTGTGCAGGCACAATCCTGCTCAAGCTGTTAAAGACCTTCTTTTTAACTAAAGAGGTCCACATCCTTTGGTAAGCGCAATCTATTATTTGTGCACTTCGGGTGTTAGCTTCATATGAAGACTTGGTGAAGGATTAACTCTTTGCACTACTTTGAAGAAAATAACCACAACATATTATGAACAATATTTGTTGAAGATTTTTTCTAGCTTCACATGAAGATTTGGTGAAGGATTAACTCTTTGCACTATTCTGAAGAAACTAACCGCAATATATTATGAACATTATTTGCTGAAATATTTTTTCACGTATTGGAATTGTTACACATTTGAATTTTCATTAATTCAATTAATGGGACTTTTTTATAATTGAGTGTTATAGATTTTTTTAATTGTTGTGGGCTTGACAGCACGACATTTTCACGATTGGGACTAATTGATTTATATATGGTGACTACCAATTCACCTTTTTGTATTTTCGTATCACAGGATTGTGGTGGTGTTTATATTTAAGAATTATTCACATAATAATTTATTAGATAAGAGATCACTTATCAATTAAGTATATTAAGAGTATCTGAGCGCCCCCTTTTTCTTATATAAACACTTATTCAGATACGAGCCAAAGACTCTATCTGCAGGGGAGCAGCCGTTATATATAATTTGTATATTTATTTATATATAAAAAAAAAATTCACATAATTTTGCATATATCAATTGGCGCTGAATCACAGCAATAGAAATATTAAGGGGAACCCTGCGCCTTTTTTTTTTAAATAATGGCGTAGGGGTCCTCTTCAAAATCCATACCAGACCCTTCAGGTCTGGTATGGATTTTAAGGGGAACCCCACGCCAAAATAAAAAAAAATTCAATGAGAGTAAATGTCAAAATGTCAAAATATTCAGTTTTCCAAATTTTTTCCCTAACCTCCTGCTTAAGGTGAGCACCCAGAGGGCCCTCATAGCAGACATATGAGTGCCCTTTTGCCGCATCACAAATAGGGGAAGGCTTGTCAGGCTGCTTGGCACTACCTGACCCCACGGTTTCCGTCACCATTGAGGAAGATGCCCCCCCACCATGGCTTGGGCAGTCACAGATGACACACCCACTGTAGTAGCCATAGGTGCAGGTATCTGTGATAAAGCACCTCACCGTGTGGAATCCCAGACAACGCTAGGGTTCGTAGCTCCACTGCTAGACCAAACCCTCCAGCAGGGCCAGGAAACCCTGTACAAACCTGAGAACCTCCCCATCATGTGTGGTGGTAATGCATGTGCGAGCCATGGAGTATGAGATCTCACCTGTTGGAGGCTCAGGCACTTCGCTCCTGCCAACCGTATGATCTGTACTTGACCCAGTGATGCCCGATGAATCAGGGGCCACCACTGCGGAGAAGCCACTGGAGGTGTAGATTGAGGCCCGATGCCAATCCCTCCCAACATAGATACCTGGGGAGACAAAGAAGAGAGCGGGACAACTCGGGTGCCCCCATAACCCCCCAAATTGGACAGCCCCAATGTCCCCTGGGATGAATATATATATATGTTTGGCAATATGGCACAGTATTAGTTATAAAGGCACAGGGTAGGAGGGGTTGTGGGTCCCCATACTCACCACTGAGCTTGACCATGGCTACAGGTGTGCGGCTCCAAGACAGCGGCAGCAGGTGCCTCACCAGGGAGCTGAGGGGGTGGAGTCAGACGGGACCCCACCAGGGGCCAAACGTAGAGCAGGCATGGCATAGGTGTAGTGATGTATCCATAGAGACCTCGTTAGTCCATAAAAAGTATAGGCTGTGAACATAAGTATGTTTGTCAGGCATCTAAAGTAGTAGAGTAGAATCAATAAGTATTAGCATAAGAATATGTATGCATGAATGAAAGACCTGGGCCAAAGGTGGTAGGGACATGGAGATGGTTAGAAACATAGGATAGCAGAGGGATACTAACAGGTGACAAGATAGAAAAGAGAGGAAAGAGAGGTAAACTGCAATTCTGTGAATGTGTGTGTAGTGATGTATCCCTAGAAACCTTGTTAGTCCATAAAGAGTATAAGCTATAAACATAAATATGTTTATCAGGCATCTGAAGTAGTAAAGTAAAATCAATGAGTATTGACATAAAGATGTGTATATCTCAGTAAAAGGCATGGGTCAAGGATGGTAGGGACCTCGAGATGATGGAAAACATAGGATGGCAAAGCGATACTAAAAAGTGACAAGATGAGAAAGAGAGAGAGAGAGAGAGGAGAAAGAGGTGGACTTTGGTTGTGTGGAGGAATCTGTGATATCAGAAAACAGAACAAAAAACAAAACACAAAAAATAAATTAAAAAAAGGGAGTTCTCAAGAAATTAACTGTGTGTAAGAAATGCAAGCGTGCCTAAATATAGTAAGTATCAAAAGGTGGATATAGTAAGTACCTGAGTATGGTGAATATCCCAAGTATAAAAGTAATGAGACACAGCATGCAATCTCCATAGCTGTGTGTGTCCTCAGTGAAGAGTGAAATAAAATCCAAGCCATGCCTGACCTTGCGGAACTAGTCGGTGTAGTATGATGCCTGTGTTCTCTGACTGTTAGAGCCGGTTCACACCAGGGCGACTCAGGATCCGACTTCAGGTCGCCCCGAGACGCCCCAAGTCGCGCTGTAATGTTAGAGCCGGTTCACACCAGGGCGACTCAGGATCCGACTTCAGGTCGCCCCGAGACGCCCCAAGTCGCCCCAAGTCACGCTGTAATGTTAGTCTATGGAGCCATCTTTATGCACACTACAGAAGTCGCTCCAACTTCAAAAAAGGTTCCTGTACTACTTGAAAACGACTTCTAGGCGACTTGTACCCATTGATTTCAATGGAAGTCGCCTCCAAAGTCGGATCAGTGTCTTAACTGAAGCAACTTTACAGGAAGAGAAAATAGTTTTCTCAGGCAAACCCCTCCCTTCCACAGAGCTGATTATTGTTTGATTGGCCACTGGCAAAGTCGCCTGTCCTGGTGGAAACTTGAAGTTGCCTCGAAGTTGCCTCGAAGTTGCCTTGAAGTTGCCTCGAAGTTGCCTTGTAAAGTCGCGCTGGAAGTCGTGTTGCCCCAGTGTGAGCCGGCTCTTACTACATTTATGTACCAATATTCCTTGTTTATGTATCTTTTTTAATTGGCAACTGTTGGTGTTATCTATGCATGTAAACAATTTTACTTGAATAAATTTAAAGTCCCGGGGCGAATTCTTCGTTTTATTATATGTTACAGGGATGGAAGTGTGTTACTGGGGACACCTGACCTTTCCCCTTTCTGCATTTGCCAGTATGAGCCGTTTCATAAGCTCCACCTTTTGTTCAGCAATAGTTGCTGTCTGAATAATGTTGTCAGAGAGATATGCTTAACTGGTATTGCCACTTGGCAGTAGTAAATCATATGAGAAACAGAGACACACAGAAACACTCCAAGCTACTTTTTACTTAGCAAGACAGCAAACAAAAACAATTTCAATGCATCAGTATCTTTGTGCAACAAGTCCATAGCATAAAACAAAACAAAATATATGTTTGCCTGTGCCACTAACTAAACTCATATAACTCATATAATAATAATAGAATAAATAGAAAACAACCCCCCGCAGCACCTCAACCCCCCCTCGCTGTCTGCCAGTCCACCGGCACTTCCCCCATCTAGGCGGCCGGCACATCGGGCATCAGCGGAGATCGGGCATCAGTGGGGAGATCGGGCATCGGCGGGCACATCAGGCAGCGGAGGGGATCAGGCAGCGGCGGGCACATTGGGCATCGGCAGGCATGGGGCAGCGGCTCCTGTACCTTCTCCTCCTTGCTTCCGCCATGTGCCTCCTCCCCTCCTCCTAGGCATTCAATAGGATTGCCTGTCCTTTTAGCCAATTGGGTGATGGGTATCAGACCCACTTTTCGATTGGCCAGGAGGAGGATCAGTTTTGCAACATCGAATATTTATTCGCTGTTGTAACACCTGGGTGGGCTCATGGCTGACGGTGCATATAGGATAGCTGCATAAATGCTGTGAAAAAATATTGTTATCATTGGTGGCTGTGAATAACACAAAACATCATAGATGATGTTATCTTTCACTTAGGTGGTCATGTAAGGACATTCCCTATCTGTGCTATGGATTGTTAGAGAAACGCATCCCTATTGTCCCACCCTACCTACACTCAAAAACAATTCAAAGAACTGTGTTGAGAAAGACAGGTGCCACTATAATAATAAATAGTAAAAGAAACAAGGCACGAAGCACAATTTTTATTTAATACCCACCAACCGATGCACAGACATGCAAGAAGTGTGCCTATGCTACCAATTTCAGAAAAACAGCTTGCAAGGTACGTGCATAAAAAACAATTTGGCCTGAATACAGGACATAACAGGGGTTCACTTTTATTTTTTTATTGCAATTTATAATAATAATGCCCACTTTTATTATTTATTCAATGCAATGTAATTACAATGTAAATATACTGTACATATGCTGACTCCAGTAGCTGTAATAGTGATTATTTAAGGTAACACAGTTCAATGCAACAGTATTAAACACTCTCAGAAGAAATGCAGGAAATGTGTATATCCATTTGGTTTTACAAGATGGAGGGTGGCACTTCGCTTGATTGCTAATTATACAGATACACCAGATACACATAAATAAGGCTGTTAGAATTATACAAATTTTGACTATTGTGACTCCAATTGTTGTGATAGTGACTATCCTTTCCTGGGACCTCTATGCCTGGCCTGTGGGCCAGGCATAGAGAACTTAGGTTGGACTTGATGGACTTGTGTCTTTTCTCAACCTCACCTACTATGTAACTATGTATATAGCAGAGACAATCATGGTGGACAATATACGTCAGATAGTTGAACTCGCCAAACACTTGGAACCCAGAACACAGAAAATTGCAAGTAATACCAACGACGATGGTCACAAGGTAGCTGCATAATCAAAAGCAATTAACTAGAGAACAGCATAGGCTGTATACACAAATACAACTGCATTTCCATGTACTGCAGGAGGCAGCACAATATATACACTATATATTGTTGTCAGGCCATGAAGCTGGTTTAAGGATTTGGTTGCAAGTTGTGGCTTTACACTCAATTTCTGTCTGAAAGTAAGAAACACAAAACATTTTCCTGATTAAACATACATTCATTAAAATTGGTAAAGTCCTTCCATCAAACAAATCAAACATAAAAAGCAATGCATATGAACAAATGTGTGACAGAAATACAAATTTTACTAAGGCTCTAACATTTCTCCACTCCATGCAAAACCCCCCACTTTCTGTCCATCACAGATATAAACGTTGATTTAAAAACTTCCACCCTGTGCAAAATCTGGTTGAGAGAGCATATGTTTTGTGCAGACTCCAAGGACATAGTCTCCTTTGAAGGGGGGTAGTGTAGCCACCTTGTCCTAAATAGGGACTATTTATTAAATGTGGATTTGCTGGGTGGTAGGTAAACATCCTGATTTTAAGTCTATTTGATCATTTGGGTTTTCCCTAAATATAGTGCAACTGTGGTTCCTCCCTTTTGCAATCAGGTGTTACTGGTACCCCTGATATTAGTTTGGCAAGCTGTAGTGAAAGCAACAAGGTGGACTCATCCAAACAATTTCTGTGTCTACTGTAAGTCATGGTTGTTATTGGAGGCAGCTGTTGATAAGAAGGCACAGAACGCTGTGTACAGCTTAAAGCTCTTTTCTGTAGTGCTGTCTATTTTTGAGGTGTCTGCTAGTCTGCCTGCTTGTTTTTTGGGTGTCCTGAGCCCCTACCCCTCTCCCTAAAATTTTGTGGAGTGAGCAATAAACATGTATTTTCCTGACTGGCGCCCATCTGTTAATACTATGCCTACAAAACAGTGGCCACTGCCCCCACCTATGACTGGTCTTTGTAGCAAGGAGCACTGGAATTAAAAAGTATCCCCTAAATTATCAGATAGGCTCACGCATCTCTATATCCTGCACAGATCATATATCACCCCTTCCCGCCTCTACAAATACAAACTGGGCACCAGCTCAGCCTGCCCTAGATGTGGCGATTCTGAAAGCACTTTTTACCACCTAATTTGGTCCTGCCTACCCCTCCAGCAATACTGGTCACAAGCCGTCAAATTCCTGCATGATCAAATGGGCTCCCCCCTGTAACTCTACCCACGCCAATGCCTGCTCGGCCTCCTCCCCATTCAGGAGGAGGAGAAACACTTAACCAACTTTCTACAGGAAACCCTCTTCACGGCTAGGATGCAGATAGCCCAACTCTGGCTTAGAGCCACCCCCCTACTATCCAGCAATGGAAAAGGGCAGTGAACATTACCCTCCCATACAAAAAAGTTTTATACTTACATCGGGGATGCCCAGACAAGTTTAATAGAATCTGGGACAGATGGGTTGATGATTCCTCCACCTGTGTGGAATAGGTGGTGCCCCCCCCCCCCCCTGCACTAGGCCTTGACAATGCTTTTCGCCCTTGATCTTCCAACCTCTCTCAGACAGTAAGATGTACCTATTACAGTGTAAGTTGTCAACTCTGTTTTCCGTCATGTTGGCGTGGTGAGCCCCCGAGCACAATTACGTTTTACTCCTTTGTGTGGTGCACGTTGCACCCTGTTTTATGTATGTAAACTCAGTTTTGACTATTATGCTCAATAAACGTTATTTTTGATTTAAAAAAAAGGAGCACTGGAATGGCAACGTATGTCAAAGAAATATAAAGAGATTTCCAAGCTCAAACTTACCAACCAGCCAGCGACCAACCAAATTGACCTGTCTAACAATATGTGTTAAGAGCAGGGGTTTAGTTGCACACATTTGGAAATACATGAGTAAGCTGCAGGCCCCGCCAAGGCACCCTGTTTCCTGCAGACCCTAACTACTGAAAGTCTCCATCTTGGAAGCACAAGCATGTATAATGGATAGGTAGGGGACAGTACTATGCCTAGCAATCTGCACCCGGAGGTAAAATGTCAGTCCACTCTGTCTTTGAGGGTCACCACCACATCCACCGGGGGGGTGCTTAATTTTTTATGCCCAACATGGGGCCCAACGTTCTTTTTGTCATGGTTGCCCCTAGTAATGTGCTCTAACTGTGCTGAAATCTTATCAGGCTCCATAGGGAAGTGGCAAGAAACATCTTAATGCCTCAAAGATCGTGCATTTATCCTTTTAGGCCATGTGGGGAAGAACCGTACTGTTTTTTGTTGTTGGGAGAATTTCAGCTCAGTCTTTTGTCACTTTACGCTGGTGTCGAAGGGCTTAAAGCAGACTCCAGAGGAGTTTTAGCACATTGCTGGAAGAAGGAAGCGGGCGCTGAACTTTCTAGAGGGTAGTGATTACTTTATCAATTGGAAATCTCCCCATTGTGAAGGGAAATCCCACCTATGATAATTGTCACCAGAACATGTGTCCTCATTGGCTGACTTCTCCTCCATTCCTGATCTGGTGACAACTGTAAAATTCAGGATTTCCCAAAACTCTCTGGCTCAATGACAATGGTCATCAGGATAAATAGAGAGGGTGGACTTAGCAGGGACATAGACAACAATACAAATCCGAGAGGTTTCCACCCTTCCCTATACTATCATAATCAAGAAAAAAACTTTTTGGATGGAGTTTTACTTTATTCTTTTATTACTAAAGTAGAGACAACCAGGGTCACTCTTGTGAATTATATCATGTTCACATCAGAATAGTTGATTTTGCTGTTTCTTTTAGCTAAGCTATGAACAGAAGTTTTGATTACCATATTAAAGTACAAATTTAAGAAGAGAAAGCTTTGTCCTTAGTTTAAATTTTAAATAAATATTTCCCTGAAGAATTTGCTGACTTAGCTGAAAATATATTATTTTATTGAAATCCTCCTCCACCCCAGTAAATAAAAGTTCTACAACTTCACATTTTGTCATTGCGTTTTCTCTCTGAATACTTTTCAACTTGAAATCCGTGTTCACAGGACCTCTATTTGCTAAAAGAAATGTGAGGGCCGATGGCTCCTTACAATTCAACCTTCAAAAATAAACAAATGTAAAAAGCTAGCAGTCCTTGTCTCATGTCTTACCCTTTATGAAAAGTCCAAAGGGAATACATTTAATATTTTTTAGTAGTTTCTGGTACATACTGTACATGAATACCAAAAACCACAAACATAAAAAAACAAAAGATATAACACACCCAACCCTGGTAAAAGGCCATAGTTCTGTAGGGGGTACTGTCTTGGGGAAGGTTAGGCCCAGCTCCCTTTGGTGTGTTTGGGGGGGCAGGATTTTTACCAGGGTTGGGATTGGGGAGGGTGATTTAGGGGAGGTAGTTATGCTGGGTGGGAAGGTGCAGCGGTTCGCACTTAGGGGGGCCAGTTTTTTGTCACATGCTGATGTACCTTTACTTTTGTAATTCAATCGTTTTGTTAGGTAACTCTTTATGGGTGTGTTATATCTTTTGTTTTTTATGTTTGTGGTTTTTGTCCTAGAGTTCTGATACACAACTTCCTAGTATTACTAGGTGAGTCCTACATACTTCTATCTAGCACAATTCCCATATGTCTTTATTTGTTGGTCACACATGAATACCAGACAAGAACAATATTTGAAACACTTTTCTTACTTTGTGTGTCCATCTTCTGCCCCACTTTCGTGATTTTTTTATGTCTTGTATTGAACTGCATGAGGTTATCATTTTTCTGTAGTATGTTGACATCTAGTAGTAGTTTTGAGCCACTACAAGTTGTTTACTATGTGATTTTGTTTTTCCCTCTATTATCTGTTCCTGTGTAGTGCAAGTTAGTTTGGTCCTAGCTAAAACCTCCCTGTTTCCTCCATGTTCCCTTAGTCAGTGTTAGTTAGTCACAAAGACAGGGTTCAGGACAGTCATTGTCTTCTTACACTGCAAAAGGCTGGAAAAACATCATCTGTACTGCAGTTAGCTGTTACCAAATGTTGTTGATTTCTACTTCTGTGTCTTATTGAAGAGTTAAGCTGTCTGCGGGTAGTGTCAAGTCAGTAGGTGACCATACTGTTCAGACAGGCTGGGTCTAAGATGATATGTCAATGCATAAAGCAGCATTTGAAATAGAACAGAAGATGACTGACAACCTCAGCTGTGCATGTTTCCATATGATATAGTTTAGAGAGGGATGTGCCCTTTCCCTCCACTCAGGTCCCAGATTACATACAGCTTCCGGCATAAAGCTGCAATTGAAACATTTCAATTAAAACTGTCTGAACAGGGAGGGGGATAAGTTACTGGTTACAAAAATTCAGCTTTGTGTGTAGAATTAGGCTTCAACTAATGAATCTAGAATAAGGCCTGGAGCTAATGAGAAGCATAGGTGAAAGGCGGGACATGACTGGGTGGGCAGGACAGGACAGAGTATAGTAAGAGTTAAATAGTTAATTCTGTTTTAAAAAAAAGGGGCCCAGTTGATTGGAGAAGGCAAGTTTGGGGCAGGGTGGAGTTTTGGTGGAGTAAGTGGGTGGTACTAGTATCCTAGGATCAGTCGGAGCTAGGACAGCGTGGAATGAGATTCTTTGGGAGCCCCACAAGGGACCCTTCAGCTCCAGCAGCTAAGAGGCAGCCTTCCTCACATGCTGCAGGGGCATCCCCATCTGAGGTGGGACCCGGGCGGGAGCTTGCCTTCCACCTCTCGCTCTCATGCCCAACCAACTGAAGTTCCGGACCATGTGGCCACCCTCGTAGGAGTGCGGCTCAGCATGGAAGTGCTGCGCCTGCTGGTTTCAGGGGACGGCTGGGACTACCCATGGGAGAAGTAGAGGTTCCAGAGGACCCCCAGCCATGCCTACCACTTCCCAGGACCTACATGACACATAGCGGCTCCAGGGGACGACGTCATCAGCAGGAGCCCGATGGGCACAGCTCTGGTGCATGGAGGCTGCTCTGGAGGGGGATCTGTTTGTTCCCCAGTTATGTCTTTGCCTAGTGGGGAAGGGAGGATCGCTAGGCATGGGGTGCATGGGACACCTGTGGCTACTAGTTCGGTGCAGGAGGGGTTAATGTCTTCTGTGCTGCATACTTTGTTGTCGAGAATTGAAAGCGTTTGTTAACCCCAAAAAACAACAACTGATCCTGTTCCCTTAAAGCATGTTATACAGCACAGTGCTAGTGCTGTGTAATTTGCCCCACTGTATCACCTGAAATACCTGGCTGTCCTGCCTGGCTTTACCCTTCCCCCTTTACGCCGACTCTGATATATCAAGGCTGCTGAACCCTGACACCGTTGTCAGCGTACGTGCCTCTGTCATACGCTGCCCTGCCCTCCTGTGTCTCCTCATCCCCCCTCCCCTCTCTGTCTGCTCGTACCAGTGACTGCCCCCCCCGCTCCTGCTGCTCTCACATCTGCAGCTAAATCCTCCCATCCTCTCTGTACTATAGTACTATAATAATAATGTGTCCCTGTGCCTGTGCCTGTGTAATGTAAAAAATCTGCCGAACTGTACCTATATGACCGCGGCTCCTGACGCTCAACTGACTGTCGGCTCTCTCTCTCCTCTCTCCCTCACCTCCCCAGCTGACATCAGCGGGAGGCCTCAGTCCTGCCCACTGGAACTGTGAGCCAAGAGAGAAGAGAGCTGACAAGTCAGCTGAGCGCCAGGAGCTGAGCTTATATAGGTACGATCCGGCAGATTTTTTACAATACACACTGTTAGCGAAATATGGCTATACGCTACGCGTAATCCATATCCCCAGTGCTAATAAGCACCCATTTTGTCTAATGGTATAATGCATCTTACCTATCACTCTATTTCCCGCATATACGTGCTTACATCCTCCGCCCGACCAACTGACCTGATCCTGGGAGTAATCTTTATTTTTATAACAATAGAGCTTGATGGTTTCTCAATCGACCAATCAAGCACAGGCATTCCTTCAAACAGGAGGTGTTATACAACAATCAATGAACAATGACTAGGGGAGTCTTATGGGCATGTCTGGGTGGGGGCAGTGTGTACAATTTCCTACCCCCTGTACCTGGAAGCCATGCTCTCCAGTAAACAGGAAGCTGCATGGCAGGGGAATCATAAACCCTGTCCCCAACCATAACAATTCAAAAGCTCCCGTTTTGGTATGAATCCTTATTTTGCGTTGTTCAGAGAACAACGCATACCTGGATTATACTACCATTCCTGTGGATGGGAGATTATCTGCAGGTGTACGCTACGCGTCCTGTCATGTGTTGATCAGGCACACAGAGACACACGAGCGTACATCCCCTAACCAGTAATGTCTTTGCAGAGTGAACACATCCCCCTCAGACGAACGTCTGTGCATCGCACAGGGCCACTTTCGCTGGCGGACATATCCCCACTCTGCAAACACCTCTCTCCAACCTCAGGGAGTTTTCCACTACCAGACGGGACTCAACCAGCGTCAGTCTGCCCCAGTCAGCTCTTTAGAGCGGGCTGCGGGAGTACTAACACTGGGAGACACTATGACAATACATATTAAATCCGTCTTCATAAAATTTCCACAACAACAGGCACAGGGACATTTATTATTATGGTACAGAGGGGATGGGAGGATTTAAAAGAAGTGGGTTAACAACCAATTTAATGAGGTGTTGTTGTGGTGTGAGCCTGGTTTGACCGCTGTACCCGCGGGGTCTTTGGTAAGTGCGTGGTCAGCGCTGGCTGGACAAACTGGGCAGGTCCTCAGTTCATCAGGGCCAAGTGGACCACCAATTCCTCCTGTACCCTTGGAGTGCTCACGATGTACCCCAATTTTGTCAGCAGCAGGGGATGGGTGTTGCTGAGGTGGTGGCGATGGTAGTGACCCCGGTCGCTACGGCAGCTTCACCTCACATGGGGACTGAGCCTAAGCAATTGGAGGCCAATTAGGAAGTGGTGCGATTGTCAGATGCGGCAAAGTGTGAGGTTTACACATGCTTTAAGGGCCCCCTGGAGACACACTTAATACCTGAAGTCAGAGAGAAAATATGGAGAGGCGAGTATCTTGAGATTTTCTCATTATTGCTATTGGAAAAGTTCAATTTCGGACAGGATTAAAAAAGAAGAGGAGAAGTTGCGCTATAAGTTAATACCTTGCACGTTTGCTAACTGGTTGCAGGCGTTCAGCATCTTGGCTAGCGTGACTGGAGAAAAATCGACGGAGCAGTGTTCCCCCCTTTTTTGCTACCTGGATTCCATTAGCAAAGCCCAGCGAGTATATGGAGGAATTGCTTGGTTGTGCTATGATGAACAATTTTGTCAGCACAAGGCGGTGAGGCTTTCTTTGAGATGGGACTACAAGGATATTAGCCTGTGGATGCGACTGATGACACAAGCTAAAGGAGCCAACATCCCCTTTCAGAGCAGGGTCCAGGTAGCATCATCCACCCTGCCTTCGGCCACAAAACGAAAGCGGGATTGGTGGCATTATAATAAGGGCACCTGCAAATTTGGGGTCTCATGCCGTTTTACGCATGAATGTTCAGGTTGCGGAGGTGGACACCCATCATCCAGATGTTTCGAACAAGGAAGAGGAAAGAGTACCGACGCTGGAAGACATCGTGAGAGTGGAAAAACTGGCTATTGTTGAGCAGTTTTTCTGAGGGTTTCCGGATTCCTTGCATGTTATCCGTTTTTCCCGCGGTGTCTGATAATTTATGGTCAGCAAAGTTGTAATGTACTATGGTTTCTGAGAAACTGCGTAAAAAAGCTTCTTTGGGTCGGATGTCGGGCCCCTTTTTGTCTCCTCCATTGGGGGATTTGGTAGTGTCTCCGTTAGGAGTGGTTCTGAAGAAAGAACCTAATAAGTTTTGCCTTATCCATCACCTTTCTCATCCTCAGGGTGGTTTGGTCAATGATGCCATTGACCCTGCACTGTGTGCGGTGCCATATGCATCATTTGATACACTTGGCCTGGATTCATAGGTTCGGAAGGGGTTCTCTTATGACCAAGACAGACATTGAGGCTGTCTTTCACCCGCTGCCGGTACACCCGATTAGTTTTAGTTTGCTAGGCTGTTTTTGGCAGGGTGGATACTTTGTGGACCGTTGTTTGCCCATGGGTTGCGCATTTCCTTGCTCACTGTTTGAAACATTTAGCTAATTTCTGGAATGGGTTATTATGGATGTTTCGGGTTTCTATTCTATTATCCATTATCTGGATGATTTTTTGGTGATAAACCCTCCTGGAGATTTGACTTGTGTGACGTTGTTGGCTACGATAAAGCACACGTTTTCCTGTATTGGGGTGCCCCTGGCACCTGACAAAACTGAGGGCCCTTGCACGGAATTGTGTTTTCTGGGTATTGTCATTGACACAATAGCAACAGACAGCATGGATTCATGAAAGACAGAAGTTGTCAGACAAACCTGATTTTTTTTTATGAAGAGGTAAGTAAAACCTTGGACAGAGGGGTGGCGGAGGACGTGGCATACTTGGATTTTGCAAAAGCGTTCGATACAGTTCCCCACACACGGCTCATGCGCAAGGTAAAGTCTACAGGATTGGAAATATCAGTTTGTAAATGGATAGAAAACTGGCTAAAAAACAGAATTCAGAGAGTCGTGGTTAATGATTCTTACTCTGAATGGTCTAAAGTTATCAGTGGTGTACCCCAAGGTTCAGTGTTGGGACCCTTACTTTTTAATATCTTTATAAATGATATTGGGTCTGAGATCAAAAGTAAAGTTTCTGTCTTTGCAGATGACACTAAGCTATGCAGTGGAATAACGTCCTTACAGAATATCGCCAATTTACAAGCCGACCTCAATGCTCTGTCTAATTGGGCGACTATGTGGCAGATGAGGTTTAATGTTGATAAATGTAAAGTTATGCACTTGGGGGCTAAGAATATGAATGCATCATACATACTAGGGGGAGTACAACTGAGGGTATTCGTAGTGGAGAAGGATCTGGGGATTTTGGTAGATCATAAGCTCAATAATGGTATGCAATGCCAAGCTGCGGTTTCCAAAGCGAGCAAAGTCCTTTCTTGTATTTAAGAGAGGTATGGACTCCAGAGAGAGAGATATCATTTTGCCCCTGTACAAATCATTAGTAAGACCTCATCTGGAATATGCAGTTCAGTTTTGGGCCCCAGTTCTCAAAAAGGATATTGGGGAACTGGAGAAAGTGCAGAGAAGGGCAACCAAACTGATAAGAGGCATGGAGGAGCTCAGCTATGAGGAAAGATTAGAGGAACTGAATTTATTCACTCTTGAGAAGAGGAGATTAAGGGGGGATATGATCAACATGTACAAATATATAAGGGGTCCATATAGTGAACTTGGTGTTGAGTTATTCACTTTACGGTCAACACAAAAGACAAGATAGCACTTTTTACGTCTAGAGGAAAAGAGATTTCATCTCCAAATACGGAAAGGTTTCTTCACAGTAAGAGCTGTGAAAATGTGGAATAGACTCCCTGCAGAGGTGGTTCTGGCCAGCTCAGTAGATTGCTTTAAGAAAGGCCTGGATTTTTTCTTAAATGTACATAATATAACTGGGTACTAACATTTATAGGTAAAGTTGATCCAGGAAATATCCGATTGCCTCTCGGGGGATCAGGAAGGATTTTTTTCCCCTGCTGTAGCAAATTGGATCGTGCTCTGCTGGGGTTTTTCGTCTTCCTCTGGATCAACTATGGGTATAGAATTAGGTATATGGGATTGTATGATATTATTATTTTATTTTTTTATGGTTGAACTGGATGGACTTGTGTCTTTTTTCAACCTGACTAACTATGTAAATATATAACTATGTAATGGAATGTCGCTTACCTTCTGACAAGTTGATTGATCTCCAGACAAACATTGATGGGACATTGGGTGGCAAAAAAATGTAACTTCATGCTCTACAGTCGCTCCTGGGAAAATGTAATACTGCCATAATGCCCATGGGGCGTGTTTTTTGCCGAAGGTTGGCTGCTGCCACGGCTGATGTCAGGTCATCATTACGTTCGGTTGACTGGAGAATTTTGCGATGATTTGAAGGTGTGGGAGATGTTTTTGGCAATGTTTAATTGGTGTGGTTGGAAGTGCCTGTGTTGACCTTTGATTTGAAATTGTATACTGACGCGGCTGGCTTTGCAGCTTACTTTCGTGGTCAGTGGAGTGCTGGGGGGTGGCCAGATTCCTGGAGAGAGTCAGATTTTATATTTAACCTGGTGTTGTTGGAGTTGTTCCCCATCGTATTAGCAGTGGAATTATGGGGTCCAGAGCTTTCGGAATAAGCAGGTGAAATTTAATTGTGACAATTTAGGCGTAGTTCAGGCTATCAATAGCGTCACCGCTTCTTCTCCACTAGTTTTTTGCTTGCTTAGACATTTGGTGTTGATGTATTTGCAACGTAATTCTTTTGTCTATGCTGTTCGCGTGCCAGGGGTTACTAACAGTGTGGCTGATGCTCTCTCTCGATTCCAGTGGGACAGGTTCCGTCAGGTGGCACCGCAAGCGAAGCAGCGCAGAATCTCCTTCCCCTAAGCATTTGTGTGACATCGCATTAACACAGTAGCGGGTTTAATACGCAATTTTGTATGTTCTTCTAGGTGGTCAGTGTGCGAAAAAGTTTGGTTGGCCTGCCATGATTTGGTAAGTTCTAAGGGAGGGTGTTTTTGTGATGAAGACAGGTTAAATACAAAAAGTGCCGCGCTATACTCTACAATCAATGTACATCCTGTGAGTCAGTGTCAAAGAACATATCCAGTGTTCCATAATAAACCAAACAAGTATATAGTGCAATATATTCCTGTTCATATATATGAAACAATCCCCCTGAGGAAGACACGAGATCCCTGTGTCGACACGTGTTGGGGAGGGTCAGGACGATGTAGGCATTAGCAACATTGCTAGGATGAGCAGCTGTGGACATACGAACGGACCTACGGCTTTGACTGGATTATACACAGATCTGTTTGACCTACAGTGTGTGAGTACCCTGATTGGAAATGTTTTTTAAATAAATGTTGTTTTAAATGATAAAGCACTATGTAGCTTGTCTTTTATATTTGCATCGAGGATATACTCGTAGAACGGCTCAGGAACCACCTGCGGGTGGTTCAACAGCTTTATTTGACCAAACTTAAGTGTGCAGTCACATGACCTGTGGTGAGGATAATCACATAGTGGGGGGGGGGGGGCACAAGAGTGTTGGCACCTTTCAAACAAACAAGTTTGGAGCACTATCACAAGGATCCATTCTAATTGAAAATCTTTAAGGATATATATTGATAGACTTCTATTATTGAGCACTTTAGTGCACATATGGGACAGAACAATTTATTTATTCATTAAGTTTCTAAATGTGTACATTTTTCATATACTGTTAATGTTGTTAGCACAGTAGCACTTATTTGCATGTATATGAACAGTAGTGATGAGCCGAACACCCCCGGGTTCGGTTCGCACCAGAACCCGCGAACGGACCGAAAGCTCGTACGAACATTAGAACCCTATTAAATACAATGGATGCGAACGTTCGAATTCTAAAGTGCTAATTATAACAACTATTATGCATGTTATTGTCCTAAAAAGGGTTTGGGAACCCGGGTTGTGCACCAGGGGACATGTATCAATGCAAAAAGAAGTTTTAAAAACGGTCGTTTTTCGGGAGCAGTCATTTTAATGATGCATAAAGTGAAAAAAAAAAAGTCAAATATTCCTTTAAATATCGTACCTGGGGGGTGTCTAAAGTATGCCTGTGAAGTGCCACGTGTTTCCCGTGTTTAGAACTGTCCCTGCACAAAATTACACTTCTAAAGGAAAAAAAAGTCATTTAAAACTGCTTGCGGCTTTAATGTAATGTCTGGTCCCGGTAATATGGATGAAAATCTTTAAGAAAAATGGCATAGCTACCCCATGACCCCCCTCCCCCTACCCCAGCCCATTACCAGCCCCTTTGGGTCTTGTATGGATATTAAGGGGAACCCCGCACATAAAATAAAAAAGGCCCTATATACTCTGAACAGCCGTATACAGGCGGTGCATACAAGACAGGGACTGTAGGTTTGTTCTTATGTAGAATCTGTTTGTAATTTTGAACAGGTACATTGTTTAAGTGTAGCTCCAGCCCAAAAATCTATTTTTAAACTTTTTGGAAAACATCGGTAAGGGTTATCACCCCTGTAACATTTGTTTTGCTGTCTGTGCCCCTGTTCAGAACATTTCACCTCACTTTCCGTCCCAATGACAACTGTTTTTGAAATGTGGTGTTTTTCTTGAAACAAGGATTGCTGATAAAGCATCAGTACAGAGGAGACACCTTTCTCCCATATTAATTCTTACAGGAGAGAATTTTCCTTCCAAGGGGTAGATTTCCTCTCACTTCCTGTTGTCTTCTTGCGTTTGCAAGTAGGAGTCGTTTGTAAGTTGGATGTTTGAAAGTAGGGACCTGCCGTATATACTCTGCAGAAATAGGCCCCTTAGTTGTTGGTGTTGGCACAACACTGTAAGCACTCACAGTTACTCTTGGTTGGTGCTGGAACGCCCTGCTGTCAACTATTATATCAGGAATTTTAATTACATATAATTGTTGAACAGTGGTAGTAAAAATTGGGCCTTTGATGGTGGTGCTGGTGCCACAACACTGTAAGCCCTGACAGTTACTCTTGGTGGGTGCAGCAATGGGCCCTGCTGTGAATTATTAGATCAAGAATTGTAATTGCATGCCCCTGTTGAACAGGGGCTGAAAAATTGGGCCTTTCGTGGTGGTGGTGGTGGTGTTGCCACAACACTGTAAGCCCTCAGAGTTACTCTTGGTGGGTGCAGGAATGGGCCCTGCTGTGAATTATTAGATCAAGAATTGTAATTACATGCCCCTTTTGAACAGGGGCTGAAAAATTGGGCCTTTCGTGGTGGTGGTGGCGTTGCCACAACACTGTAAGCCCTCAGAGTTACTCTTGGTGGGTGCAGGAATGGGCCCTGCTGTGAATTATTAGATCAAGAATTGTAATTACATGCCCCTTTTGACCAGGGGCTGAAAAATTGGGCCTTTCGTGGTGGTGGTGGTGGTGGCGTTGCCACAACACTGTAAGCCCTCAGAGTTACTCTTGGTGGGTGCAGCAATGGGCCCTGCTGTGAATTATTAGATCAAGAATTGTAATTACATGCCCCTGTTGAACAGGGGCTGAAAAATTGGGCCTTAGGCACTGGTGGCACAACACTACAACCCCTCACAGATACTGTACTTGGAGCACAGCAATGAGCCCTGTTGCAAAGTATTGCTTCAAAAATTGTAATGACACGCCCCTGTTAAACAGGGGCTGAAAAATTGGGCCTTAGGCACTGGTGCCACAACACTCCAACCCCCCACAGATACTGTACTTGGAGCACAGCAATGAGCCCTATGGCAAATTATTGCTAAAAAAATTGTAATTACACGCCCCTGTAAAACAGGGGCTGAAAAATTGGGCCTTAGCCACTGGTGGCGGCACCCATAAACAAAAATGATCTTCCAAGCTATCATCATCAATCGTATCATTGAGGACTCGGAGGAGGAGGATAGCCAGTCAACATAACAGCACAGGCACTCAGCATCAGCATCAGTCTTGAAGGGATGTGACATGTTAAAATCAATTAGTCTGTTATATCAGCATCAGGTGTGTGGTAGCTGGTGGTGATCCAAGACTGGTTCATCTTGATGAAAGTCAGTCGATCAACCGAGTCAGTGGACAGGCGCACCCTGTGATCCGTGACAAATCCTCCAGCAGCACTGAATGTGCGTTCCGAAAGAACGCTGGATGCAGGACAGGCCAGTAGCTCAATTGCATACTGTGCAAGCTCTGGCCAGTGATCCATCCTCAAGACCCAGTAAGCCAGAGGATTTTCGGTGGGGAAGGTGTCCAAGTCTGACCTTGCCCCTAGATATTCCTGCACCATGTTTATCAGACGCTGGCGATGGTTGCTGGAACCGATCATACTTTGGGGCTGCGGACTAAAGAATTGTCTGAACGCATCAGTCAGACGGCCACCTTCCCCACCGCTCCTTCTTTGACTGGCCGAAGCCTCAGCAACTCGTTGTCCAGGACCAGGAGTTTGTAACCTCCCAGTCTCTGGGAACGCGTTGCACAGACCTTTCTGCAAGGCCTCCCGGAGTTGTCTCATCCTCTGCTCCCTCTGCGACGGTAACATAAGGTCCGCAACCTTACCCTTGTACCGTGGATCAAGGAGAGTGGCCAGCCAGTAATGGTCCCTCTCCTTGATCCGAAGAATACGAGGATCCTTCCGCAGACTTTGCAGGATCAGGGAGGCCATGCAGCGTAGGTTTGCTGAGGCATTCGCTCCGGAGTCCTCTGGGTCACTAAGGACGACATGATCCGCAGCCACCTCCTCCCAGCCACGTACAAGTCCACTGGTTTCTTGGGACTGTAAATCATCCCTAAAAGACTGCTGCTGATGATGCTGAGTGCCAGCCTCCACCTCCATGCTGACACAATCCTCCTCCTCCTCCTCCTCCTCCTCCTCCTCCTCTTCCTGTGCGATGGGTGGGACAGAAGGAACACTGTCTGGGTAAAGGGGGCCTTGAGAGGCAAGGAAGTCCTCCTCTTCCTGCCTCTGTTCTGCCTCAAGTGCCCTGTCCATTATTCCATGCAGCGTGTGCTCCAACAGGTGGACAAGAGGTACAGTGTCACTGATGCATGCACTGTCACTGCTCACCATCCTCGTGGCCTCCTCAAATGGTGCCAGGACAGTGCATGCATCCCTGATCATGCCCCACTGGCGTGGAGAAAAAAAACCAAGCTCCCCTGACCCTGTCCTGGTGCCGTAGTCGCACAGGTACTCATTGATGGCCCTCTGCTGCGTGTGCAGCCGCTGCAGCATGGCCAACGTTGAGTTCTACCTGGTGGGCATGTCACATATAAGGCGGTTCTTGGGCAGGTTCAACTCCTTTTGCAGCTCAGCCAGGCGAGCACTGGCATTATAAGATCTGCGGAAATGCACACAGACTTTCCTGGCCTGCCTCAGGACATCCTGTAAGCCCGGGTACCTGCCCAAGAAGCGCTGCACCACCAGGTTAAGGACGTGAGCCACACAGGGCACATGGGTCAGTTGTCCCTGTCGGAGGGCGGAGAGGAGGTTGGTGCCATTGTCGCAAACCACCATTCCTGGCTTAAGCTGGCATGGCGTCAACCACCTCTCGGCCTGGCCCTGCAGAGCAGACAGGACCTCTGCCCCAGTGTGGCTTCTGTCCCCCAAACACACCAGCGCAAGCACGGCATGGCATCTTTTTGCCTGCGTACTTGCGTAGCCCCTTGAACGCCTACGGAGCACCGCTGGTTCCGAAGACAAACCACAGGAAGAGGCCATGGAGGAAGAAGAAGAGGAGGGGGTGGAGGAGAGAGGTGTGTCACAACCAGTAGTAGCATTTTTTTTTTTTTTTTTATAAATCTTTTTTATTGAGTTTTTATAAAACATACACACAATTTGCCCACATCTAGGCACAACAGCTGCCCACGCAGGGGCCATTACCCTGTTTCGGCATCAGACCGTCACAGGGCGACAAATAACAAAAAAAAAATAATAATAATTAACTTATTCTATACTACAACCCCAAGCTTGGGGAGAGGGTTCGTTCAACATACATCATGCTTCAAAATGTTATTGTTAGAGGAAGGTAGCCTGAAGACATTTTTTTTTTTTGGGTTAATAATCGATATTTCGAAGATACAATATAAATCTAGACCGTGGTCACTGTATCACTTGCCGTGCTTCTGTCATCTAACCAACAGTTCCATACCTTTTCAAATTTGTGCGGACAACCTCTAGACAAGTACGTGGCTCTATATAGGGGCAAACTGGCATTAATTACGTTTTTCCAAAATTTAACAGAGGGGGGAGACGATTTTTTCCAATTCATTGTAATGGCTTTGCGTGCATAATACAACAACAGGGATATGAGTGTTTTTCTGGCTCTGAGTATTGGCAGTTGGTCAACCAGTCCTAGCAAACAGTGTATGGGCTCGCATGGGACGCAAGTCCCGGTGGCTTTATTGATCACCCGTATCACTTCACTCCAATATTGTACAATTGCTGGGCAAGCCCAGAAAATATGGAAGAAACCCCCTGGCCGGTAGGAGCAGCGCCAGCACTCCGGAGAATGCTCCGGTGACATCTGGTGCAGCCTGTGAGGTGTGTAGTGAGCCCTGTGGACGATTTTATATTGAACTAATTTGTCCCTTGCTGAGATCAGAGGGGAGAAGGGATAATCCCAAACCTCCCTCCAGTCGTCCGCGTCCAGCCCCGGTATGTCCTCCACCCATTTCCTGCGGAGGGAAGACAGCTCGGGGATAGCAGCAACCAGCAGGGATCCATAAATCTGAGACGCGGGTTTTTCCAGGTCTTTCACCCGGATAGTAGATTCCAACTCTGAGTACGCCAGTTCGACCGGCCTGCCCAGAAATTGGCACCTGAAGGCATGTGCAATTTGGAGATATCTAAAGCGGGCTCGGTCAGGTACGTTGAATTTAGCACATAAAGTGTGAAAGGGAGTGAGATCTCCGTTGGTGATGATATGTTTGAGGGTCAGTATTTTGTACTTGGCCCAGGCCTGCGGATCGGGGATAGTGTGGAATTGTGACAGGTTGGGATTCAGCCACAGGGGGGTGTGAGGAGACCAAGAGTTCGGCTGGGGTGCCCTTAGTGCCTCACCCGCCCTCCATGCCTGCATAGTGGTACGCATGGAAGGGGTGAGATTGTGGGGCGTTTTTTGCCCCCTGAATAGCAGTCCCTCCAGTGCCTCCAGGGACCCCACTACGGCTGCCTCCAGTACCGTCACAGAATTGGTCAGGTCCGGTCTCAGCCACCAGTGGGCGGTCACAAGCTGAGTGGCCAAATAGTACTTGTAACAATCAGGGAGAGCCAAGCCGCCACTGTTCACAGGCCTGGTCAAGGTGGAATATTTGAATCTAGGAGGCCTGCCCCCCCAAATAAAGGAGAGGAAGAGTTGCCTGAGGGAATTAAAGAAGACTTTAGTCAGCCAGTGAGGGGAATTCCGAAAAATATACGTGAGTTTAGGAAGGACTTTCATTTTAATCAGGTTAATACGCCCAATGAGAGAAAGGGGGAGGTTACTCCACGCCTTAAATTTGGCTTTAATGGTCACCAGGACAGGGTTGAGATTTAGCCGCACAAAATCCCCAGTCTCCTTTGAGATAACAATTCCTAAGTAGGTGAACTGCTCAACCCACTGAAGCGGGAGAGAGGAGGGCGAGGAGGACCGGGCCCCCGCATCCACTGGGAACAATTGCGACTTGTGCCAGTTCACCCTCAGCCCCGTGAAGGCGGCGAAGGCATCCATGATACCAAGTGCGCCCCGCAGAGAGTCACCAGCGTCATTCAGGAACAGGAGCATATCGTCCGCGTATAAAGCCACTCTCTCCTCCAGCCAGCCCACCCGAAGACCACGGACCTCGGCCGAGGTCCTAAGGGCCTCAGCAATAGGCTCCACGGCCAGGGCGAACAGAGCCGGGGAGAGAGGGCATCCCTGTCTGGTGCCCCTCTGCAGGGAGAACGGAGGAGACAAAGAGCCATTCAGCTTAATGCGTGCCGTGGGACCAGTGTAAAGTGTGCGTATCCAGCCTATAAATTTTAACGGGAACCCCATTCGTCTAAGCACCTCCCACAGATAGACCCATTCCACCGTGTCGAATGCCTTCTCTATATCCAAGGTGGCAATGGTTCTAGTACCCTGGTTAGTATGGGGGGCATGAATATTAGTGAATAGTCTGCGTATATTAATGTCCGTAGATCTACCGGGCATGAAGCCCGTTTGGTCGGGGTCAATCAGGGACTTTATCACTACGTTGAGTCTAAAGGCCAGTAACTTGGTCAAAATTTTAAGGTCACAGTTGAGAAGTGCAATTGGCCTGTATGAGGCGCATAACTTAGGGTCTCTATTAGGCTTAGGAATAAGTACCACATGGGCTTCTCTCATAGAGGGTGGCAAGGAGTCTTGATTCAAGCAAGCCTGAAACATCTGAGCTAGTTTAGGGGCGAGCAATTCTGCGTGGGCCCTATAGTACTCAATGGGCAGGCCGTCCGGCCCTGGGGTTTTACCTGCCGGAAAAGATTTAATGGTCAGTGTGACTTCTTCCGGGGTGATCTCCGAGACAAGGAGTTGCCTCTCCGTGTCAGAGAGCCACCCCAGGGCCAATGTGTCCAGCATGGAGGTCATAGGCGCAGGATCAAACCCGTCAGGAAGTGAAGAGACATAAAGAGAAGTGTAGAAAGTATTGAATGTAGACAGAATATCCTCCTGAGAGGTGGCTAAAGCGCCATCTGCCGTGAGGATCTCCGATATAACCGCAGAGGGCCTGTCCTGCTGCGCTAGCATCGCCAGCAGCTTGCTATTTTTGTCACCATGTTCAAAGTATGCCTGTCTGCTACCTTGTATACCAAGACTAGTGGCATCTGTAACACAGAGATGTAGTTCTCGCCTAAGCGATGACAGGTGTTCAAAATTGGACACCGTCGGCGAGGCTGAATACTGATTCATCGCCTCATCCACCCTACGCTGCAGGTCAGATACCCCATCTCCCAGTTCCGCCTTTACCGCCGCCACAGCCGAGATATACTGACCCCTGCTGTGAGCCTTGGAGGCGTCCCAGATCGTCTCCAGAGAAGCCGACCCCGCATTGTGCACCCAATATTCCCCCAGGGGGGAAAGAACTCTGTCATGGACAGCCTCGTTATTGATCCAATGGGGTTGCAACCTCCAAAGGGCATTGTTCCGCGACCTGGTGGTCCTAATGGTCAATTTAAGGGGGTGATGATCAGAGAGGCCAGAGGGGAGATAACATGCCTCCTGAACGTTAGCCAGCATGGTGGAATTAGCAAAAGCTAGATCAATGCGAGAGGAGGTTCTAAATGTGGCCGAAAAACAAGAATACGTTCTATCTTGGGGGTGAAGCCACCTCCATGCCTCCTGGAACTCCGTGGCCTGAGCCCACGTTCCGAGATCAGAGTTAAAATTGGATTGGGGGGAAGGCCTGTCCAGGTCACGGGACAGCGTAGCATTAAAGTCTCCCATGAACAGAACCTGCGCTGGGCAATGCGGAGCCAACCTCTCGTAGAGAGTGTACAGAGCCTGTACCTGACCAGGGGGAGGCAAATAAACATTCACTATGACATACTTTTGGGTATATACACTCAGAACAACCATAACGAACTTTCCCTGGGGGTCCAGATGAACATCGTGTATCACACACGGTACACGTTTGCTAATCAGGATAGATACCCCACGAGAATATGAAGAGTAGGTCGCATGAAACGCCTTCTGTACCCAGGGCTTCTTCAGAGCCATAACCTTGCTGCCGGTTAAATGTGTCTCCTGCAGTAGCACTATGTGGGGATTATGTATTTTCAGATATTGAAATAAGAGTGACCTCTTAAACTTCGAGTTGAGCCCCTGAACATTCCACGACAGAACGGTCAGGAGCTCAGCATCCGAAGGAGCCATCAAGGAACACCAGGGGGAAATGGAAGCAGGATGAGACCATCAACCCAACACATATAAGTAAACACAGTAGTGGCACACTCATTCAATAAGGTCAGAGACCCATAAGGTATTTGAGCAATACAGTAATTATCTGGACCTTCATAAAAATTGAACTCCTCTCCCCATAACATAAAACACCCTACCCAAACACCATACAAACCTAGCGTCAAGGGCCAAAAAAAAAAGGACCCAAGAGCCATAAAAACTGATGCAGGGTTTTGTCCCTTAACTGAGAAAAACATGTAATCTTTAGGTCACTGCGACCCTAAGAAGTCGGGCCGTAGGACCGCAGGTGAGGGATACGTTTCCGGGGAAGTCCGCCTCAACTCTGGGTGGAAGTCCAAGGTGTGGAAAGGGGGAACAACTTGAGTCACCTTGATTCATGAGCGAGGCAGTTCGTTAGTTGCCATTGGAGCTCCTTAGACAGGAGTGAGTGGAAGTTCAATCAGCCGAAGTGAACATTTGTGTATAAGGAACAAAGGTGAAAGCCAGCAGGGATAAGCAGGATTAGGGACATAGAAGGAGGCAGTGCTGGGGTTCTTCAAAAGACAGGAAAGATGTTCATTGATGTGATAGTTGAAGCATATCTGTTCCCTGCCGGGTGAAATCCACCGTTGGTCCTCGGCTGCCTAAGGTTAACGGGCGTCTAGCCACGCCGCTGCCGCCTCCGGGGTATCAAAGAAATGAGTGTCGCTACCGTCAGTGACTCGCAGTCTGCTGGGATACAACAGGCCAAAGCGCAGACCCCTCTCCCGGAGCCGGCGTCTCACATCAGTGAAGGACTTGCGACGTTGCTGTACCTCCTGGGAGAAGTCCGGGAAGAAAAGTAGTCTGGTGTTTTCATACTTAATGTCTGGCATGGCTCGTGCCGCCGCAAGGATGCGGTCCCGGTCCCGGTAGTTCAGCATTCGTAGCAGGAAGGGGCGTGGAGGGGCCCCAGGTCTCGGAGGGAGCGGTGGAACCCTGTGGGCTCTTTCAACCACAAAGGTAGATGCCGAGGCACCCAGGTCAAACAGGGTGGTCAGTAATTGCTCAGTAAATTCAGCAGGCCTAGGGCCCTCGGCCCTCTCGGGCAGTCCAATTATACGGATGTTGTTCCGCCTGAGGCGGTTCTCGGTGTCTATCGCGCGCTCCTGCAGCGCTTTCACTTGAATTTGGAGGGCCCGTATCTCCCTGGAGTCTGACCGAACCGTATCCTCCACCACAGAGACCCTGTCCTCCACCTCCGTGATGCGAGAGCGAAATTTATCCATATCCTGACGGAGGAGACCGACATCCACTGTCAAAAAATCAATCTTAGATGTCAGAGTTTCTTTACAGGATGTGATGGCTGCCAGGATCTCCACTCCCGTGGGTGGCGCCGCCACCCCCGACTCCGCAGCCATCCGCGCAACGGCCGCTATCCCAGCCGAGGATCTCCGGGTAGACGGAACAACTGCTGACGGAGGTATGTGAGGAGCCTTCGGGCCCTTATTTATATAGCTGCGGGTCCTAGGGCGGCCCATCCAATCCTAACCCCAAAATTAGGGAAAGTACAGGGGGGGGGAGAGGGGGGCTCGCGGGCAGAGGGGCCCAGTCCAAATGGGAGGATGAGGGGCACAACAAAGACAGGATGGAGAGGTGCTGGAGTGGGGGAGTCCCCCCCCCTCAGTATTGTGGGGCAGTCGATCACCCAAAGGAACCCAGGAGGAGTGGAGGCGTACCTGCGTCCGATGGATGGGGCCGGTCAGGAGGCCGAGAAATGGCTGCGGGCTGCAGACGTGGATGCGTAGAAGCAGCTCCCCAAAAGTCGTCAGGCGCAGTGCCGACCCCCCCCGGCACGGATGATAGCTCCGGAGGACGTGCCCGTCCGCCGCGTGTCCGGCGGCACTCAGAAATTGAGGACGGAGGCTCCCGGAATCGCGGTAGGCCGCAAGATGTGCGTAGGCCGCAGGCCTGGGCAATCAATTTCCCGAGGCCCCCAGGCGGTCACAGCGCCGGTCCGGAACACTCTCCCACCACTGGTGCCCTCGGTGTGCGTGGATGAGGCACCTCCAGCCCCGCGAACCACGGCAATCGAGCCCCGAGGCTCCGAGAAGGACAGCAGGCCGCAAGATGGCGGCGGGACCCGGGAGCACAGAGCCAGCTGCAAGTCCCAGTAACGGCTCGATCGGGCGACCTGGGCCAAAAATTCAGGATGTGGCCGAGGCAGAGGACCTTCAGTGACCCGCAGGGTAAGTTTGAGGGCTCACCCGGGCAGAGGGAAGGCAGGATGGCAGCAGATTTTGTCAGGATGTATGGAGCTCCTCAGCAACACGTCTTCCCTGCTCTACATCCGGACACGCCCCCCCAGTAGTAGCATTTTGGAGGCGTGGCGGTGGAACAACCTCCAACACTACTGCACCTTGTCCTGCATCCTTCCCAGCTGCCAAAAGAGTGACCCAATGGGCCGTGAAAGAAAGGTAACGTCCCTGTCCATGCCTGCTGGACCATGAGTCAGCGGTAATATGCACCTTACCGCTGACCGCCCTGTCCAGCGAGGCCAAGACATTGCCTTCCACATGCTGGTAGAGAGCCGGAATAGCCTTCCGTGAGAAAAAGTGGCGTTTGGGAACCTGCCACTGAGGAACCGCACATTGCACAAACTCACGGAAGGGGGCCGAGTCTACCAACTGAAAAGGCAGCAGTTGAAGCGCTAGCAATTTAGCCAAGCTAGCATTCAACCGCTGGGCATGTGGATGGCTGGGAGTGAACTTCTTTCGACGGTCCAGCAGCTGGGGCAGGGAAATTTGCCTGCTAGAATCGGACGTCGGTGTACTGCTAGCAGAGTGGCCGCAAGTACTTGGCTGTGACACACCTAATTCTACACCTTCATTCCTCTCAGTGCATGTTTCAGAGAGGACTGAAGTTATAGTGGGGTTGGAGATCCCAGCTGATGCGGTGCAAGGAGAGGTCCGCTTTGTTCTTTGGTGTGGGTCTTTGAGGTAGGCTTGCCAACGAGCTGCATGGCAGGTCAACATATGTCTGGTCAGGCATGTGGTACCCAAGCGGCTGATCTTTTGGCCACGCGATATACGCTTGAGACATATGTTGCAAACAGCAGCTGTGCGATCTGATGCACTAGCCTCAAAAAAGGCCCACACCAAAGAACTTTTTGAATGACGGGCAGAGGCAGCGCCCTGCACAGGCGGAGCTCTGCGGTGTGATTCCGTCGGTGTACTGCCCTTACGCTGGCCACCAAAGGGCATCCTGCCTCGTTGGAGATGTGCCTCCTCCTCATCCTCCTCCTCCTCCTCTCTCCTATTAGGCACCCACGTGGAGTCAGTGACCTCATCATCCCCTCCCTCCTCATCACTGGAGCCAATCTGGCAGTATGCTGCAGCTGCTGGAACATGACTGCCAGATTGGTGTCCTTCTTGAGCATCCCCTCTGTCTGCTCTCACGCTACTGCCTTCCTGTAGCTGGGTTTCATCATCAGACCCTTCGAAACGCTGGGCATCCTCCTGGAGCATGTACCCAACACTGTGCTCAAACAGTTCGGGGGACTCCTCAGGAGGAGGACATGGTGGGTCTAGGGAAGGAGTGACTGATGATGAGTCTGACATTGATACCAGGGAAGAGGACGCTTTGGCAGCTGCTTTGCCAGTACCCTGAGCCTGGGTGAGAGAGGATGAGGAGGAGGAGGAGGGCTTGGTCATCCACTCTACCAAGTCTTCGGCATGATGTGGCTCAACATGTCCAGCTGCCGAAAAGAAGGACAAGCGTGTCCCATGGCCATGTGCTGATGACAATGCACCGCGTCCACGACCAGCACTGTTGCCCCCAGACACAGAGCCTGCTTGCCCTCTTTTATTGCCTCCTGACTGTCTGCCTCTCCTTGTTTGCCTTCCAGACATTCTAATAGATGGCCTGCAGGGAGATGGGAAAAAAGCAATAAGGGCTACCTTCAGGTGTCCTTCTCTGTCCCTTTACTTAAGGATTTCTAAATATGGTTGAGGATGATTGCTTTTGCACAGAATAGCACAACGACAATTTCCCTGACTGTCCAAAAAACAAGGATTTCAAAGATGGTTGATGAGGAATGCTTTAGCACACTATAGCACAAGGAGAATTTCCCTCACTGTCCTTCCCTGTCCCTAGAAACAAGGATTATCACAGTGAAAGAAACTGACACTCTTCCTACCTATAGTTTTCTGTCCCTAGAAAAAATGTTTTTTTAAAGCACACTATAGCACAAGGAGAATTTCCCTCACTGTCCTTCCCTGTCCCTAGAAACAAGGATTATCACAGTGAAAGAAACTGACACTCTTCCTACCTATAGTTTTCTGTCCCTAGAAAAATTTTTTTTTTAAAGCACACTATAGCACAAGGAGAATTTCCCTCACTGTCCTTCCCTGTCCCTAGAAACAAGGATTATCACAGTGAAAGAAACTGACACTCTTCCTACCTATAGTTTTCTGTCCCTAGAAAAAATGTTTTTTTAAAGCACACTATAGCACAAGGAGAATTTCCCTCACTGTCCTTCCCTGTCCCTAGAAACAAGGATTATCACAGTGAAAGAAACTGACACTCTTCCTACCTATAGTTTTCTGTCCCTAGAAAAAATGTTTTTTTAAAGCACACTATAGCACAAGGAGAATTTCCCTCACTGTCCTTCCCTGTCCCTAGAAACAAGGATTATCACAGTGAAAGAAACTGACACTCTTCCTACCTATAGTTTTCTGTCCCTAGAAAAAATGTTTTTTTAAAGCACACTATAGCACAAGGAGAATTTCCCTCACTGTCCTTCCCTGTCCCTAGAAACAAGGATTATCACAGTGAAAGAAACTGACACTCTTCCTACCTATAGTTTTCTGTCCCTAGAAAAAATGTTTTTTTAAAGCACACTATAGCACAAGGAGAATTTCCCTCACTGTCCTTCCCTGTCCCTAGAAACAAGGATTATCACAGTGAAAGAAACTGACACTCTTCCTACCTATAGTTTTCTGTCCCTAGAAAAAATGTTTTTTTAAAGCACACTATAGCACAAGGAGAATTTCCCTCACTGTCCTTCCCTGTCCCTAGAAACAAGGATTATCACAGTGAAAGAAACTGACACTCTATAGTTTTCTGTCCCTAGAAAAAATGTTTTTTTAAAGCACACTATAGCACAAGGAGAATTTCCCTCACTGTCCTTCCCTGTCTCTAGAAACAAGGATTATCACAGTGAAAGAAACTGACACTCTTCCTACCTATAGTTTTCTGTCCCTAGAAAAAATGTTTTTTTAAAGCACACTATAGCACAAGGAGAATTTCCCTCACTGTCCTTCCCTGTCCCTAGAAACAAGGATTATCACAGTGAAAGAAACTGACACTCTTCCTACCTATAGTTTTCTGTCCCTAGAAAAAATGTTTTTTTAAAGCACACTATAGCACAAGGAGAATTTCCCTCACTGTCCTTCCCTGTCCCTAGAAACAAGGATTCGCACAGTAAAACACACTGACACTCTCCCTACCTATAGTTTTCTGTCCCTAGAAAAAAATGTTTTTTTAAAGCACACTATAGCACAAGGAGAATTTCCCTCACTGTCCTTCCCTGTCCCTAGAAACAAGGATTATCACAGTGAAAGAAACTGACACTCTTCCTACCTATAGTTTTCTGTCCCTAGAAAAAATGTTTTTTTAAAGCACACTATAGCACAAGGAGAATTTCCCTCACTGTCCTTCCCTGTCCCTAGAAACAAGGATTATCACAGTGAAAGAAACTGACACTCTTCCTACCTATAGTTTTCTGTCCCTAGAAAAAATGTTTTTTTAAAGCACACTATAGCACAAGGAGAATTTCCCTCACTGTCCTTCCCTGTCCCTAGAAACAAGGATTCGCACAGTAAAACACACTGACACTCTCCCTACCTATAGTTTTCTGTCCCTAGAAAAAATGTTTTTTTAAAGCACACTATAGCACAAGGAGAATTTCCCTCACTGTCCTTCCCTGTCCCTAGGAACAAGGATTCGCACAGTAAAACACACTGACACTCTCCCTACCTATCCTTCTCTTTCCCTAAACTAAAGGAATCCAGGTTAAGCAAGAAAAAATAAATGTCACTGTCCCTGCCTATGCTTCTCTTTCCCTGCTCCGGAACACACTACACTAGGCCGCCGTGCTGGCGGCCTTTTATAGTGTGGGGCGTGTACTAAACACCCTCAGCAATAATTGGCCACAGGCATCCTGCCTGTGGCCAATCATTGCTCTCCTCGCTGCCGGCGCTGTGATTGGCCAAGCATGCGGGGTCACAGTGCATGCTTGGCCAATCACAGCGCCTGGATGACACTGCGATGGCGTAGTGCATTGTGGGCCGTTCGCGTCACTCGAATTAGGCGCGAACGGCCCAAATCGTTCGATCTTCGTCGAACGATCGAACAGCCGATGTTCGAGTCGAACGTATGTTCGACTCGAACACCGAGCTCATCCCTAATGAACAGTAATATATTGCACTAAATACTTATTTGGTTTATTATGGAACACTGGATATGTTCTTTGGCACTGACTCAAAGGATGTACATTCACTGTAGAGTATATCGCGGAACTTTTATTTTGTATTATTTATTTAGCACACTTTTATGATACTGTGAACAGTGTCAGCAGCTGAAAACTATTGCACCTAATTTTACCTAAAAGTGATTTTTTATGGTAGCTCACAGGATCTTTTTTATTCAGGTTAAATGTTTTGCTTTGTTTTATAGGGAGTAGTGATGAGCCGAACACCCCCGGGTTCAGTTCGCACCAGAACCCGCGAACGGACCGAAAGTTCGCACGAACATTAGAACCCTATTAAATACAATGGATGCAAACGTTCGAATTCTAAAGTGCTAATTATAACGACTATTATCCATGTTATTGTCCTAAACAGAGTTTGGGAACCCGGGTTCTGCACCAAGGGACATGTATCAATGCAAAAAGAAGTTTTATAAACGGCCGTTTTTCGGGAGCAGTCATTTTAATGATGCATAAAGTGAAAAAAAAAAAGTCAAATATTCCTTTAAATATTGTACCTGGGGGGTGTCTAAAGTATGCCTGTGAAGTGCCACGTGTTTCCCGTGTTTAGCACTGTCCCTGCACAAAATTACTTTTCTGAAGGAAAAAAAAGCCATTTAAAACTGCTTGCGGCTTTAATGTAATGTCTGGTCTCGGTAATATGGATGAAAATCTTTAAGAAAAATGGCATAGCTACCCCATCACCCCCCCCCCCCACCCCAGCCCATTACCAGCCCCTTTGGGTCTTGTTTGGATATTAAGGGGAACCCCGCAACACAAAATAAAAAAAAGGCCCTATATACTCTGAACAGCAGTATACAGGCGGTGTAAACAAGACCGGTGTAAACAAGACAGGGACTGTAGGTTTGTTCTTAAGTAGAATCTGTTTGTAATTTTGAACACGTTCATTGTTTAAGTGTAGCTCCAGCCAAAAAATCTATTTTTAAGCTTTTTGGAAAACATAGGGAAGGGTTATCACCCCTGTAACATTTGTTTTGCTGTCTGTGCCCCTGTTCAGAACATTTCACCTCACTTTGCGTCCCAATGACAACTGTTTTTGAAATGTGGTGTTTTTATTGAAACAAGGATTGGTGATAAAGCATCAGTAGAGAGGAGACACCTTTCTCCCATATTAATTCTTACAGGAGAGAATTTTCCTTCCTAGGGGTAGATTTCCTCTCACTTCCTGTTGTCTTCTTCCGTTTGCAAGTAGGCGTCGTTTGTAAGTTGGATGTTTGAAAGTAGGGACCTGCCGTATATACTCAGCAGAAATTGGCCCCTTAGGTGTTGGTGTTGGCACAACACTGTAAGCACTCACAGTTACTCTTGGTGGGTGCTGGAACGCCCTGCTGTCAACTATTATATCAGGAATTGTAATAACATATAATTGTTGAACAGTGGTAGTAAAAATTGGGCCTTTGATGGTGGTGCTGGTGCCACAACACTGTAAGGCCTGACAGTTACTCTTGGTGGGCGCAGCAATGGGCCCTGCTGTGAATTATTAGATCAATAATTATAATTGCATGCCCCTGTTGAACAGGGGCTGAAAAATTGGGCCTTTGGTGGTGGTGGTGGTGGTGGTGGTGGTGGTGGTGTTGACACAACACTGTAAGGCCTGACAGTTACTCTTGGTGGGCGCAGCAATGGGCCCTGCTGTGAATTATTAGATCAATAATTATAATTGCATGCCCCTGTTGAACAGGGGCTGAAAAATTGGGCCTTAGGCACTGGTGGCACAACACTGCAACCCCTCACAGATACTGTACTTGGAGCACAGCAATGAGCCCTGTTGCAAAGTATTGCATCAAAAATTGTAATTACACGCCCCTGTTAAACAGGGGCTGAAAAATTGTGCCTTAGCCACTGGTGGCGGCACCCATAAACCAAAATGATCTTCCAAGCTATCATCATTAATCGGATCATTGAGGAGGAGGAGGAGGATAGCCAGTCAACATAACAGCACAGGCACTCAGCATCAGTCTTGAAGGGATGTGACATTTTAAAATCAATTAGTCTGTTATATCAGCATCAGGTGTGTGGTAGCTGGTGGTGATCCAAGACTGGTTCATCTTGATGAAAGTCAGTCGATCAACCGAGTCGGTGGACAGGCGCACCCTGTGATCCGTGACAAATCCTCCAGCAACACTGAATGTGCGTTCTGAAAGAACGCTGGATGCAGGACAGGCCAGTAGCTCAATTGCATACTGTGCAAGCTCTGGCCAGTGATCCATCCTCAAGACCCAGTAAGCCAGAGGATTTTCGGTGGGGAAGGTGTCCAAGTCTGACCTTGCCCCTAGGTATTCCTGCACCATGTATATCAGACGCTGGCGATGGTTGCTGGAACCGATCATACTTTGGGGCTGCGGACTAAAGAATTGTCTGAACGCATCGGTCAGACGGCCACCTTCCCCACCGCTCCTTCTTTGACTGCCCGAAGCCTCAGCAACTCGTTGTCCCGGACCAGGAGTTTGTAACCTCCCAGTCTCTGGGAACGCGTTGCACAGACCTTTCTGCAAGGCCTCCCGGAGTTGTCTCATCCTCTGCTCCCTCTGCGACGGTAACATAAGGTCCGCAACCTTACCCTTGTACCGTGGATCAAGGAGAGTGGCCAGCCAGTAATGGTCCCTCTCCTTGATCCGAAGAATACGAGGATCCTTCCGCAGACTTTGCAGGATCAGGGAGGCCATGCAGCGTAGGTTAGCTGAGGCATTCAGTCCGGAGTCCTCTGGGTCACTAAGGACGACATGATCCGCAGCCACCTCCTCCCAGCCACGTACAAGTCCACTGGTTTCTTGGGACTGTAAATCATCCCTAAAAGACTGCTGCTGATGATGCTGAGTGCCAGCCTCCACCTCCATGCTGACACAATCCTCCTCCTCCTCCTCCTCCTCCTCCTCCTCCTCTTCCTGTGCGATGGGTGGGACAGAAGGAACACTGTCTGGGTAAAGGGGGCCTTGAGAGGCAAGGAAGTCCTCCTCTTCCTGCCTCTGTTCTGCCTCAAGTGCCCTGTCCATTATTCCACGCAGCGTGTGCTCCAACAGGTGGACAAGAGGTACAGTGTCACTGATGCATGCACTGTCACTGCTCACCATCCTCGTGGCCTCCTCAAATGGTGCCAGGACAGTTCATGCATCCCTGATCATGCCCCACTGGCGTGGTGAAAAAAAACCAAGCTCCCCTGACCCTGTCCTGGTGCCGTAGTCGCACAGGTACTCATTGGTGGCCCTCTGCTGTGTGTGCAGCCGCTGCAGCATGGCCAACGTTGAGTTCCACCTGGTGGGCATGTCACATATAAGGCGGTTCTTGGGCAGGTTCAACTCCTTTTGCAGCTCAGCCAGGCGAGCACTGGCATTATAAGATCTGCGGAAATGCACACAGACTTTCCTGGCCTGCCTCAGGACATCCTGTAAGCCCGGGTACCTGCCCAAGAACCGCTGCACCACCAGGTTAAGGACGTGAGCCATACAGGGCACATGGGTCAGTTGTCCCTGTCGGAGGGCGGAGAGGAGGTTGGTGCCATTGTCGCAAACCACCATTCCTGGCTTAAGCTGGCGTGGCGTCAACCACCTCTCGGCCTGCCCCTGCAGAGCATACAGGACCTCTGCCCCAGTGTGGCTCCTGTCCCCCAAACACACCAGCGCAAGCACGGCATGGCATCTTTTTGCCTGCGTACTTGCGTAGCCCCTTGAACGCCTACGGAGCACCGCTGGTTCCGAGGACAAACCACAGGAAGAGGCCATGGAGGAAGAAGAAGAGGAGGGGGTGGAGGAGAGAGGTGTGTCACAACCAGTAGTAGCATTTTGGAGGCGTGGCGGCGGAACAACCTCCAACACTACTGCACCTTGTCCTGCATCCTTCCCAGCTGCCAAAAGAGTGACCCAATGGGCCGTGAAAGAAAGGTAACGTCCCTGTCCATGCCTGCTGGACCATGAGTCAGCGGTAATATGCACCTTACCGCTGACCGCCCTGTCCAGCGAGGCCAAGACATTGCCTTCCACATGCCTGTAGAGAGCCGGAATCGCCTTCCGTGAGAAAAAGTGGCGTTTGGGAACCTGCCACTGAGGAACCGCACATTGCACAAACTCACGGAAGGGGGCCGAGTCTACCAACTGAAAAGGCAGCAGTTGAAGCGCTAGCAATTTAGCCAAGCTAGCATTCAACCGCTGGGCATGTGGATGGCTGGGAGTGAACTTCTTTCGACGGTCCAGCAGCTGGGGCAGGGAAATTTGCCTGCTAGAATCGGACGTTGGTGTACTGCTAGCAGAGTGGCCGCAAGTACTTGGCTGTGACACACCTAATTCTACACCTTCATTCCTCTCAGTGCAGGTTTCAGAGAGGACTGAAGGTATACTGGGGTTGGAGATCCCAGCTGATGCGGTGCAAGGAGAGGTCCGCTTTGTTCTTTGGTGTGGGTCTTTAAGGTAGGCTTGCCAACGAGCTGCATGGCAGGTCAACATATGTCTGATCAAGCATGTGGTGCCCAAGCGGCTGATGTTTTGGCCACGCGATATACGCTTGAGACATATGTTGCAAACAGCAGCTGTGCGATCTGATGCACTCGCCAAAAAAGGCCCACACCAAAGAACTTTTTGAATGACGGGCAGAGGCAGCGCCCTGCACAGGCGGAGCTCTGCGGTGTGATTCCGTCGGTGTGCTGCCCATACGCTGGCCACCCAAGGGCATCCGGCCTCGTTGGAGATGTGCCTCCTCCTCATCCTCCTCCTCTCTCCTATTAGGCACCCACGTGGAGTCAGTGACCTCATCATCCCCTCCCTCCTCATCACTGGAGCCAATCTGGCAGTATGCTGCAGCTGCTGGAGCATGACTGCCAGATTGGTGTCCTTCTTGAGCATCCCCTCTCTCAGCTCTCACGCTACTGCCTTCCTCTAGCTGGGTATCATCATCAGATCCTTCAAAACGCTGGGCATCCTCCTGGAGCATGTACCCAACACTGTGCTCAAACAGTTCGGGGGACTCCTCAGGAGGAGGACATGGTGGGTCTAGGGAAGGAGTGACTAATGATGACATTGATACCAGAGAAGAGGACGCTTTGGCAGCTGCTTTGCCAGTACCCTGAGCCTGGGTGAGAGAGGATGAGGAGGATGAGGTGGGCTTGGTCATCCACTCTACCAAGTCTTCGGCATGATGTGGCTCAACATGTCCAGCTGCCGAAAAGAAGGACAAGCGTGTCCCATGGCCATGTGCTGATGACAATGCACCGCGTCCACGACCAGCACTGTTGCCCCCAGACACAGAGCCTGCTTGCCCTCTTTTTGTGCCTCCTGACTGTCTGCCTCTCCTTGTTTGCCTTCCAGACATTTTAATGGATGGCCTGCAGGGAGATGGGAAAAACAGCAATAAGGGCTACCTTTGGGTGTATACTGTGCAGGAGGCTTAGCAACAAAGACACTGACACTGTCCCCTGCCTATCCTTCTCTGTCCCTAAACACAAGGATTTGCAATATGGTTCAGCAAGATTGGTTTAGCACAGAATAGCACACTGATAGTTTCCCTCACTGTCCTTCTCTGTCCCTACAAACAAGGATTAGCACAGAATAGCACACTGATAGTTTCCACGAGTGTCCTTCTCTGTCCCTAAACTCAAGGATTTCAAATATGGTTCAGCAAAATTGGTTTAGAACAGAATAGCACACTGACAGTTTCCCTCACTGTCCTTCTCTGTCCCTACAAACAAGGATTAACACAGAATAGCACACTGATAGTTTCCACGAGTGTCCTTCTCGGTCCCTAAACTCAAGGATTTCAAATATGGTTCAGCAAGATTGGTTTAGAACAGAATAGCACACTGATAGTTTCCCTCACTGTCCTTCTCTGTCCCTACAAACAAGATTTAGCACAGAATAGCACACTGATATTTTCCCCGAATGTCCTTCTCTGTCCCTAAACTCAAGGATTTCAAATATGGTTCAGCAAGATTGGTTTAGCATAGAATAGCACACTGATAGTTTCCCTCACTGTCCTTCTCTGTCCCTACAAACAAGGATTAGCACAGAATAGCACACTGATAGTTTCCACGAGTGTCCTTCTCTGTCCCTAAACTCAAGGATTTCAAATATGGTTCAGCAAGATTGGTTTAGAACAGAATAGCACACTGATAGTTTCCCTCACTGTCCTTCTCTGTCCCTACAAACAAGATTTAGCACAGAATAGCACACTGATAGTTTCCACGAGTGTCCTTCTCTGTCCCTAAACTCAAGGATTTCAAATATGGTTCAGCAAGATTGGTTTAGAACAGAATAGCACACTGACACTTTCCCTCACTGTCCTTTTCTGTCCCTACAAACAAGATTTAGCACAGAATAGCACACTGATAGTTTCCACGAGTGTCCTTCTCTGTCCCTAAACTCAAGGATTTCAAATATGGTTCAGCAAGATTGGTTTAGCACAGAATAGCACACTGATAGTTTCCCTCACTGTCCTTCTCTGTCCCTACAAACAAGGATTAGCACAGAATAGCACACTGATAGTTTCCACGAGTGTCCTTCTCTGTCCCTAAACTCAAGGATTTCAAATATGGTTCAGCAAGATTGGTTTAGAATAGAATAGCACACTGACAGTTTCCCCGAGTGTCCTTCTCTGTCCCTAAACTCAAGGATTTCAAATATGGTTCAGCAAGATTGGTTTAGGACAGAATAGCACACTGACACTTTCCCTCACTGTCCTTCTCTGTCCCTACAAACAAGATTTAGCACAGAATAGCACACTGATAGTTTCCACGAGTGTCCTTCTCTGTCCCTAAACTCAAGGATTTCAAATATGGTTCAGCAAGATTGGTTTAGAACAGAATAGCACACTGACAGTTTCCCTCACTGTCCTTCTCTGTCCCTACAAACAAGGATTAGCACAGAATAGCACACTGATAGTTTCCACGAGTGTCCTTCTCTGTCCCTAAACTCAAGGATTTCAAATATGGTTCAGCAAGATTGGTTTAGGACAGAATAGCACACTGACACTTTCCCTCACTGTCCTTCTCTGTCCCTACAAACAAGATTTAGCACAGAATAGCACACTGATAGTTTCCACGAGTGTCCTTCTCTGTCCCTAAACTCAAGGATTTCAAATATGGTTCAGCAAGATTGGTTTAGCATAGAATAGCACACTGATAGTTTCCCTCACTGTCCTTCTCTGTCCCTACAAACAAGGATTAGCACAGAATAGCACACTGATAGTTTCCACGAGTGTCCTTCTCTGTCCCTAAACTCAAGGATTTCAAATATGGTTCAGCAAGATTGGTTTAGAACAGAATAGCACACTGACAGTTTCCCCAAGTGTCCTTCTCTGTCCCTAAACTCAAGGATTTCAAATATGGTTCAGCAAGATTGGTTTAGGACAGAATAGCACACTGACACTTTCCCTCACTGTCCTTCTCTGTCCCTACAAACAAGGATTAGCACAGAATAGCACACTGACACTTTCCCTCACTGTCCTTCTCTGTCCCTACAAACAAGATTTAGCACAGAATAGCACACTGACACTTTCCCTCACTGTCCTTCTCTGTCCCTACAAACAAGGTTTAGCACAGAATGACACACTGACACTCTCCCTACCTATCCTTCTCTGTCCCTAAACACAAGGAATCCAGGATTAGTAAAGGAAAAAAATGACACTGTCCCTGCCTATGCTTCTCTTTCCCTGCTCCGGAACACACTACACAAGGCCGCCGCGCTGGCGGCCTTTTATAGTGTGGGGCGTGTACTAAACCCCCTCAGCAATAATTGGCCACAGGCATCCTGCCTGTGGCCAATCATTGCTCTCCTCGCTGCCGGCACTGTGATTGGCCAAGCATGCGGGGTCACAGTGCATGCTTGGCCAATCACAGCGCCTGGATGACACTGCAATGGCGTAGTGCATTGTGGGCCGTTCGCGTCACTCGAATTTGGCGCGAACGGCCCAAATCGTTCGATCTTCGACGAACGATCGAACAGCCGATGTTCGAGTCGAACGTATGTTCGACTCGAACACGAAGCTCATCCCTAATAGGGAGTAACTTCGAAGAAGGGGTTCCTGTGTCTTCGCTGAACCACAAACTGACTGGTTTGGCATTTTTGTTTAAATTGTCTGGGTTCTCTAATGTTACCAAACACTTTATGGTTAAACAAGCCATGAGGGGATATAGGAAAGGTAGGAGAGTTCCCGATTCCAGACCCACTGGGGGTTATTTACTAAAGGAAAATCCACTTTGCACTACAAGTGCAAACTACAAGTGCAAAGTGCACTTGAAATTGCACTGAAGTGCAGTCGCTGTAGATCCGAGAGGGACATGCAAGGAAAATAAAAAACAGCATTTTAGCTTGCACATGATTGGATGATCAAATCAGCAGAGCTTCCCCTCATTTCAGATCTACCCCTCAGATTTACAGCGACTGCACTTCCAAGTGCACTTTCAGTGCAATTTCAAGTGCACTTTGCACTTGTAGTTTGCACTAGTAGTGCAAAGTGGATTTGCCTTTCGTAAATAACCCCCACTGTCTCCTTCAAAATGCTTGGGCACATTTTGGAACAGCTGCCTCTTGTCTGCTCCTCTTTTTATGAAGCAGTGCTTTTTAAAACAGCATATGTTCTGGCCTTTTTTGAGCTTTCTGCATAGGAGAGTTGGTAAGTGCCTCCAAGCGTAGTGGGGGTGCTTTGGCGGTTAGGGATGTTCTGGTTCAGGGTGATCAGGTTCACTTGTGGATTTGGAAGTCCAAGACTGATCAGTTAGGGCGAGGGGCTCATGACAAATTGAAATTGAAATCCCCAAGCTTCAACTTGTCCAGTGAGTACTGTGCGCGAGTGGCTGAATTGTTGGCCGATGGGACCTGGGCCTTTCTTAATACATGTGGATGGCTCTGTGTTAACTAGATATCAGTTTACTTTCGTTTTTTGAAAATGTTTGTTGTCGGCTGGCTTTTTAGGCAGGGGATTATTTGACTCATTCCTTCAGAATTGGTACCGCTACTGAAGCGGCTCATTGGGGGCTGAGTGAGCAGGCTCTTCAGTGTATTGGTCGCTGGAAGTTTCAGCGTTTACGCTTACATATTCATCCTCATCTGTTGGGTGGGTTCTAGTGTTATACGGGCTGGTGAGGTTGGGAACAGTGAATTTCCTTATTTGTTCTTTGTTGGTCTGTTTCAGTGTGTGTCCGGACTTGTTACTGTGTGGGGGCACGTGCAAGTTTTATTTATTTTATTTTTCAGGTTCGCCGGAGGGCTTGGTCTGGATCCTCGGGCACGCATAAGTTTTTTGGGGTGCCAAGAGGGCAGATGTTATACCAGTTGGGTCTTTCAAGACGGGAAGTCAGGGTACGGTACATTGGTATTCCAGGAATGTTGTGGTCTCGGGTTCTATCTGAAGTTCACTGATATGCCAGGCTATATAGACCCCCTGACATTCTCCTGCTGCATGCTGTGGGGAATGATTTGGGATGCGATCTTCAAGGGAATTGGTCAGGGATATAAAGTTCAACTTCCTAAGATTGAGGTCATTGTTTCTTAACACCATGTTAGTGTGGTCGGACATTGTGTCCAGGAAATGTTGGTGCCTGGCCCGTTCTATTGATAGAATAAACAAGGCAAGGATCAAGGTCAATAAGGCAGTGGCCAATTTCTTTATCAGGAATGGGGGCATAGCAGTTCGTCATTTAGAGTTAGAGCAGGATACCGAGCTGCATCTATGGGGGGGGGCAGAGTTCAAACGAACGCAGTCGGTATAGATATGTGGAGGTTAGGCCTTCAGGATGGCATACAGCGTGCTTTGCGGGTTTGGTGGGAAACTTAAGCATAAGGTTTTCATGCTTGTGTGTTGGTGGCAGGGGTCTTAGGGTCTTGGAAGGCAGTGACAGTTAAAACTTTGGAGAAGGAGGGGTGGGGCCCATCTCAGGTATGGGTGTACCTACCCTGGTAAATTGGAATGGAATGGTTTAATGAGTCATTTGGCTGTATCGCGGATATCCTAATAGTAATAGTCCCCGAGCTGGTGTAGTTGCGGCTGAGAGCCTTGAAGTCTATTTTGATGATAGATACAGCCAGTCGGTCGAAAACAAGATACCGTCCAAGACCCTAGACTTTAATGCGGTTAGTTAATGTACTGAGATTGGGTTAGTAATTTCAGATATTAGCCACCTCAATACAGGGCACTTACACCCCATCCTGCCCAGGCCATTTCTTTATCGTACTTCACGGGACACAGAGTACTATAGCAATTACTATATGGGTTATACGCCCACCTTCAGGTGATGGACACTGGCATAATCAAGACAGGAAGTCCCCCCTATATAACCCCTCCCATACCAGGAGTACCTCAGTTTTTCCACCAGTGTCTAAAGGTGTTGGTCACGGTTAATGTTATGCTAAAGTGCTCCAAGATGGCCTGGACAGGGTCAGGGGGCTGCACTATCGGATCCATTCAAAGAGTCTAAAAACAAAAGACTAAAATGTATGGTACCCGAGCCTCGGTACGGAAGAACAAGGTCTTGCCTGTAACGCTTCTCTCAGGAGAGCTGGGCCCTGGGATCCAGCACCTTGGTCACATTGCTAATACCACAGGTTTGCTCTGGCAGGGCGCTATACAGGGCAAAGGCAGTGGTCGCTACATATAAAAGGGGACCTCGTCCTTGAAGGTCTGGCATGGCACCAACCCGCCGTGATGGGTGAAGATTGGGTCACTATGATATTCCAGCAGTACCCTGCGGCGGGAAGAGTAAGTTAAGAAGATCCTGGGATTTTTCCTATGGACTTCTTTTTAATGAGAAGATGATGTCTTGCTTGTTTTTACCACTAGAGGGTGTAAGTAAACATACCTGGTGTAACACTCCCACGCTTGCCTATTTGGTGTCAGCAGTACTTGTGGATGAGTTCTGCCTTTTTTTCTCTCATGTTGTAGCCACCTGTTAGAGGGGGGGCGCTCTACCAGCCAGGAAAGGTTAGGGATCCTTCTGAAGCTTTTCCCCCCCTCCCCCTGAGTCTCCCACTGTAGAACCGCCGAGCGCGCAAGCTTCCCTCCTTTCATAAAGTTTAAAGGGGGGCCTGGGGGGAGCGGGGCTCGCACCGCAGGCGTGCACGTGGATTGGCGTGCACGTGTCCTTACGGCGCAGGAGGCAGCTTGTTATTTAAGCTCAGCCTCTGTGAGTAGATGGTGGCTGATGGAGGGACACAGACACTGATCCAGGGGCATGTAAGTGCTGAGTGTGGGTACAGGCATACTCAAGACCCATCTACTCAGCATCTGCTGTAGCATTGATAGCTGCATATTAACCATTGCTTCAATAGATGCATGGTGACAGTAACTCTGCTTTGTGCTTAGGACTATATATTCCCATAAGAGAGGAACCAAAACAGGGAGAAGGAGCGCAAAAGCACCGTGGTCAGGGTCTGGGAATCCTAGTCGCGCCTCCACACTATCACCCTCCCCTGAAAGATTTGAAAGGGCTGACCAGGCTGGGCCATCGGACTTGTCAGGCATTGTAGCTACCTCCAACATTCCAGCCTCTGCATTTGGGTTATTTGGGATATATATATATATATCTCAAGTAAAACAATAGCTGCAATCTTTAGCTTAAACAGGCTGGACACTTTTCGAATTGCCTGCAATATAGGTAATGCCATATGCAGACAATGTCTCATTTTTTTCTTTTTTGCACCCTGAATTAATAAAATATTTTGACTTTTTGGGGGATAAGAGCTTTAGAATGGATGTAATATGGATATCAATGGCTGCAGCGACACTACTTTACTTAAAACAGATAAACATAATGGAAGATAGGATGCCGAGTGGGTATAGCCCCTATTAATTACCAATTACGGGGAAATATGAGTGAACAATGTATTTTTATGTCATGGAATGTAAGAGGAATGGGGGGCAACCACTAAAAGAAGCCAGATATTTACGATTATTCAACAGACCATGACAAAAATAGTATGTTCGCAGGAACCGCATATGATAAAAGACAATTTAAAATATTTGAAGAAGCCCTGGGTTAATCATATTTACCATTCATATCACACATCCTATTCATGGGGAGTGTCTATGCTGATACACCGATCGGTGCTGTGGGAGTGTATTAACTATAGATGTGACCCTGATGGTAGCTATGTGTTTATCTATGGAATATTATACACTTTACCATTTGTACTTATGGGAATCTATAATCCACCGCACGCATGTAGGCAGGTAGTGAAGGATGCAGTGTTGTTTATGGCTCAATACCCTGATGAATATGTGATATGTATGGGGGATTACAATATGATACTGGACTCAACTTTAGATATGGGGGTGCAATCCTAAAACGGGCGAGTAGAGAGAATACGTTAAAAAGCCTTCTTGGCGAGGTAGGATGGTCTGACTTGTGGAGAGTTGGGAACCCACAGACTAGGATCAATTCATGCGCAGCCCCAGGTGGGGGGTGTCTATCTCGAATTGACATGGTATGTGGGAATGACAAAGTACAACCATTGTTGCATTCGATTGCTTATCTCCCCCGGGGGATTTCTGATCACTCCCCACTAATGTTTGGGTTGAGTATCGGCCCCAGGGGAGCCAACCAATCTGGAAAATGCACCCATATTGGCTATCTCAGATTGGGCCTAATGATCGTATTCCAGAGCAGTTCATTTTTTTTTTGAGGCACATGAGAACTATGCAATGGATGGAACGATATGGGTTGCATTTAAGGCATATCTGCGGGGGACACTGAAGTCAACCATATCCCATATCAAACGATCTAGTAGGCAAGGAGATGAGGAAATAGCTAAACGATGTGTACAAGCAGAAGATGAATTTGTATCTAATCCCTCAAGTGAAAATCAGGCAAGGTGGGAAAGTCTCCTTAGGTTATATAAGGGACAAATAGAAATAAAGGCAAAACATTTTTGAACACAGGAACCAGTCTAGCAGATTACTGCCATTTATTGCCAAACAGCAAACAACAACCTCGGCTATGTCTAATATACGAAATGAACACGGGATACTGGCCTGTACAATAGAAGAAATCATGCAATGCTTTTAGGAGTATTATGTTAAAATGTACGCTACTTCATTAACATGCACCGAGGAGGATATAGGGGGGTATCTGGAGGAGGTAGTGTACCCGGAAATAACAAGAGAAAGCGCAAATTTTATGGACGGGGTGATCATGGTGGAAGAAGTAAGGGAGGCGATCTCATCGTTAGCTACTGGTAAATCCCCAGGACCAGATGGGATACCCCTGGAAGTGTACAGTCGATATATAGGTCAGAAAGACCCAATTTTAACTAGGGTATATAGAGAGGCCCTTGTTAGGGGGGAACTCCCATATTCAATGTATGAGGCAACGGTAATATTAATCTTTAAACCAGACAAGGACCCACATGAATGCACCTCTTACAGGCCAATATCCTTGTTAAACTGTGATTACAAAATCCTTGCCAGGATACTGACTAGAAGATTAAACACTGTAATACCATCTATAATCCACACAGACCAGACAGGGTTTATACCTGGTAAATCAACATCGATAAATATTCGTGCAACGCAACTAGTGGCACAAATGAAGGAATATATTCCAGAGTCAGGGGCTCTGGCATCTCTTGATACAGCCAAAGCATTTGACTCTTTACAATGGAGATTTTTGCAGGCAACACTGAGGAAGTTTGGGGTTGGCAATGGATTTAAACAATGGGTTAAAATATTATATGCAAACCCGAGCTCAAAATTATTGATTAATGGAATATTGACCCCATCAATAAATCTTTTCAGGGGCATGAGGCAGGGGTGTCCACTGTCTCTGGTTTTATTTGCCATTACAATTGAGTCCCTGGCCCTACGGTTTCGGCAGACTGAAGAATACCAGGCAATAGAATTGGGGGATAGTATAGAACAGATTGGTCTTTATTAGGGATGAGCTCGGTGTTCGAGTCGAACATACGTTCGACTCGAACATCGGCTGTTCGATCGTTCGACGAAGATCGAACTATTTGGGCCGTTCGCGCCTAATTCGAGTGACGCGAACGGCCCACAATGCACTACGCCATCGCAGTGTCATCCAGGCGCTGTGATTGGCCAAGCATGCACTGTGACCCCGCATGCTTGGCCAATCACAGCGCCGGCAGCGAGGAGAGCAATGATTGGCCACAGGCAGGATGCCTGTGGCCAATTATTGCTGAGGGTGTTTAGTACACGCCCCACACTATAAAAGGCCGCCAGCACTGCGGCCTAGTGTAGTGTGTTCCGGAGCAGGGAAAGAGAAGCATAGGCAGGGACAGTGACATTTTTTTTTCTTGCTTAACCTGGATTCCTTTAGTTTAGGGAAAGAGAAGGATAGGTAGGGAGAGTGTCAGTGTGTTTTACTGTGCTAATCCTTGTTTCTAGGGACAGGGAAGGACAGTGAGGGAAATTCTCCTTGTGCTATAGTGTGCTAAAGCATTGATCATCAACCATCTTTAAAAAAACATTTTTTCTAGGGACAGAAAACTATAGGTAGGGAGAGTGTCAGTGTGTTTTACTGTGCTAATCCTTGTTTCTAGGGACAGGGAAGGACAGTGAGGGAAATTCTCCTTGTGCTATAGTGTGCTAAAGCATTGATCATCAACCATCTTTAAAAAAGCATTTTTTCTAGGGACAGAAAACTATAGGTAGGGAGAGTGTCAGTGTGTTTTACTGTGCTAATCCTTGTTTCTAGGGACAGGGAAGGACAGTGAGGGAAATTCTCCTTGTGCTATAGTGTGCTAAAGCATTGATCATCAACCATCTTTAAAAAAACATTTTTTCTAGGGACAGAAAACTATAGGTAGTGTGACAGCAGGAAGGTAAAGTCACCTGGTTGCATCCAGGGGGGTAGATATATTTCGCCCAGATTCAGGCTTTACGCCGACTTATACAACTAGGTGGAGAGTTGTATAAGGCTAGTGGGCTCATGGATGACTCATACCTCTAGGGAGAGTGGCTGGGCGTCGTGCAGACAGGGAGTTGATGAGACCAGCTGAAGCTTGTCAGCTCATTTAGGCCTCTATAAGAACTCCCAGCTTCATTAGATGTTAGCTCATGCCTGGAACCAGACCTGTGTGGACTGTCTAGGGAGAGTGAACCCCTGTGCGGTGAGACAAAGTCTGTGTGGCTATTTGCTTGGACATTTAAAACCAGGGACTTAGGGACTAGGACAGCACTAGGCTGATCCCAGTTGTTAGTTAGGAAACCTGTATGTTTAGTCAGAGGTCAACTTGACCAGGATTTATTTTGGTTATGTTTCTTTTGCTTTGCTGTGTTTTGTCACTGTAAATAGAAAATAAACCGCACCTTTTTGATTTTGAAAACCACAACCTCCGTTTGCTGGGCCTGTTTTGTGTGGGGAGCCCATCCCGGGGGTCACACACACCCGCTGCCGAGCTAACCCCCTCACAGTTGGTGGAGAATGCGGGCAGTTTTTTTTTAAGCCAGCATGGAGGAGATACTGAAGCAGCTGGCTCTAGCAAATGCCAATCAACAGCAGACAAATGCAGGTTTGCAAAAGAGCCTTGCAGCTCATCAACAGAGCCTTGCAGCTCAACAACAGAACTTCGCAGCCCAGCAGCAAGCTCATCAACAGAGCCTTGCAGCCCAGCAGCAGACAAACGCAACTTTGCAACAGAGTCTGGAGGCTCAGCAACGAGCCCAGCAGCAATCTGAGGCCCGCTTCATAGACCTGTTGCAGAAGCAAGAGCAGAGACTACAACAACAGATGGAAGCAGTAATGCAGCAACGTCCGCAGACCAGTGAGGAAAGCCGTCCCACTAATACCGCGTCCTTTGGGGTGAGTCGTTTATTGACAAAAATGACTGGAGAAGATGATCCAGAGGTATTTTTGACCACATTTGAAAGGACCGCTGAAAGAGAAAAGTGGCCTGAGGAGCAGTGGGCTGGACTGGTGGCTCCTCTGTTAACTGGTGAATCGCAGAAAGCTTACTATGACCTAGAGCCTAACCAAGCAAAAGACTATGTGATGCTAAAAGCTGAAATATTGGCAAGGCCCCTACGAGATAATGGAAAAAGTGAGCGAAGTGAATTACAAGGTCAGACAACCAGGAAGGCGAAAGCCCGAACAGATCTATCACGTTAATCTGTTGAAAGCCTGGAGGGATAGAGAGTCCCTAGTCGCAGACACTTGGTCACCAGCTCAAACTGGTTGCGTGATTCCTGAGGTTGGAATAGCAGCCACCTTGTCACAACCCCAACAACAGGAGGTTAAGGAGTTTGTGCTTCGCAACAAGGAGGTATTCTCTGAGCTGCCGGGACAAACATCTGGGGTAGAGCATGACATCATTACCCCGCCCGGTGAAAGGGTGAAGTTAAAACCCTATCGGATCCCAGAGGCTCGACGGGAGGCAATACGGGAGGAAGTACAGAAAATGCTGAACTTAGGGGTGATAGAGGAGTCCCAAAGTGATTGGTCTAGTCCCATCGTGTTGGTGCCTAAACCGGATGGGAGCTGGCGATTTTGTAACGATTTTCGTCAGTTGAACAAAGTTACAAAATTTGACACCTACCCCATGCCACGTATAGATGAGTTGATCGACCGGCTGGGAACAGCCCGATACATGACGACTCTTGACCTCACAAAAGGGTATTGGCAAATCCCCCTGGCCAAGTCGGCCAAAGAGAAAACCGCATTTGTAACCCCAGACGGGGCGTTCCAATATAAAAGAATGCCGTTCGGGTTACAGAATGCGCCGGCCACATTCCAGCGGAAAATGGACCAGATGCTGAGGCCCCATCGGAAGTATGCTGCGGCTTACCTGGATGACGTAATTGTCCATAGCACAGATTGGGCCTCACATCTGCCAAAAGTGCAAGCAGTCCTGGACTCTGTTCGGGAAGCGGGGTTTACGGCTAACCCCAAGAAGTGTACCATTGGGCAGGAGGAGGCCAAATATCTTGGGTACACCATTGGGAGGGGAGTAATAAAACCCCAACTCAACAAAGTCGAGGCCATCCAGAGTTGGCCACGTCCCAACAGCAAGAAGCAGGTACGAGCCTTTCTGGGAATCGCTGGGTATTATCGGCGATTCATTCCCCACTTTGCTTCTAAGGCTGTGCCCCTAACCAACCTGACGAAGGGGAAAGGGTCGGTCATGATTAAATGGACCCCCGAGGCTGAGGCAGCATTCCAATTCTTGAAACAAGCCTTATGTAGCCAGCCAGTGTTGTACTCACCCGACTTCTCTAAAGACTTTGTCGTACAAAGTGATGCGTCAGATGTGGGGTTAGGAGCAGTATTGTCCCAGGTCTGGAACGGGGAAGAGCACCCAGTCATTTACCTCAGCAGGAAGTTGAAGTCCCATGAGGTAAATTACGCCACCGTTGAAAAGGAGTGTTTAGCGGTGAAGTGGGCTCTAGATTCCCTTCGGTACTACCTGCTAGGTAGGCACTTTGACATGGTTACGGATCACGCTCCGTTAAAGTGGATGGCTCAAAACAAGGAAACAAATAGAAGAGTGAATAGGTGGTTCCTGGCCCTCCAGGAATTCAACTTCACAGTAAAGCATCGCCCTGGCGTTCAAATGGGGAATGTGGATGCTTTGTCTCGAGTACATGAATGCCTGATTGCTGGTGTTCCAACCCCGAGGTTAAAACAAGAGGGGGGGGTATGTGACAGCAGGAAGGTAAAGTCACCTGGTTGCATCCAGGGGGGTAGATATATTTCGCCCAGATTCAGGCTTTACGCCGACTTATACAACTAGGTGGAGAGTTGTATAAGGCTAGTGGGCTCATGGATGACTCATACCTCTAGGGAGAGTGGCTGGGCGTCGTGCAGACAGGGAGTTGATGAGACCAGCTGAAGCTTGTCAGCTCATTTAGGCCTCTATAAGAACTCCCAGCTTCATTAGATGTTAGCTCATGCCTGGAACCAGACCTGTGTGGACTGTCTAGGGAGAGTGAACCCCTGTGCGGTGAGACAAAGCCTGTGTGGCTATTTGCTTGGACATTTAAAACCAGGGACTTAGGGACTAGGACAGCACTAGGCTGATCCCAGTTGTTAGTTAGGAAACCTGTATGTTTAGTCAGAGGTCAACTTGACCAGGATTTATTTTGGTTATGTTTCTTTTGCTTTGCTGTGTTTTGTCACTGTAAATAGAAAATAAACCGCACCTTTTTGATTTTGAAAACCACAACCTCCGTTTGCTGGGCCTGTTTTGTGTGGGGAGCCCATCCCGGGGGTCACACACACCCGCTGCCGAGCTAACCCCCTCACAGTAGGGAGAGTGTCAGTTTCTTTCACTGTGCTAATCCTTGTTTCTAGGGACAGGGAAGGACAGTGAGGGAAATTCTCCTTGTGCTATACTGTGCTAAAGCATTGATCATCAACCATCTTTAAAAAAACATTTTTTCTAGGGACAGAAAACTATAGGTAGGGAGAGTGTCAGTTTCTTTCACTGTGCTAATCCTTGTTTCTAGGGACAGGGAAGGACAGTGAGGGAAATTCTCCTTGTGCTATACTGTGCTAAAGCATTGATCATCAACCATCTTTAAAAAAAAAAATTCTAGGGACAGAAAACTATAGGTAGGGAGAGTGTCAGTGTGTTTTACTGTGCTAATCCTTGTTTCTAGGGACAGGGAAGGACAGTGAGGGAAATTCTCCTTGTGCTATACTGTGCTAAAGCATTGATCATCAACCATCTTTAAAAAAACATTTTTTCTAGGGACAGAAAACTATAGGTAGGGAGAGTGTCAGTTTCTTTCACTGTGCTAATCCTTGTTTCTAGGGACAGGGAAGGACAGTGAGGGAAATTCTCCTTGTGCTATACTGTGCTAAAGCATTGATCATCAACCATCTTTAAAAAAACATTTTTTCTAGGGACAGAAAACTATAGGTAGGGAGAGTGTCAGTTTCTTTCACTGTGCTAATCCTTGTTTCTAGGGACAGGGAAGGACAGTGAGGGAAATTCTCCTTGTGCTATACTGTGCTAAAGCATTGATCATCAACCATCTTTAAAAAAACATTTTTTCTAGGGACAGAAAACTATAGGTAGGGAGAGTGTCAGTTTATTTCACTGTGCTAATCCTTGTTTCTAGGGACAGGGAAGGACAGTGAGGGAAATTCTCCTTGTGCTATACTGTGCTAAAGCATTGATCATCAACCATCTTTAAAAAAACATTTTTTCTAGGGACAGAAAACTATAGGTAGGGAGAGTGTCAGTTTCTTTCACTGTGCTAATCCTTGTTTCTAGGGACAGGGAAGGACAGTGAGGGAAATTCTCCTTGTGCTATACTGTGCTAAAGCATTGATCATCAACCATCTTTAAAAAAACATTTTTTCTAGGGACAGAAAACTATAGGTAGGGAGAGTGTCAGTTTCTTTCACTGTGCTAATCCTTGTTTCTAGGGACAGGGAAGGACAGTGAGGGAAATTCTCCTTGTGCTATACTGTGCTAAAGCATTGATCATCAACCATCTTTAAAAAAACATTTTTTCTAGGGACAGAAAACTATAGGTAGGGAGAGTGTCAGTTTCTTTCACTGTGCTAATCCTTGTTTCTAGGGACAGGGAAGGACAGTGAGGGAAATTCTCCTTGTGCTATACTGTGCTAAAGCATTGATCATCAACCATCTTTAAAAAAACATTTTTTCTAGGGACAGAAAACTATAGGTAGGGAGAGTGTCAGTTTCTTTCACTGTGCTAATCCTTGTTTCTAGGGACAGGGAAGGACAGTGAGGGAAATTCTCCTTGTGCTATACTGTGCTAAAGCATTGATCATCAACCATCTTTAAAAAAACATTTTTTCTAGGGACAGAAAACTATAGGTAGGGAGAGTGTCAGTTTATTTCACTGTGCTAATCCTTGTTTCTAGGGACAGGGAAGGACAGTGAGGGAAATTCTCCTTGTGCTATACTGTGCTAAAGCATTGATCATCAACCATCTTTAAAAAAACATTTTTTCTAGGGACAGAAAACTATAGGTAGGGAGAGTGTCAGTTTCTTTCACTGTGCTAATCCTTGTTTCTAGGGACAGGGAAGGACAGTGAGGGAAATTCTCCTTGTGCTATACTGTGCTAAAGCATTGATCATCAACCATCTTTAAAAAAACATTTTTTCTAGGGACAGAAAACTATAGGTAGGGAGAGTGTCAGTTTCTTTCACTGTGCTAATCCTTGTTTCTAGGGACAGGGAAGGACAGTGAGGGAAATTCTCCTTGTGCTATACTGTGCTAAAGCATTGATCATCAACCATCTTTAAAAAAACATTTTTTCTAGGGACAGAAAACTATAGGTAGGGAGAGTGTCAGTTTCTTTCACTGTGCTAATCCTTGTTTCTAGGGACAGGGAAAGACAGTGAGGGAAATTCTCCTTGTGCTATACTGTGCTAAAGCATTGATCATCAACCATCTTTAAAAAAACATTTTTTCTAGGGACAGAAAACTATAGGTAGGGAGAGTGTCAGTTTCTTTCACTGTGCTAATCCTTGTTTCTAGGGACAGGGAAGGACAGTGAGGGAAATTCTCCTTGTGCTATACTGTGCTAAAGCATTGATCATCAACCATCTTTAAAAAAACATTTTTTCTAGGGACAGAAAACTATAGGTAGGGAGAGTGTCAGTTTCTTTCACTGTGCTAATCCTTGTTTCTAGGGACAGGGAAGGACAGTGAGGGAAATTCTCCTTGTGCTATACTGTGCTAAAGCATTGATCATCAACCATCTTTAAAAAAACATTTTTTCTAGGGACAGAAAACTATAGGTAGGGAGAGTGTCAGTGTGTTTTACTGTGCTAATCCTTGTTTCTAGGGACAGGGAAGGACAGTGAGGGAAATTCTCCTTGTGCTATAGTGTGCTAAAGCATTGATCATCAACCATCTTTAAAAAAAAAAAATTCTAGGGACAGAAAACTATAGGTAGGGAGAGTGTCAGTTTCTTTCACTGTGCTAATCCTTGTTTCTAGGGACAGGGAAGGACAGTGAGGGAAATTCTCCTTGTGCTATACTGTGCTAAAGCATTGATCATCAACCATCTTTAAAAAAACATTTTTTCTAGGGACAGAAAACTATAGGTAGGGAGAGTGTCAGTTTCTTTCACTGTGCTAATCCTTGTTTCTAGGGACAGGGAAGGACAGTGGGGGAAATTCTCCTTGTGCTATACTGTGCTAAAGCATTGATCATCAACCATCTTTAAAAAAACATTTTTTCTAGGGACAGAAAACTATAGGTAGGGAGAGTGTCAGTGTGTTTTACTGTGCTAATCCTTGTTTCTAGGGACAGGGAAGGACAGTGAGGGAAATTCTCCTTGTGCTATAGTGTGCTAAAGCATTGATCATCAACCATCTTTAAAAAAACATTTTTTCTAGGGACAGAAAACTATAGGTAGGGAGAGTGTCAGTTTCTTTCACTGTGCTAATCCTTGTTTCTAGGGACAGGGAAGGACAGTGAGGGAAATTCTCCTTGTGCTATACTGTGCTAAAGCATTGATCATCAACCATCTTTAAAAAACATTTTTTCTAGGGACAGAAAACTATAGGTAGGGAGAGTGTCAGTGTGTTTTACTGTGCTAATCCTTGTTTCTAGGGACAGGGAAGGACAGTGAGGGAAATTCTCCTTGTGCTATAGTGTGCTAAAGCATTGATCATCAACCATCTTTAAAAAAAAAAAATTCTAGGGACAGAAAACTATAGGTAGGGAGAGTGTCAGTTTCTTTCACTGTGCTAATTCTTGTTTCTAGGGACAGGGAAGGACAGTGAGGGAAATTCTCCTTGTGCTATACTGTGCTAAAGCATTGATCATCAACCATCTTTAAAAAAACATTTTTTCTAGGGACAGAAAACTATAGGTAGGGAGAGTGTCAGTTTCTTTCACTGTGCTAATCCTTGTTTCTAGGGACAGGGAAGGACAGTGAGGGAAATTCTCCTTGTGCTATACTGTGCTAAAGCATTGATCATCAACCATCTTTAAAAAAACATTTTTTCTAGGGACAGAAAACTATAGGTAGGGAGAGTGTCAGTTTCTTTCACTGTGCTAATCCTTGTTTCTAGGGACAGGGAAGGACAGTGAGGGAAATTCTCCTTGTGCTATACTGTGCTAAAGCATTGATCATCAACCATCTTTAAAAAAACATTTTTTCTAGGGACAGAAAACTATAGGTAGGGAGAGTGTCAGTGTGTTTTACTGTGCTAATCCTTGTTTCTAGGGACAGGGAAGGACAGTGAGGGAAATTCTCCTTGTGCTATAGTGTGCTAAAGCATTGATCATCAACCATCTTTAAAAAAAAAAAATTCTAGGGACAGAAAACTATAGGTAGGGAGAGTGTCAGTTTCTTTCACTGTGCTAATCCTTGTTTCTAGGGACAGGGAAGGACAGTGAGGGAAATTCTCCTTGTGCTATACTGTGCTAAAGCATTGATCATCAACCATCTTTAAAAAAACATTTTTTCTAGGGACAGAAAACTATAGGTAGGGAGAGTGTCAGTTTCTTTCACTGTGCTAATCCTTGTTTCTAGGGACAGGGAAGGACAGTGAGGGAAATTCTCCTTGTGCTATACTGTGCTAAAGCATTGATCATCAACCATCTTTAAAAAAACATTTTTTCTAGGGACAGAAAACTATAGGTAGGGAGAGTGTCAGTGTGTTTTACTGTGCTAATCCTTGTTTCTAGGGACAGGGAAGGACAGTGAGGGAAATTCTCCTTGTGCTATAGTGTGCTAAAGCATTGATCATCAACCATCTTTAAAAAAACATTTTTTCTAGGGACAGAAAACTATAGGTAGGGAGAGTGTCAGTTTCTTTCACTGTGCTAATCCTTGTTTCTAGGGACAGGGAAGGACAGTGAGGGAAATTCTCCTTGTGCTATACTGTGCTAAAGCATTGATCATCAACCATCTTTAAAAAAACATTTTTTCTAGGGACAGAAAACTATAGGTAGGGAGAGTGTCAGTGTGTTTTACTGTGCTAATCCTTGTTTCTAGGGACAGGGAAGGACAGTGAGGGAAATTCTCCTTGTGCTATAGTGTGCTAAAGCATTGATCATCAACCATCTTTAAAAAAAAAAAATTCTAGGGACAGAAAACTATAGGTAGGGAGAGTGTCAGTTTCTTTCACTGTGCTAATTCTTGTTTCTAGGGACAGGGAAGGACAGTGAGGGAAATTCTCCTTGTGCTATACTGTGCTAAAGCATTGATCATCAACCATCTTTAAAAAAAACATTTTTTCTAGGGACAGAAAACTATAGGTAGGGAGAGTGTCAGTTTCTTTCACTGTGCTAATCCTTGTTTCTAGGGACAGGGAAGGACAGTGAGGGAAATTCTCCTTGTGCTATACTGTGCTAAAGCATTGATCATCAACCATCTTTAAAAAAACATTTTTTCTAGGGACAGAAAACTATAGGTAGGGAGAGTGTCAGTGTGTTTTACTGTGCTAATCCTTGTTTCTAGGGACAGGGAAGGACAATGAGGGAAATTCTCCTTGTGCTATAGTGTGCTAAAGCATTGATCATCAACCATCTTTAAAAAAACATTTTTCCTAGGGACAGAAAACTATAGGTAGGGAGAGTGTCAGTTTCTTTCACTGTGCTAATCCTTGTTTCTAGGGACAGGGAAGGACAGTGAGGGAAATTCTCCTTGTGCTATACTGTGCTAAAGCATTGATCATCAACCATCTTTAAAAAAACATTTTTTCTAGGGACAGAAAACTATAGGTAGGGAGAGTGTCAGTTTCTTTCACTGTGCTAATTCTTGTTTCTAGGGACAGGGAAGGACAGTGAGGGAAATTCTCCTTGTGCTATACTGTGCTAAAGCATTCCTCATCAACCATCTTTGAAATCCTTGTTTTTTGGACAGTCAGGGAAATTGTCGTTGTGCTATTCTGTGCGAAAGCAATCATCCTCAACCATATTTAGAAATCCTTAAGTAAAGGGACAGAGAAGGACACCTGAAGGTAGCCCTTATTGCTTTTTTCCCATCTCCCTGCAGGCCATCTATTAGAATGTCTGGAAGGCAAACAAGGAGAGGCAGACAGTCAGGAGGCAATAAAAGAGGGCAAGCAGGCTCTGTGTCTGGGGGCAACAGTGCTGGTCGTGGACGCGGTGCATTGTCATCAGCACATGGCCATGGGACACGCTTGTCCTTCTTTTCGGCAGCTGGACATGTTGAGCCACATCATGCCGAAGACTTGGTAGAGTGGATGACCAAGCCCTCCTCCTCCTCCTCATCCTCTCTCACCCAGGCTCAGGGTACTGGCAAAGCAGCTGCCAAAGCGTCCTCTTCCCTGGTATCAATGTCAGACTCATCATCAGTCACTCCTTCCCTAGACCCACCATGTCTTCCTCCTGAGGAGTCCCCCGAACTGTTTGAGCACAGTGTTGGGTACATGCTCCAGGAGGATGCCCAGCGTTTCGAAGGGTCTGATGATGAAACCCAGCTACAGGAAGGCAGTAGCGTGAGAGCAGACAGAGGGGATGCTCAAGAAGGACACCAATCTGGCAGTCATGTTCCAGCAGCTGCAGCATACTGCCAGATTGGCTCCAGTGATGAGGAGGGAGGGGATGATGAGGTCACTGACTCCACGTGGGTGCCTAATAGGAGAGAGGAGGAGGAGGAGGATGAGGAGGAGGCACATCTCCAACGAGGCAGGATGCCCTTTGGTGGCCAGCGTAAGGGCAGTACACCGACGGAATCACACCGCAGAGCTCCGCCTGTGCAGGGCGCTGCCTCTGCCCGTCATTCAAAAAGTTCTTTGGTGTGGGCCTTTTTTGAGGCTAGTGCATCAGATCGCACAGCTGCTGTTTGCAACATATGTCTCAAGCGTATATCGCGTGGCCAAAACATCAGCCGCTTGGGTACCACATGCCTGACCAGACATATGTTGACCTGCCATGCAGCTCGTTGGCAAGCCTACCTCAAAGACCCACACCAAAGAACAAAGCGGACCTCTCCTTGCACCGCATCAGCTGGGATCTCCAACCCCACTATAACTTCAGTCCTCTCTGAAACATGCACTGAGAGGAATGAAGGTGTAGAATTAGGTGTGTCACAGCCAAGTACTTGCGGCCACTCTGCTAGCAGTACACCGACGTCCGATTCTAGCAGGCAAATTTCCCTGCCCCAGCTGCTGGACCGTCGAAAGAAGTTCACTCCCAGCCATCCACATGCCCAGCGGTTGAATGCTAGCTTGGCTAAATTGCTAGCGCTTCAACTGCTGCCTTTTCAGTTGGTAGACTCGGCCCCCTTCCGTGAGTTTGTGCAATGTGCGGTTCCTCAGTGGCAGGTTCCCAAACGCCACTTTTTCTCACGGAAGGCTATTCCGGCTCTCTACCGGCATGTGGAAGGCAATGTCTTGGCCTCGCTGGACAGGGCGGTCAGCGGTAAGGTGCATATTACCGCTGACTCATGGTCCAGCAGGCATGGACAGGGACGTTACCTTTCTTTCACGGCCCATTGGGTCACTCTTTTGGCAGCTGGGAAGGATGCAGGACAAGGTGCAGTAGTGTTGGAGGTTGTTCCACCGCCACGCCTCCAAAATGCTACTACTGGTTGTGACACACCTCTCTCCTCCACCCCCTCCTCTTCTTCTTCCTCCATGGCCTCTTCCTGTGCTTTGTCCTCTGAACCAGCGGTGCTCCGTAGCCATTCAAGGGGCTACGCAAGTACGCAGGCAAAAAGATGCCATGCCGTGCTTGCGCTGGTGTGTTTGGGGGACAGAAGCCACACTGGGGCAGAGGTCCTGTCTGCTCTGCAGGGCCAGGCCGAGAGGTGGTTGACGCCACGCCAGCTTAAGCCAGGAATGGTGGTTTGCGACAATGGCACCAACCTCCTCTCCGCCCTCCGACAGGGACAACTGACCCATGTGCCCTGTGTGGCTCACGTCCTTAACCTGGTGGTGCAGCGGTTCTTGGGCAGGTACCCGGGCTTACAGGATGTCCTGAGGCAGGCCAGGAAAGTCTGTGTGCATTTCCGCAGATCTTATAATGCCAGTGCTCGCCTGGCTGAGCTGCAAAAGGAGTTGAACCTGCCCAAGAACCGCCTTATATGTGACATGCCCACCAGGTGGAACTCAACGTTGGCCATGCTGCAGCGGCTGCACACGCAGCAGAGGGCCATCAATGAGTACCTGTGCGACTACGGCACCAGGACAGGGTCAGGGGAGCTTGTTTTTTTCTCTCCACGCCAGTGGGGCATGATCAGGGATGCATGCACTGTCCTGGCACCATTTGAGGAGGCCACGAGGATGGTGAGCAGTGACAGTGCATGCATCAGTGACACTGTACCTCTTGTCCACCTGTTGGAGCACACACTGCGTGGAATAATGGACAGGGCACTTGAGGCAGAACAGAGGCAGGAAGAGGAGGACTTCCTTGCCTCTCAAGGCCCCCTTTACCCAGACAGTGTTCCTTCTGTCCCACCCATCGCACAGGAAGAGGAGGAGGAGGAGGAGGAGGAGGAGGAGGAGGAGGAGGATTGTGTCAGCATGGAGGTGGAGGCTGGCACTCAGCATCATCAGCAGCAGTCTTTTAGGGATAATTTACAGTCCCAAGAAACCAGTGGACTTGTACGTGGCTGGGAGGAGGTGGCTGCGGATCATGTCGTCCTTAGTGACCCAGAGGACTCCGGACCGCATGCCTCAGCAAACCTACGCTGCATGGCCTCCCTGATCCTGCAAAGTCTGCGGAAGGATCCTCGTATTCTTCGGATCAAGGAGAGGGACCATTACTGGCTGGCCACTCTCCTTGATCCACGGTACAAGGGTAAGGTTGCGGACCTTATGTTACCGTCGCAGAGGGAGCAGAGGATGAGACAACTCCGGGAGGCCTTGCAGAAAGGTCTGTGCAACGCGTTCCCAGAGACTGGGAGGTTACAAACTCCTGGTCCTGGACAACGAGTTGCTGAGGCTTCGGCCAGTCAAAGAAGGAGCGGTGGGGAAGGTGGCCGTCTGACCGATGCGTTCAGACAATTCTTTAGTCCGCAGCCCCAAAGTATGATCGGTTCCAGCAACCATCGCCAGCGTCTGATAAACATGGTGCAGGAATATCTAGGGGCAAGGTCAGACTTGGACACCTTCCCCACCGAAAATCCTCTGGCTTACTGGGTCTTGAGGATGGATCACTGGCCAGAGCTTGCACAGTATGCAATTGAGCTACTGGCCTGTCCTGCATCCAGCGTTCTTTCGGAACGCACATTCAGTGCTGCTGGAGGATTTGTCACGGATCACAGGGTGCGCCTGTCCACCGACTCGGTTGATCGGCTGACTTTCATCAAGATGAACCAGTCTTGGATCACCACCAGCTACCACACACCTGATGCTGATATAACAGACTAATTGATTTTAACATGTCACATCCCTTCAAGACTGATGCTGATGCTGAGTGCCTGTGCTGTTATGTTGACTGGCTATCCTCCTCCTCCGAGTCCTCAATGATACGATTGATGATGATAGCTTGGAAGATCATTTTTGTTTATGGGTGCCGCCACCAGTGGCTAAGGCCCAATTTTTCAGCCCCTGTTTAACAGGGGCGTGTAATTACAATTTTTGAAGCAATACTTTGCAACAGGGCTCATTGCTGTGCTCCAAGTACAGTATCTGTGAGGGGTTGGAGTGTTGTGCCACCAGTGCCTAAGGCCCAATTTTTCAGCCCCTGTTTAACAGGGGCGTGTCATTACAATTTTTGAAGCAATACTTTGCAACAGGGCTCATTGCTGTGCTCCAAGTACAGTATCTGTGAGGGGTTGTAGTGTTGTGCCACCAGTGCCTAAGGCCCAATTTTTCAGCCCCTGTTCAACAGGGGCATGTAATTACAATTCTTGATCTAATAATTCACAGCAGGGCCCATTGCTGCACCCACCAAGAGTAACTCTGAGGGCTTACAGTGTTGTGGCAACGCCACCAAAACCACCACCACGAAAGGCCCAATTTTTCAGCCCCTGTTCAAAAGGGGCATGTAATTACAATTCTTGATCTAATAATTCACAGCAGGGCCCATTCCTGCACCCACCAAGAGTAACTCTGAGGGCTTACAGTGTTGTGGCAACACCACCACCACCACCACGAAAGGGCCAATTTTTCAGCCCCTGTTCAACAGGGGCATGCAATTACAATTCTTGATCTAATAATTCACAGCAGGGCCCATTGCTGCACCCACCAAGAGTAACTGTCAGGGCTTACAGTGTTGTGGCACCAGCACCACCATCAAAGGCCCAATTTTTACTACCACTGTTCAACAATTATATGTAATTACAATTCCTGATATAATAGTTGACAGCAGGGCGTTCCAGCACCAACCAAGAGTAACTGTGAGTGCTTACAGTGTTGTGCCAACACCAACAACTAAGGGGCCTATTTCTGCAGAGTATATACGGCAGGTCCCTACTTTCAAACATCCAACTTACAAACGACTCCTACTTGCAAACGCAAGAAGACAACAGGAAGTGAGAGGAAATCTACCCCTAGGAAGGAAAATTCTCTCCTGTAAGAATTAATATGGGAGAAAGGTGTCTCCTCTGTACTGATGCTTTATCACCAATCCTTGTTTCAAGAAAAACACCACATTTCAAAAACAGTTGTCATTGGGACGGAAAGTGAGGTGAAATGTTCTGAACAGGGGCACAGACAGCAAAACAAATGTTACAGGGGTGATAACCCTTACCTATGTTTTCCAAAAAGTTTAAAAATAGATTTTTGGGCTGGAGCTACACTTAAACAATGTACCTGTTCAAAATTACAAACCATTCTACATAAGAACAAACCTACAGTCCCTGTCTTGTATGCACCGCCTGTATACGGCTGTTCAGAGTATATAGGGCCTTTTTTATTTTGTGTGCGGTGTTCCCCTTAATATCCATACAAGACCCAAAGGGGCTGGTAATGGGCTGGGGTAGGGGGGGGGGGGGTCATGGGGTAGCTATGCCATTTTTCTTAAAGATTTTCATCCATATTACCGGGACCAGACATTACATTAAAGCCGCAAGCAGTTTTAAATGGCTTTTTTTTCCTTTAGAAGTGTCATTTTGTGCAGGGACAGTTCTAAACACGGGAAACACGTGGCACTTCACAGGCATACTTTAGACACCCCCCAGGTACGATATTTAAAGGAATATTTGACTTTTTTTTTCACTTTATGCATCATTAAAATGACTGCTCCCGAAAAACGACCGTTTTTAAAACTTCTTTTTGCATTGATACATGTCCCCTGGTGCAGAACCCGGGTTCCCAAACCCTTTTTAGGACAATAACATGCATAATAGTCGTTATAATTAGCACTTTAGAATTCGAACGTTCGCATCCATTGTATTTAATAGGGTTCTAATGTTCGTACGAACTTTCGGTCCGTTCGCGGGTTCTGGTGCGAACCGAGCCCGGGGGTGTTCGGCTCATCACTAGTCTTTATGCGGACGATATTATACTGTATATGCGGGATACACAGAACACCCTAAAGAAAGCTATGAGTATAATAGACACCTTTGGCCAGTATTCAGGGCTTAATATTACTGTATTTATTGGCGTATAACACTCACTTTTTTACCCTGAAAATAGAGGGTAAACTGTGCCTGCGTGTTATACGATGGGGGCTGTGGAATGTTTTTTTCCTGAAACTTCCCTCTTAAAGTTAGGGTGCGTGTTATATGCCTGTGCGTGTTATTCGCCAATAAATACGATAATTGGCAGAAGTCTTTCCTTATGCCACTGCATCAAGAACTAGAAATGGAGGAAAGGATAGATACCCCACTTAAAATAGTCATAGTGGACTCCTTTAAGTATCTAGGAATCTATATAACAAGGCAACCTTGGGATGCACTGGTAGTGAATGTAAATCCATTGATGGAGTATATTAAATATAAGCTAAAAAAAGTGAAGTAACCTATCACTTTCGGTGGTGTGTAGAATACATTTAATTAAAATGATTTTACTGCCAAAGTGTTTATATATTTTTTCACATTCCCCAGTGGTAGTCCCTAAAAAGATCTTTAAAAGCTTGGACTCTCAATTCACTAAATTTATATGGGTCAAAAGCAGATGTAAAGTAAAACTTACAACATTACAGCGCCCAAAAACAGAGGCAGGATTGGCTCTGCCAGATATGTATGTGTACTATCTGGTGGAACAATTAAGACATTTGCGTAACTGGCTTATACAAGAACAAAGTCTGGGGGTGGAAAAGCACCTGTTAAAGATAATTCAGGCTGAGAATTTATTGATAGGATTGGTAGTAAGAGGTACACATTTACCAAGGGTTAAGATCCCTATGCTCTCATTGATTCGATCGGTATGGCGAGAGGCAAAAAAATTAACAAGATTCAAAGATATCCCATCCAATCTACCCATGTGGAATAATCCTCTATTTGAAGAATTAAGTACACTACAAGATAATAAATTCTGGATGTAAAAAGGTATAGTGAAGCTGGAACAGGTTTATCAAAGTGGGAGCATATGCTCATTTGAATTTTTTAAAACACAATATAACCCAACAGATAATAATTTTTATAGATTTTTTTTCAGCTAAGGCATGCGCTAGGTGCTCAATTCGGTAGTAAAAGCAGGGCTTTTTTTCAGCGGAAACGCTGGGGAACGCAGTTCCGGCACCTTCTGGACTGTCTGTATGTAATGGCAAGGGGTGCTGAAGTGTGCTGCAGGGTATTGATGCTCACTGCTTGGGATCTATTTTTGCAGGGGGGGTCTATTGTTGCTGGGGAGGTCTATTGTTGCTGGTGGGGGACTTATTGCTGCTGGGGGGTCAGTTGTTGCTGAAAGAGATCTACTGTTGGGGGAGGGGTCTATTGTTGATGGCAGCCAGAGATTCTATTAATGCTGGCTGTGCGGAGATCTGTTGATGCTGCCTTGAGTCTATTGTTGCTGGCGGGGAAATTTTGTTGTGGGTGGTCCATTGTAGTTAGGGGGATCTATTGTTGCTGGCTGCAGGGGATCTATTTACTGCTTTTCTTGATATCATTACCAAATTCTAAACAAATTACTTAGCACCAAAAAATGATACTTGGTTCTATATTGTCTAAAAGGGGTGGTACTGGGAGGTGGGTAGGGGCAGAGAAATGGGGTGACTTGGAAAGGGGGAATTCCTGCACCTATTGTCTGAGAAAAAAAGCCCTGAGTAAAAGTATTAACGTATCAAAAGTTCCTCTAATTGGAATATTAAGAACCCAGGGACCAAGGGGATTAGTATCTAAATTATATACATATTTAATGCAGGTTAAGACACAGGATACCCCGCTCCAGATTAAGAAGAAGTGGCAAAAGATTTGTACATCTATGACAGATGAGACTTGGAAGGAGGTGTGTAAATCACACTTGGTAGTGTCGCCTGCAAGTAATAATAGATTGATACAGTTATATATAATACATCAAGCTTATCTTACACCCCGCAAATTAAGTTTAATTGGATGAACGGAGAACGCGGAATGTGCAAGGTGTTGTTTACCAGAGGCCGACTTTGAGCATTTAATGTGGTACTGCTCGGACATTAGTAGATATTGGAGACAGGTCTTGGATATATTGTCAAAAGTGCTGGGAGAATGTATCCCATTTACTCCAGAGATCTGCCTGCTGGGACTGCTGGAGAGCCAGAGGATGACTGGATATGCCAAGACCTGTCTACAAGAAATGTTATTTATGGCACACAAGCAAATCGTCCTTAGGTGGATGCAACAAATACCCCCCTCAAGGGATCAATGGCTTAAAGCGATAAATCAAATACTCCCATATGAGAAATTAATGTACAAGCATAGAGGAACACCTCAGAAATATCATAGAATCTGGGATGGATGGCTAAACTCATTATTAACTCTTATGCCCTGTACACACTATCGGTTTTACAGATGAAAACAGTCCGATGAACTTTTTTCATCGGACAAACCGATCGTGTAAGGGCCCCATCAGTCTTTTTTCCATCGGTGAGAAAAAATAGAACATGTTTTAAATTTATGTGGCTTGCATGTGGATTTTGTGAACATAAGTGGAATTTTGAACTAAAGTGGAGAGTTAAAAACCAGGAGTTTTGCTTTTAACTGCTTCTTTTTTTTCCATTCTGCTAATTAAGGGGAGTGGTTAATTGTTCATAGCTTTTTTTCTTTCTGCTAATTAAGAGTTAATTGTTCACAGGTGAGTATATAAGTGTCTGTACAAACTCCCCTAGGAGCTGGCTCCCTGCTGATGGTGGCTTGCATGTGGATTTTGTGAACATAAGTGAAATTTTGAACTAAAGTGGAGAGTTAAAAAACAGGAGTTTAAAACAGGAGTTAAGACAGGAGTTTTCTAAACTGTGAGCAACATCTTAAACTTCCTACAAGTAATTATATTGTAACTGGGAAATGAGTGCTAGCAGGGTTGAAGGTTTTGCTCAGTGCACAGTGTGCCACATGTATGCAAAATTGGTGCAACAGCTCCAGGATGGATACCGCTGTGAGAGATGTAAGCAGGTTGCCCTTCTGGAAGCTTGCATTAGAGATCTGGAGGAGCAAGTTGCAACACCGGGTAAAAAGGACAACATTGAAAGGGGTCCTCTGCTCGCTGAGCAGGTGGTCAGTAGGGCTGATGTGGAGAGTGGAGGGGCAAGTCAGGATTATCAGATAGGAAGATGGGTTAATGTAGTTAGAGGGAGTGGAAGGGGCTTGCAGAAAAGGAAGGCCAGTCCTGTATTTGTGCATCAAAACAAATTTTCCAAGTTGGGTGAAGATGTGGAGGTGGCAAACACAGAGGTGGCAGCCCTAGATGTCACTGCTACCCCTAACAGCCGGGAGAGCAACCCATCTAGTAGAGGTGGTGAGGGGAGTGCAGGTAGGCCTAGACAGTTGGTGGCTATAGGGGATTCTATAATATAAGAACTGATAGAATAATTTGTCGCCAGGATCGCCTCAACTGAATGGTTTGCTGTCTCCCTGGTGCCAGGGTTCGGCATGTGGTGGCCCGGGTGGATAAGTTACTGGAAGGGGCTGGGCATGACCCAGCTGTCTTGGTCCACGTTGGAACCAATGACAGTATACATGGAAGGTGGAGGCTCCTTAAGAATCAATTTAAAGAATTAGGCTGCAAGATGAAGGCAAGGTCTTCCAAGGTGATATTCTCTGAAATATTGCCTATGCCATGCGCAACACAGGAAAAGAAATGGGAGATTAGAGAGCTGAATGCATGGCTAAAGACCTGGTGTAGGGAGGAGGGATTTGGGTTTCTAGAGCACTGGGCTGACTTTTCATTGGGGTGCAACCTATATGCTAAAGACGGTTTGCACTTGAATGGAAGGGGGTCTGCTGTGCTGGGGGAGAGGTTTATGGGAAGGCTGGAGGAGTATTTAAACTAGGATTGAGGGGAGGGTGAACTAGAATTACATCGGGCACACAGGTCAGTTGGGGGTCAGACATTAATGGAGAGTGGAATGGGGATAGATGGGGGGAGGGTTATGGCAGGTGACAAGAAAGTTCCCTTGTTGCAAACAGCCATTGGAAACTATAGTGCCATTTGTACTACTAAAAATGATATGAAAAACACCAGAGAAAAATGTAATACATTAAAGTGTTTGTTCACTGATGCCAGAAGTCTGCCAAGCAAAATAGGTGAGTTGGAAGCTCTGGTGCATGAGGAGAGCTATGACGTAATCGGTATTGCTGAAACTTGGTTTCAATCCTCACATGACTGGGCTATTAATATTCCTGGCTATGCACTCTTTTGGAGAGACAGGGTAAAAAGGAAAGGCTGAGGGGTCTGTCTCTATGTGAGAAGTGATCTCAAAGCAAGCGTGAAAGAGGACCTGGTTGATGGAGAGTGTGCTGAGGCTGAAGCATTATGGGTGGAACTGCTTACAGATGTGCGTAGTTCAAAGTTAATCATTGGAGTTTGTTAAAGACCACGCAATGTCAATGAGGAGGTGGAGACTCAGCTCCTTGCACGGATGGAAAGGGCTGCAAGGGCTGGGACGGTGATAATAATGGGGGATTTTAACTACCCAGAAATTGACTGGAGTAATGGCATTGCTGGGACAGTTAAAGGGCATCAATTTTTAAACCTATTGCAGGACAATTTTATGGTCCAGTTTATTGAGGCCCCAACTAGGAATGATGCTCTGTTGGACCTGGTAATCTCAAACCATGCAGAGCGTATTACTAATGTTCAGATAAAGGAACACCTGGGTAGCAGTGACCATAACATGATTTCATTTGATGTTAGCTGTAAGCAAGAAATACATACAGGAAAGATAAAAACACTTAATTTCAAGAAAGCTAATTTTCCAAGGATGAGCGCTGCTCTCCAGGACTTGGACTGGGAGGGAATATTGGCATTGATAAACACAGAACAGAAATGGGAATTCTTCAAAAAGACTGTTTGGGACCTCACTGCAAAGTATATTCCCAGGGGCAATAAGTTTAAAAGGCTAAAAATAAAACCTATGTGGCTCACGGTTAAAGTTAAAAAAGCTATAAACAATAAGAAAAGAGCTTTTAAAAAACATAAAAATGAAGGAACACTAGTGTCGTTTAAATGTTACAAAGAATATAACAGGATATGTAAAAAGGAAATCAAGGATGCAAAAATTCTAAACGAACGACAGATTGCAAAAGATAGTAGGACAAACCCCAAAAAATTCTTCAAATATATTAATAGTAAAAAGGTCAGGTCTGAGCATGTAGGCCCTTTACAAAATATTCTAGAAGGGGTGACTGGGGACAAAGAGAAGGCTAATTTATTAAATACTTTCTTCAGCTCTGTGTATACAAAGGAGCATGGGGGAGCTCATGTCCATAATAGGGGTGGTAGTGACACAGCCCCAAATCCACAATGGCTCAAAAGTGATATGGTCCAGAAATATTTAGACAGAATAAAGGTGGATAAAGCACCTGGACCAGATGGCATACACCCACGGATCCTAAAAGAATTGAGCTCTGTAATTTCAAAGCCATTGTATCTAATTTTTAGGGACTCATTAATGACAGGAATAGTACCACTGGATTGGCGCAGGGCCAATGTGGTGCCTATATTTAAAAAGGGAATAAAGTCTTTAACAAGTAACTATAGACCAGTTAGTTTAACGTCTATAGTTGGGAAGATACTGGAGAGATTAATAAAAGACCACATAGATGAGTTCTTGCTGGAAAAAAAATATTTAAGCAACAGAGAGCATGGATTCATGAAAGACAGAAGTTGTCAGACAAACCTGATTTATTTTTATGAAGAGGTAAGTAAAACCTTGGACAGAGGGGTGGCGGTGGACGTGGTATACTTGGATTTTGCAAAAGCGTTCAATACAGTTTCGCACACACGGCTCATGTGTAAGGTAAAGTCTACAGGATTGGAAATATCAGTTTGTAAATGGATAGAAAACTGTCTAAAAGACAGAATTCAGAGAGTAGTGGTTAATGATTCTTACTCTGAATGGTCTAAGGTTATCAGTGGTGTACCCCAAGGTTCAGTGCTGGGACCCTTACTTTTTAATATCTTTATAAATGATATTGGGTCTGGGATCAAAAGTAACATTTCTGTCTTTGCAGATGACACCAAGCTATGCAGTGGAATAACGTCCTTACAGGATGTCGCCAATTTAAAAAACCAAACTCAATGCTCTGTCTAATTGGGCGACTATGTGGCAGATGAGATTTAATGTTGATAAATGTAAAGTTATGCACTTGGGGGCTAAGAATATGAATGCATCATACATACTATGGGGAGTACAACTGGGGGGATCCGTAGTGGAGAAGGATCTGGGGGTTTTGGAAGATCATAAGCTCAATAATGGCATGCAATGCCAAGCTGCGGTTTCCAAAGCGAGCAAAGTCCTTTCTTGTATTAAGAGAGGTATGGACTCCAGAGAGAAAGATATCATTTTGCCCCTGTTCAAATCATTAGTAAGACCTCATCTGGAATATGCAGTTCAGTTTTGGGCACCAGTTCTCAAAAAGGATATTGGGGAACTGGAGAAAGTGCAAAGAAGAGCAACCAAACTGATAAGAGGCATGGAGGAGCTCAGTTATGAGGAAAGATTAGAGGAACTGAATTTATTCACTCTTGAGAAGAGGAGAATAAGGGGGGTTATGATTAACAGGTACAAATATATAAGGGGTCCATATAGTGAACTTGGTGTTGAGTTATTCACTTTACGGTCAACACAAAAGACAAGGGGGCACTCTTTACGTCTAGAAGAAAAAAAGATTTAATCTCCAAATACGGAAAGATTTCTTCACAGAAAGAGCTGTGAAAATGTGGAATAGATTCCCTCCAGAGGTGGTTCTGGCCAGCTCAGTGGATTGCTTTAAAAAAGGCCTGGATACTTTCCTAAATGTACATAATATAACTGAGTACTAACATTTATAGGTAAAGTTGATCCAGGGTAAATCTGATTGCCTCTCGGGGGATCAGGAAGGAATTTTTTCCCCTGCTGTAGCAAATTGGATCATGCTCTGCTGGGGTTTTTTGCCTTCCTCTGGATCAACTGTGGGTATAGAATTGGTATATGGGATTGTACGATATTTTTTTTTTATTTTTTTTATTTTTTTATGGTTGAACTGGATGGACTTTGTGTCTTTTTTCAACCTGACTAACTATGATAGCAAATTCCGATCATCTGTGTGGAACTCCATTGGAGAAAAAACCCACGCATGCTCAGAATCAAGTCGACACATGCTCAGAAGCATTGAACTTAATTTTTCTCAGCTCGTCTGAGTGTTTTACGTCACAGCGTTTGGGACGGTCGGATTTTTGACTGATGGTGTGTAGGCAAGACTGATGGAAGTCAGCTTCATCGGAAATTCCGATGGAAAAATCCATTGGATTTGAATCCATAGGAAATACGATCGTATGTACAGGGCTTTAGTGGTAATGAATAATGTATAAGAGGGGCATAGACAGAAGGTTTCCTTGATTTATGGAACCTAGGAAAAGTGGAGGAAGTGGAGGCTGCAGCCAGGGTAATTGGGTATCTTAAAGTGGATGTAAACCCACTCTCATCCTTTCTAAACTACTGCCATAGTGCTGATCTATAAGGATATACATGCCTCCTGCATGTATCCTTATCTGTCAAATGTCTCCCCTCTGTCTGTTATAAGAACTGAAAAACTGCAGATTCTGTGGGTGGATCTGGTGCCTGGAGCTCGGTGGGTGGAGTTGTGATCTCAGTAGACTCCCCGCCAACCTCTACACTCCCCTTGTCAACATGCATTTTCTCATGTGTATTCCTTACACTGAACTTCTGCTATGATCACTAACATCCAGTCAAAATCCAGAAAAGTAACCACATGACTTCAGAAAAGGAGTGGGGGTGGGAATTAAAAAAAATAGGATTTTTATAACAGCTTACCTGTAAAATCCTTTTCTTGGAGTACATCACGGGACACAGAGCGACATAGTCATTACTAATGGGTTATATAGATACCTTCAGGTGCTGGCACTGGCAACTTCCAAAACCGGAAGTACCCTCCCCTATATAAGCCCCTCCCATCCGGGAGCACCTCAGTTTTGTAGCAAAGCAATAAGTGTCCCTAAAGAGGGGCGGGAGCTCTGTGTCCCGTGATGTACTCCAAGAAAAGGATTTTACAGGTAAGCTGTTATAAAAATCCTATTTTCTTTCTCGTACATCACGGGACACAGAGCGACATAGTCATTACTAATGGGATGTCCTAAAGCAATGCCCAACGAGGGGGGGGGGATACACCATACATAAGCTGAGCGCTATCAGACATGAGGATCTTTTGCGACCTGCAACACACTGCGCCCAAAGGCGACATCCTCCTGACTTCTAACGTCCACCTGGTAGAACCTAGTAAACGTATGTACTGAAGACCATGTTGCGGCCTTACAGATTTGAGCCTGGGAGGCCTGGTGATGCACTGCCCATGAAGTTCCAACTGCTCTCGTGGAGTGCGCCCTAACTTTGAACGGAGGCGGTCTCCTTCTCAAGCCATAGGCTTGCATAATGACCTGTCGAATCCACTTGGCTAAAGTAGATTTTGACGCTGCCTGACCCCTTCTGGGGCCTTCCGGCAGAATAAACAAAGTATCCGTTCTGCGAATTTGAGCAGTGGCTTTTAGATAAGTTTTAACTGCTCTTACTACATCCAAAGAATGCAATAACTTTTCCTCTACCGAAGTGGGTTTGGGGAAAAAAGAAGGAAGAACCACATCTTGGTTCAAATGAAACCTCGATACCACCTTAGGAAGAAAGGTTGGATGAGGACGTAACACTACTCTGTCCTTATGGATAACCAGATATGGCTCCCTACAGGACATAGCTGCTAATTCCGACACTCTTTTAGCCGAATAAATGGCTACTAGAAAAATCAATTTCCTGGTGAGAAGAACCAAAGAAATATGCTGTAATGGTTCAAATGGTTGTTTCTGTAGAACCGACAGAACCAAGTTTAGATCCCATGGACATATGGGAATATTAACCGGAGGACTAATACGCATCACTCCTTGTATAAAGGCTTTGACTAGTGAATGCGAAGCCAAGGGCCTTTGAAAAAATATTGACAAGGCCGAAATCTGACCCTTGATAGTACTCAAGGCAAGCTTCCTATCTACAGCCCATTGTAGGAAGTCCAGAATCCTACCTATTACGTATTTACGTGGATGCCATTTCTTGGCCTCACACCAGGCGTTGTACGCCTTCCAGATTCTATAGTAGATCTGCCTGGATACCGGCTTCCTGGCATTGATCATGGTAGATACCACAGCATTAGAGAGCCCTCTCTTTTTTAGAATGTGGGCTTCAATAGCCAGACCGTCAAACCTAGGGCTGGTAAGGAAGGGTGGTATATCGGTCCTTGCGAAAGCAGGTCCGGACGATGTGGGAGGGTCCAAGGACTCCCCACAGACATCTTTACAATCTCCGCGTACCATGCTCTTCGGGGCCACGCTGGAGCCACCAGAATCACTGGTTTCTTTTCTACCCTGATTCTGCGGAGTAATCAAGGTAACAATTGTGGCGGTGGGAATGCATATATCAGCTTGAACTGATCCCAAGGGAACACTAGGGCATCCGAGCCGCAAGCTAGGGGATCCCTTGTCCAAGAGACAAACCTGTCCACTTTTGCGTTGAATCTGGATGCTAGCAGATCTACATCCGGTGTTCCCCACCGCTGACATATTGTCCGGAAAACCTCGGGATGAAGGGACCATTCCCCTGGGCATAATTGTTGGCGACTTAGAAAGTCCGCCTTCCAATTCTCCACTCCTGGAATGAATACCGCAGATATGGCTGGGACATATCTTTCTGCCCATTTCAGCATGTAATTTACTTCCCTCTGGGCTGCACGACTCCTGGTGCCCCCCTGATGATTGATATATGCCACTGCTGTGGCATTGTCTGATTGAATTCTGACAGGGGACCCTTGGAGTTTGGATGTCCATGCTACTAGGGCATACCGGGCTGCTCGTATCTCTAAGAGATTGATGGGCAGGGCCTTTTCCGCATCCGACCATCTGCCCTGGAGAGACCATTGCTCCATTGTACTGCTCCCCAGCCTATAAGGCTGGCATCTGTAGTGACCACCTTCCAAGAAATCGGACTGAAGGATTTCCCTCTTTCCAGATTCTGGGGAACCAACCACCAGCGGAGGCTCTTGCGAACGGAAGGGGACAAGGACATTGGTAAGTCCAGAGCCTGAACTTTTTTGTTCCAGGCTGACAGTATGGCCCTTTGCAAATTCCTTGAATGGAATTGACCGTAGGGTACTGCTTCGAATGATGCCACCATTTTTCCCAGCAGCCTCATGCACAGGCGTATGGATGGCTGTCTTTTTGAACCCACTAAGTGGATCAAATCTCTCAAAGACGACCCCTTTTCTTGAGGCAAGAAAATTTTTCTCTGGTCTGAATCCAGCCTTAGCCCCAAGTATTCCAGACTTTTGACTGGTTTTAGGGCTGACTTGTCTCGGTTGATAATCCAACCGTGATATTCCAGATACTTGATTGTCTCGTGAACAACCACTTCTAGTTTTTCCACTGAGTGGTCTATCAGCAACAAGTCGTCTAGATATGCCATTATCGTTACACCTCGTGTTCTTAGATTGGCCAATAATGGGGCCAGAATTTTTGTGAACACTCGTGGTGCTGTGGCCAGACCGAAGGGTAAGGCTCTGAACTGAAAATGGCGCCCTTCTACCGCAAAGCGTAGACATTTTTGGTGGGCTGGAAAGATGGGAATGTGCAAATAAGCATCTTTGATGTCGATCGAGGCTAACCATTCCTCCCCTTGTAGGGCAGTGGCCACCGACCGGATCGACTCCATCCGGAAAGTCCTGATATGTAGGAATTTGTTTAGCCCTTTTAGATTTAATATGGGCCTCACGTCCCCGTTTGGCTTCGGGACTGTAAAGAGGTTTGAGTAAAACCCGAACCCCCATTCTTCCAGGTTAACCTCTATAATTACTGCTTGGAGCAATAATTGTTCTAGTGCCAACAGGAGGGATCCTCTCTTCTGGGGATCCCTTGGCACGTTTGACCTTATAAAGTGGGAAGGAGGGGAGTCTTTTAACTCCAATTTGTATCCCAGATTTACTGCGGAGAGCACCCATCTGTCTCTGATCGTGTCCCGCCAGGTCTCTGTGAACAACTGAAGTCTTCCCCCCACCCGATTGAGTGGGGGCAACCCTTCATGCATTTGACTTTGGGGGAGGTTTTGTACCTCTCCTGCTCCAGGGCTTCTTGTTACCCTGCAATTGTCCCTGATTTTTACCTCCGGGATTTGACCGAGGAGGCCGTCGGAACTGTTTCACAGCCGATGTCCTAGGGACTGGAGAAGCAGGCCTCTTAAAAGAGGGACCTCTAACTCTGTTTTTAACCGGCAAAAGTGTACTTTTACCGCTGGAAATTCTCTGGATATATTAGTCCAGGTCTTCCCCGAATAAGCGTTCACCATGAAATGGGAAGCTGACCAGCAATTTTTTACAGGGAGCTTCAGCAGACCAGTTTTTGAGCCATAAAAGCCTGCGCATATGTACTACAGACAGCGTAAGGCGGGAGGCCTGATGGATTGAATCCTTTATAGCGTCCACCGCAAAGCATAAGGCTCTAGGTAGATCAGCTAGGGCAAGAGCCTGCTGATCTGGCAAGTCCCTTAAGACCTGTTTCAACTGATCCTTCACTGCTTGGCAGACCCCAATAGCTGCCACTGCTGGTTGTGTCACCAATCCTGCTGTAGAAAAAGCAGATTTTAATAAGGACTCTAATTTTTTATCTATTGGGTCCTTGAACATTTGGACATTATCCACTGGACATGTCAGTGATTTATTCACACAAGAGATGGCTGCGTCCACTGTAGGGACCCTCCATTTTTTGATGAACTTATCCTCCATGGGATAGACCACTTGAAATCTCTTGGGAGGAGTAAATATTTTATCAGGATGCTCCCAATCCTGGTAAATGAGCCCTTCCAGTAAAGGATGGATCGGAAAGGAACAAACAGTCTGGGGAGCTTTTAGCGACCCCAACGAGGAGACAGAAGTGGATGATGACTCCGCAAGGGGCATTTTAAATGCTGATCGGACCATGTTAGTCAGGGACTGAACCCATAATCTTTCAGCATGTGATGCTGAGAATGGCTCTTCCACAGTTGATTCCTCTACAACAGAATCGACCTCATCCTGATCCCCTTCAGGCAGGTCGATCCCTGTATGGGACTGTTGCTCTGCTAACAGGCACTCTGAGGGAGGAGGCGGAGATCGAGCGCTTTTTTCCTGTGACAGGGAAGCAGCGATCAATGCTGACAATCTCTCTTCCAGCCCTCCCAGAGCTGAGGAAAAAACCTCCTCTGTTACATACACAGGAGCAGGTGAACTGAGGACAGCCACAGTACCAGGTACTCCTGAGGGTGCTCTACGGTCACTAACCTCTGATTCTTCAGGGGAGACTGGTGCAGCCGAAGCATGCCCAAGATCCTCAGAGCCCGATGGAGACCCCCTATGCTTCCTGGGATTTTTAGTCCCGGAGTTTTTAGACGGCATTATTCCTAAGCCCAAAGCTGAGGTATTCCAGCCGAAATACACCACTTACTGACAATAGTCTAGCACAAATGCTGCTATAAAAACAGTTGGTGTCTACTAATGTGCCTTTCTATGGGGATGCCTGCATCAACCGCTTGCTGTATGCTTTTTTTTTTTTTTTTTTAAATGTTGCCAGCTCTGTCTCTGCACTCCATAGCCAGCTCACAACACATAATTGTGGTTTTTAACATGCTGGGACGCCCGCACATGCGCAGAAGCGCTGCGGCGTGCACAGAGCGTCATCCCCCAGGCTCCGCCCCCTTTCCCGGCTCACCTCTATATATAGAGGCGCGTGCACGCGCACGCGCGCGGCCACGTGCGCCTTCGGCGCTAATTTTGAAAAGGGAAACTAGGGACAAGAGCCAGGGCCCCTTTTTGCCGCAGGCCGGGGGATGGACGAGCATTGCAACATGGCAGAGGAAGCAGTTTCCCACAAGAGAACTCACCATCTGCCTGGACTTGCTCTGATGAAAAGAAACTAGTCCACATGACAAGAAACGTTCCACAGCGGCCTCTAGTGGATTAACACAGGTACCGCAGTCTAGTATATTAAATATATATATTTTTTTTTTTTCTTGACCACTATTAAAATTATTACATTTTTTAGTAGTTACAGGCATGCACAGATATTAGCGGGAATACCGTTAGGTAACAGACAGAAAGACAAATTAGGCTTGGGGGTCCCCCAATAGAACCAAGTTCCTGGGGGCCCCCACTTACCTGTTCCCCGCCGCAGGACTTTGTTTGGTCCACAGAAGCCCAAACTTCACCTATCACGGCAGGCATTGTAATTAAACCTTCAGGGACCGGGTTCCCAAGGATTCCACTCCCCTGGACCTGTATAGCACCCTGCACAGAAAACATCTTGGTCATGGGTATGACCAGAGCTCTGGATCCCAGGGTCCAGCTCTCCTAAGAGAAGCATTACAGGCAAAACCTTGCTCTTCTCTGCAAGGCCCGGGTACCGACCGTTTAGCTATGAAGCTTTTTTGGTCGGATCCGGAATAGCTTACTGAGGCCCAAAAGAACCTGTACGCAAGCTCAGTGAAAAACACATGTTTCTTCTTGGCCAACACCTTAGACACTGGCAAAAAACTGAGGTGCTCCCGGATGGGAGGGGCTTATATAGGGGAGGGTACTTCCGGTTTTGGAAGTTGCCAGTGCCAGCACCTGAAGGTATCTATATAACCCATTAGTAATGACTATGTCGCTCTGTGTCCCGTGATGTACGAGAAAGAAATAATACCTGTCTCAGGCTTAGTGCATGAGATATGTAAATAACCTGTCATTCACAGCAAGGGGGCGGAACGGACAAATGTTCTCCTGTTTGTCCGTTTATCTTACTGAAAAAAGAAAAGAGGATTGCTCAGAGCTGGATTAATTCTTTGTGGCAAGACCTGGCACAGATGATAGGAAATCTTATACACTACATTGTGAAAGAAAAAATAAATTAAAAAAAATCGGGTTTACATCCACTTTAACTCTTGTTCCTTAAAGGGGGGGAGTGGAGGGAGGGGGAAGGGGAGGAGGAAGTTTTTTCTTCTTTTCTTTCCGTTTGTTCCCTCCAGTCTCCATCCTCTTTAAAAAAATAAAATTGTTGTTAGTTTTTGGTGCTGTTTTTCAGGGTGAAATTAAACGTATAGTGATTTATTCTTTGTTTTTTGGTGTGCATTTATTAATATGAGAGAAACAAAGGAATTGATAATGATGAAATGTGATATTGTCAATTAGGGATGGGCCGAGCACCCCCGGTTTGGTTCGCACCCAGAACATGCGAACAGGCAAAAAATGTATACGAACACCGTTAAAGTCTATGGGACACGAACATGAAAAATCAAAAGTGCTAATTTTAAAGGTAATATGCAATTTATTGTCATAAAAAGTGTTTGGGGACCTGGGTCCTGCCCCAGGGGACATGTATCAATGCAAAAAAAAGTTTTACATTTTTTTTTCGGGAGCAGTGATTTTAATAATGCTTAAAGTGAAACAATAAAAGTGAAATATTCCTTTAAATTTCATACCTGGGGGATGTCTATAGTATGCCGTGTTTATAACAGTCTCTGCACAAAATGACATTTCTAAAAGAAAAAAAGTAATTTAAAACTACTCGCGGCTGTAATGAATTGTCAGGTCCCGGCAATACAGATAAAAGTCATTGAAAGTCATTGAAAAATAAAAAAATAAAATGCGTGGGGGTCCCCCAAAATTCCATTACTAGGTTCTTCAGGTCTGGTATAGATATTAAGGGGAACCAATTGCCAAATTGAAAAAAAAATGGAGTGGGGTTCCCTCCAAAAATCCATACCAGACCCTTCAGGTCTGGTATGGATTTTAAGGGGAACTGCGTGCCAAAATGAAAAAAAAATGGCGTGGGGTTCCCCCCAAAAATCCATACCAGACCCTTATCTGAGCACGCAACCTGGCAGGCCGCAGGAAAAGAGGGGAGGAGGAGAGAGCGCCCCCCCTCCTGAACCGTACCAGGCCACATGCCCTCAACATGGGGAGGATGTCCCCATGTTGATGGGGACAAGGGCCTCATCCCCACAACCCTTGCCTGGTGGTTGTGGGGGTCTGCGGGTGGGGGGCTTATCAGAATCTGGAAGCCCCCCTATGTGAATTGGTAAGGGGTACATTGTACATTGTACCCCTTCCATTTCACAAAAAGAAAGTGTCAAAATGTTGAAAACCACAGGAGACGGCTTGGGACAAGTCCTTTACTAAAAATAAAAAATAAAAAAGAGAGATTCCAGCAATGTAATCCAATAAATCCATGCTCGATCTCCAGCGAATATTTCACTTTTATTGTTTCACTTTAAGCATTATTAAAATCACTGCTCCCGAAAAAAACTGCAGTTTTTAAAACTTTTTTTTGCATTGATACGTGTCCCCTGGGGCAGGATCCAGGTCCCAACACTTTTTATGACAATAACTTGTATATTAACCTTTAAAATTAGCACTTTAGATTTCTCCCATAAACTTTTAAAGGGTGTTCCGCGACTTTTCGAATTTCCCAAATTGTTTGCTGTTCGGAGAACGGGCGAACAGCCAATGTTCGAGCCGAACTCATGTTCTCAGCTTCGCAGTCGCAAAGATTGTTAACTCAATCACTCACTGAGATGGTGCGTTTTGGATATAAGCTACCCCTAGCAGAGACGGCTGAAGTTCCCTTCTCCTCTTTGGGTTCTCTAAAGCCTCCTCAGGGTTTGCACGCTTTTCCCTATGCACCCGTTGCTGGAGCAGCTTATTTATGTTTAAAATAATATCTTTCGCGCTAATGGTGAGTAATGAAATATCTAAAAAGTGACAATGTGTAAAAAGCTGCAGAAACTAAAGCTTATTTATGTTGACTGGGATCATCCAGACAGGCATTTTATTCCTCCTAAGAGGTTTTCTCAACTTTATCCTATGGAGGAAAAATTCACCAAGAAATGGAGGGTACCAGCAGTAGAAACTGCTGTCTCTTCCCTGAATAAAAGTCTTACTTGTCCGGTAGACAATGTTCAGGTGTTTAAGTATCCAGCGGATAAGACACTGGAGTCGTTGCTTAAGGCCTCATTTTCTATGGCCGGTGCTGTAGCTCAGCCTGCGGTCGCAGCAATTGGCATCTGTCAATCCCTTAAAGACAAAGTGAAGCAGGTTGTCAAAGGAGAATAGGTCCCGGATCTAGCAGAGCTGCCTAGAGCCCTTTGTTTTGCGGTTGACGCTATTAAAGATCCTATTCATCAGACATCTCGCCTTGTCCTCATGTTAGTACACATGCAGAGGGTGGTGGCTTAAGCATTGGTCAGCGGAGCTGCCTTGTAAGAAGCTGCTGACTGGTTTTCCTTTTCACGGGGAACGGTTATTTGGGCATGACTTAGATAAGTACATCCAGAAAATCTTGGGTGGGAAAAGTACCCTTCTTTCAGTCAAAAGAAGGAGTAGGCGCCCTTCATTTAAACGTTCTGCTTCTCCATTGCCTGGGGCAACAGCCTCCAGGCAGTCACGAGTGCCTCTGCCATCAGCTCCAAGAGGAAAGCCCCAGAACCAAGCTCAGGGCCAGAAAAAGTCCTGGGGGCAGAAATCCCAAGGCCTCCTTATGAAGGGGCGCCCCCTGCTCGATCGAGTGGGGGGAAGGCTTTGGCAGTTTGCAGAAGCCTGGCGGGAGGAAATCCAGGACAGATGGGTCATCTCCACGGTATCTCTGGGATACAAACTGGAGTTTACTCCGCCTCGTTTCCTAAGATCGAGCGTTCCCAAAGATCTAATAAAGAGGTGGTCTTTATTTCAGGCGCTAGATCGGCTGCTATCCCAAGGGGTTATCATAGAGACTCCCCTAGAAGAACAGGGAATGGGGTTCTATTCAAATCTCTTTACGGTGCCAAAACCGAATGGAGATATCAGACCCATTTTGGATCCCAAAGGTCTGAACCGGTTCCTAAACATCCGCTCGTTTCGCATTGAATCAATCCGGTCAGTGGTATCCACCCTTCGGGGAAGAGAACTTATAGCATCCATAGACATCAAGGATGTATATCTACATGTGCCAATATTCCCTGCTCATCAGAAGTTCCTGCGATTCGCAGTAGAACAGCGACATTATCAGTTTGTGGCCTTGCCCTTTGGGTTGGCTACCGCACCACAAGTATTTACAAAGGTCCTGGCTCCACTTTTGGCAAGGTTAAAGGCCCAGGGTATAGCGGTAGTGGCATACCTGGACAACCTGCTGCTGATAGATCAGTCCATAGCAGGGCTAAACTAGAGAAAAGGTTTCTGGAACATCTAGGTTGGATTCTCAACCTAGAAAAGTCATCCTTAAGGAGGCTGGAGTATTTGGGTCTGGTTATAGACACAACCCCCAAGAGAGTGTTCTTACCCCAGGCAAAAGTTTGCACTATCAAGCCTCGTACACACGACCGAGTTTCTCGTCCAAAAACGACAAGAAAACTGCAGAGAGAGCTTTCTTGTCGAGAAAACCGGTCGTGTGTATGGTTTTTCGTCGAGAAAACTGCCATGAATCTCGACGAGAAAAATATAGAACCTGCTCTTTTTTCTCATCCGGATTCTCGATTTTCTCATCGTGTTTCTCGTCGAGAAAAACGTTTGTGTGTATGCTTTTACGAGTCTTCCAAAAGCGCGCATGCTCAGAATCAAGTATGAGACGGGAGCGCTTCTTCTGGTAAAACAAGCCTTCGTAATGGAGATAGCACATTCGTCCCGCTGTAAATTATTGCATCGTTTAAATGTTGTGCATTTAAATCTTCTTTAGAATGTTACAATAATGAAAACTAATGAACTTGTTTTGCTGCTGATATTCACACAGAGTTCTGACTATCTATTTTAAACCCTTTTCATGCTGCTCTTAAGAAGATTTAGCTGTATTATATCGTGCAAGATCTTCTGAATATTTTTATGTTTAAAATTTTTTAGACAGATGTTAATTTTAATATTGTCTTTTTTTTGATAGTGATCTCCATGATTTTTTTTTTGTTTTTTTGTGTCAAGTTTACACCCTATTTTTTTTTTTTTTAGAACACCTTTAATGATATTTTTTGTGTTATCTGTCCCTTTTCTTTTTTTGGTTCAAATGTATCTGCCTACTCCAAAGGTAAATAAATAATTATTATAAAAACACATAGTCAAGTATGAACTTGAACAAAAAAAACATTTATTCTGGTATAGAACAAAATAAATAGAAGGCAGCGCTGGAGAACCTGCTGCCATTTGTGCATCCATGGGACCCCAGAGCACACATCAACCCTGTGTGGACACTAAAATTGGGAGCTTGAGAAGCACAACAGTTGTGAGTAGTGTTGAGCGGACCCGAACTGTAAAGTTCGGGTCCGTACCGAATTTTGGCGTTTTCCCGACCCCGGACCCGGACCCGGATTTTGCGCTAAAGTCCGGGTTCGGGTCCGGATTCGGGAATTTAATGGCGCAGTTAGAAATGCTTCAGGGGCCAGCCAATCACCATTTGATTAGCTGGTGTGCCCTTAGAAGCCATCATAGCCATGCCTACTAATGGCATGGCTGTGATTGGTCAGTGCAACATGTGACCCAGCATGTGACCAGCTTCTATATAAGCAAGAGGCACACAGCACAGATCGTCACTCTGCTTTTAGACAGTGTAGGGAAAGGATCCTGGCTGCTGTCGCTGTGAGGGAGAGAATTATATGATAGGAGTTAGTCCTGATTCTGCAATCTACTGATAGAAAAGATAGAGAGACAGTGTAGTGTAGTGTAGGGACAGGATCCTGTTTGTGCTTTCAGGGAGAGAGATTTAGATAGGAGTCCAGATTGAGAGATATAATAGCTCAGCGATCTGCATAGGTTTATCTGTTTGTGTTGCAAGCTCAGTGCACCAGCACTGCATTACGTTGAGTGATACACCTATTCCATACTGTGGCTGTATTGTGCTCTTGCTAAAAGACCCATTTCGGGCAGAAAAAAAAAAAAAAGGCACTTTATTGTGCTTTTGCTAAAAAGACCCATTTTTGGGCCCCAAAAAAAAAAAAAGGCACTTTATTGTGCTGTTGCAAAAAAAAAAAGGCACTTTGTTGTGCGCAAAAAAGACCTATTTTTGGGCAAAAAAAATATTTTGCAGTGTATATCTCTAGTTGTGTGAAATAACCAATTTCTATATATTTTTCTTCTACTATGCTATACTAAAAAAAAAAAAAAACTTTTTTTTGAATAGCATTCTCTGCAGCTGTGCGATTCAGCGGTTATATACTGTGGGTGTGTTGTGCTCTTCCAAAAAACGCCATTTAGGGCCACAGAAAATATTTTGCAGTGTGAAATACACATCTGGAGGTGTGTGAAAAAACAACATTATTTTTGAATAGCATTCTCTGGCCTCTGCAGCTGTGCGATTCAGCGGTTATATACTGTTGGTTTTGTTGTGCTCTTCCAAAAAACGCCATTTAGGGCCACAGAAAATAAATTGCAGTGTGAAATACACATGTGGAGGTGTGTAAAATAAACAATTTCTATATATTGTACAGTGCTATACTAAAAAAAACAACATTTTTTTTGAATAGCATTCTCTGCACTTCTATAGCTGTGCGATTCAGTGGTTAAATACTGTGGTTGTGTTGTGCTCTTCCAAAAAACGCCATTTAGGGCCACAGAAAATATTTTGCAGTGTGAAATACACATCTGGAGGTGTGTGAAAAAACAACATTATTTTTAAAAAGCATTCTCTGGCCTATGCAGCTGTGCGATTCAGCGGTTATATACTGTTGGGGTTGTTGTGCTCTTGCAAAAAACGCCATTTAGGGCCACAGAAAATATTTTGCAGTGTGAAATACACATCTGGAGGTGTGTGAAAAAACAACATTATTTTTGAATAGCATTCTCTGGCCTCTGCAGCTGTGCGATTCAGCGGTTATATACTGTTGGGGTTGTTGTGCTCTTCAAAAAAACGCCATTTAGGGCCACAGAAAATAAATTGCAGTGTGAAATACACATGTGGAGGTGTGTAAAATAAACAATTTCTATATATTGTACAGTGCTATACTAAAAAAAACAAAATTTTTTTGGAATAGCATTCTCTGCACTTCTATAGCTGTGCGATTCAGTGGTTAAATACTGTGGTTGTGTTGTGCTCTTCCAAAAAACGCCATTTAGGGCCACAGAAAATATTTTGCAGTGTGAAATACACATCTGGAGGTGTGTGAAAAAACAACATTATTTTTAAAAAGCATTCTCTGGCCTCTGCAGCTGTGCGATTCAGCGGTTATATACTGTTGGGGTTGTTGTGCTCTTGCAAAAAACGCCATTTAGGGCCACAGAAAATATTTTGCAGTGTGAAATACACATCTGGAGGTGTGTGAAAAAACAACATTATTTTTAAAAAGCATTCTCTGGCCTCTGCAGCTGTGCGATTCAGCGGTTATATACTGTTGGGGTTGTTGTGCTCTTGCAAAAAACGCCATTTAGGGCCACAGAAAATATTTTGCAGTGTGAAATACACATCTGGAGGTGTGTGAAAAAACAACATTATTTTTGAATAGCATTCTCTGGCCTCTGCAGCTGTGCGATTCAGCGGTTATATACTGTTGGGGTTGTTGTGCTCTTCAAAAAAACGCCATTTAGGGCCACAGAAAATAAATTGCAGTGTGAAATACACATGTGGAGGTGTGTAAAATAAACAATTTCTATATATTGTACAGTGCTATACTAAAAAAAACAACATTTTTTTTGAATAGCATTCTCTGCACTTCTATAGCTGTGCGATTCAGTGGTTAAATACTGTGGTTGTGTTGTGCTCTTCCAAAAAACGCCATTTAGGGCCACAGAAAATATTTTGCAGTGTGAAATACACATCTGGAGGTGTGTGAAAAAACAACATTATTTTTAAAAAGCATTCTCTGGCCTCTGCAGCTGTGCGATTCAGCGGTTATATACTGTTGGGGTTGTTGTGCTCTTGCAAAAAACGCCATTTAGGGCCACAGAAAATATTTTGCAGTGTGAAATACACATCTGGAGGTGTGTGAAAAAACAACATTATTTTTGAATAGCATTCTCTGGCCTCTGCAGCTGTGCGATTCAGCGGTTATATACTGTTAGGGTTGTTGTGCTCTTCAAAAAAACGCCATTTAGGGCCACAGAAAATAAATTGCAGTGTGAAATACACATGTGGAGGTGTGTAAAATAAACAATTTCTATATATTGTACAGTGCTATACTAAAAAAAACAACATTTTTTTTGAATAGCATTCTCTGCACTTCTATAGCTGTGCGATTCAGTGGTTAAATACTGTGGTTGTGTTGTGCTCTTCCAAAAAACGCCATTTAGGGCCACAGAAAATATTTTGCAGTGTGAAATACACATCTGGAGGTGTGTGAAAAAACAACATTATTTTTAAAAAGCATTCTCTGGCCTCTGCAGCTGTGCGATTCAGCGGTTATATACTGTTGGGGTTGTGCTCTTGCAAAAAACGCCATTTAGGGCCACAGAAAATAAATTGCAGTGTGAAATACACATGTGGAGGTGTGTAAAATAAACAATTTCTATATATTGTACAGTGCTATACTAAAAAAAAAAACATTTTTTTTGAATAGCATTCTCTGCACTTCTATAGCTGTGCGATTCAGTGGTTAAATACTGTGGTTGTGTTGTGCTCTTCCAAAAAACGCCATTTAGGGCCACAGAAAATATTTTGCAGTGTGAAATACACATCTGGAGGTGTGTGAAAAAACAACATTATTTTTAAAAAGCATTCTCTGGCCTCTGCAGCTGTGCGATTCAGCGGTTATATACTGTTGGGGTTGTTGTGCTCTTCCAAAAAACGCCATTTAGGGCCACAGAAAATATTTTGCAGTGTGAAATACACATCTGGAGGTGTGTGAAAAAACAACATTATTTTTAAAAAGCATTCTCTGGCCTCTGCAGCTGTGCGATTCAGCGGTTATATACTGTTGGGGTTGTTGTGCTCTTGCAAAAAACGCCATTTAGGGCCACAGAAAATATTTTGCAGTGTGAAATACACATCTGGAGGTGTGTGAAAAAACAACATTATTTTTGAATAGCATTCTCTGGCCTCTGCAGCTGTGCGATTCAGCGGTTATATACTGTTGGGGTTGTTGTGCTCTTCAAAAAAACGCCATTTAGGGCCACAGAAAATAAATTGCAGTGTGAAATACACATGTGGAGGTGTGTAAAATAAACAATTTCTATATATTGTACAGTGCTATACTAAAAAAAACAACATTTTTTTTGAATAGCATTCTCTGCACTTCTATAGCTGTGCGATTCAGTGGTTAAATACTGTGGTTGTGTTGTGCTCTTCCAAAAAACGTCATTTAGGGCCACAGAAAATATTTTGCAGTGTGAAATACACATCTGGAGGTGTGTGAAAAAACAACATTATTTTTAAAAAGCATTCTCTGGCCTCTGCAGCTGTGCGATTCAGCGGTTATATACTGTTGGGGTTGTTGTGCTCTTGCAAAAAACGCCATTTAGGGCCACAGAAAATATTTTGCAGTGTGAAATACACATCTGGAGGTGTGTGAAAAAACAACATTATTTTTAAAAAGCATTCTCTGGCCTCTGCAGCTGTGCGATTCAGCGGTTATATACTGTTGGGGTTGTTGTGCTCTTGCAAAAAACGCCATTTAGGGCCACAGAAAATATTTTGCAGTGTGAAATACACATCTGGAGGTGTGTGAAAAAACAACATTATTTTTGAATAGCATTCTCTGGCCTCTGCAGCTGTGCGATTCAGCGGTTATATACTGTTGGGGTTGTTGTGCTCTTCAAAAAAACGCCATTTAGGGCCACAGAAAATAAATTGCAGTGTGAAATACACATGTGGAGGTGTGTAAAATAAACAATTTCTATATATTGTACAGTGCTATACTAAAAAAAACAACATTTTTTTTGAATAGCATTCTCTGCACTTCTAGAGCTGTGCGATTCAGTGGTTAAATACTGTGGTTGTGTTGTGCTCTTCCAAAAAACGCCATTTAGGGCCACAGAAAATATTTTGCAGTGTGAAATACACATCTGGAGGTGTGTGAAAAAACAACATTATTTTTAAAAAGCATTCTCTGGCCTCTGCAGCTGTGCGATTCAGCGGTTATATACTGTTGGGGTTGTTGTGCTCTTGCAAAAAACGCCATTTAGGGCCACAGAAAATATTTTGCAGTGTGAAATACACATCTGGAGGTGTGTGAAAAAACAACATTATTTTTGAATAGCATTCTCTGGCCTCTGCAGCTGTGTGATTCAGCGGTTATATTCTGTTGGGGTTGTTGTGCTCTTCCAAAAAACGCCATTTAGGGCCACAGAAAATAAATTGCAGTGTGAAATACACATGTGGAGGTGTGTAAAATAAACAATTTCTATATATTGTACAGTGCTATACTAAAAAAAAACAAATTTTTTTTGAATAGCATTCTCTGCACTTCTATAGCTGTGCGATTCAGTGGTTAAATACTGTGGTTGTGTTGTGCTCTTCCAAAAAACGCCATTTAGGGCCACAGAAAATATTTTGCAGTGTGAAATACACATCTGGAGGTGTGTGAAATAAACAATTTCTATATATTTTCCTTGTACTGTGCTATACTAAAAAAAACAACCTTTTTTTTTTTGAATAGCATTTTCTGCAGTTCTGTAGCTGTGCGTTTCAGCCATTACGTACTGTGGGTGTGTTGTGGTCTTCCAAAAAACGCCATTTAGGGCAAGATCCTAAATTTGGAAAATATGAGGGGAAGGTCAAAGGGACGTGGTGGCCCCGGTCGTGGTGCTGCTGGTGGAGCTCCTGTTGCAGGGAGAGGACGTGGTGGATCTGTGCCAGCTACACGCACAAGTGAAACACCTTCCTCAGGTGCGAGTAGGCGACCGAGCCTGCGGCGGTATTTTGTCGCGCCTAATGAGGCTGTACCAATGTTTAGGCCAGGACAAGTACAGGCGATAGTAGATTGGGTTGCTGACAGTGCCTCGGTTTCCTTCACATTGTCTCCCACCCACTCTTCTGATGAAAGATCAGAGTTGGCACCTGAAGCCCATGTCCATCAGTCTTTCACCTCACCCCCTTGCAAATCAGCCAAGCAGTCTGAGCCCCAAATCATGCAGCAGTCTCTTCTGCTTTTCGATGACTCTGTTAGCAGGGTTTCCCAGGGCCATCCACCTAGCCCTGCCCCAGAAGTGGAAGAGATTGAGTGCACCGATGCCCAACCACTTATGTTTCATGATGGGTACATGGGAGGACCATCGCAGCACGTCTCGGATGATGACGAAACACAGGTGCCAACTGCTGCTGCTTTCGCAATTGTGCAGACAGACATGGAGGGCAGGGGTGAAGACTGGGTGGAAGATGATGTGGAGGACGATGAGGTCCTCGACCCCACATGGAATCAACGTTATGCAGGTGACCAGTGTAGTTCGGAGGAAGAGGCGGTGGTCGCACAGAGCCACCAGCACAGCAGAAGAGGGAGCAGGGTGCAAAAACGGAGCATTCGTCCCCTAGACAGTACATCTGCTACTGCCCAACACAGCAAGGGACCGAGCACACCAAAGCCAGGTCCAAGGACTTCCCTAGCGTGGCAGTTCTTCACACAGTGTGTTGATGACAAGACACGAGTGGTTTGCACGCTGTGCAATCAGAGCCTGAAGCGAGGCATAAACGTTCTCAACCTGAGCACAAGCTGCATGACCAGGCATCTAAGTGCAAAGCACGAGCTGCAGTGGAGTAGACACCTCAAAAACCAAGAAAGGTCTCTGGCTCCTCCTGCTTCCTCTTCTCCTGCAGTCTCGGCCTCTTCATCCACCTCTGTAGTGACAGTGGCACCTGTCACCCCGCAAACAGAGGATCTGCCAGCAACACTACCACCTGGGTCACCAACCATCTCCACAATGTCCCATGGAAGCGTTCAGCTCTCTATCTCCCAAACATTGGAGCGGAAGAGGAAGTACCCCCTAGCCACCCGCGATCCCTGGCCCTGAATGCCAGCATTTCAAAATTCCTGGCCTTTGAAATGCTGTCATTCCGTCTGGTGGAGACGCAGAGTTTTAAAAGCCTGATGGCATTGGCTGTCCCGCAGTACGTCGTGCCCAGCCGCCACTACTTTTCCAGGCGAGCCATCCCTTCCCTGCACAACCAGGTGGGGGACAAAATCAGGTGTGCACTGCGCAACGCCATCTGTGGCAAGGTCCACCTAACTACGGATGCGTGGACCAGTAAGCACGGTCAGGGACGTTATATCTCCCTAACAGCACACTGGGTAAATGCAGTGGCGGCTGGGCCTGAGGCAGATAGCGGTTTGGCGCATGTCCTTCCACCACCGAGGATTGCAGGGCGCTTCAGTTTGCCTCCTGTTGCTAACTCCTCCTTCTCAGCTTCCTCATCCTCTACCGCCTCCTCATCCATTCAGCGTAACACCTTCACCACCAACTTCAGCACAGCCAGGGGTAAACGACAGCAGGCAGTTTTAAAACTTTCCTGTTTGGGGGAAAATCCCCACACCGCGCAGGAGTTGTGGAGGGACATGGAACAACAGACCGATGAGTGGTTGCTGTCAGTGAGCCTCAAGCCCGGCCTGGTGGTGTGCGATAATGGGCGAAATCTCGTAGCAGCTCTGGGTCTAGCCGGTTTGACGCACATCCCTTGCCTGGCGCATGTGCTGAACTTGGTGGTCCAGAGGTTCCTTAAAAATTACCCCAATATGCCAGAGCTGCTGCAGAAAGTGCGGGCTGTCTGTGCGCACTTTCGGCGTTCTCACCCTGCTGCTGCTCGCCTGTCAGCGCTGCAGCGTAACTTCGGCCTTCCCGCTCACCGCCTCATATGTGACGTGCCCACAAGGTGGAACTCCACCTTGCACATGCTGGCCAGACTGTGCGAGCAGCAGCAGGCAATAGTGGAGTTTCAGCTGCAGCAATCACGCGTGAGTCGCTCTGCGGAACAGCACCACTTCACCACCAATAACTGGGCCTCCATGCGAGACCTGTGTGCCTTGTTGCGCTGTTTCGAGTACTCCACCAACATGGCCAGTGCCAATGACGCCGTTCTCAGCGTTACTATCCCAGTTCTATGCCTCCTTGAAAAAACGCTTCGTGCGATGATGGAAGAGGATGTGGCACAGGAGGATGAGGAGGAGGAAGCGGGATCATTTCAAAGGCTTTCAGGGCAGTCTTTCACAAGTGGCTACGAGGGTGGGTTCCTGCACCAACAAACGCCAGGTACACAATTGTCCGGCAGAAAGGGCACAGTTCTGGAGGATGACGAGGTGGAGGAGGAGATGGAGGAGGAGGAGGAGGAGGAGGAGCCATGTTCACAGCAGGGTGGCACTCAGACCAGCTCGTGGCCATTACAGGTGCGTGGCTGGGGGGATACAGAGGACACAGACGATACACCTCCCACAGAGGACAGCTTTTCTTTGCCTCTGGGCAGCCTGGCACACATGAGCGATTACATGCTGCAGTGTTTCCGCAACGACAGCCGAGTTGCCCACATTTTAACTGGTGCTGATTACTGGGTGGCCACCCTGCTGGATCCCCGTTACAAGGACAACGTACCGTCCTTAATTCCCTCATTGGAGCGGGATCGTAAGATGCGCGAGTACAAGCGCATGCTGGTAGACGCGCTGCTGGTGGCATTCCCACCTGACAGCGGGCGTACGGTGGAAGCACAAGGCGAAGGCAGAGGAGGAGGAAGAGGTCGCCAACGCAGCCGGGGCACCGGCAGCACCTCAGAAGGCAGGGTTAGCATGGCCGAAATGTGGAAAAGCTTTGTCAGCACGCCACAACAACCAGCACCACCAGCTGAGATGGAACGTCTTAGCAGGAGGCAGCATTTCACCAACATGGTTGAGCAGTATGTGTCCACAGGCCTACACGTACTGGATGACGGGTCTGCCCCCTTTAACTTCTGGGTCTCCAAATTGGGCACATGGCCTGAGCTTGCCGTTTATGCCTTAGAGGTGCTGGCCTGCCCTGCAGCCAGTGTATTATCTGAACGTGTATTTAGCACGGCAGGGGGCGTTATCACAGACAAGCGCAGCCGCCTGTCCAGAGCCAATGTGGACAAGCTCACGTTCATTAAAATGAACCAGGCATGGATCCCACAGGACTTGTCCGTACCTTGTGCAGAATAGACATGTATACCGGTGTTGTGACAAAAACTGTCCGGCCATCGGATTGTGCCCGGCCCGTACTGCGCAGGCGCAGCGCTTGCGCAGTACAGAGGACAAGGAGATTCACAAAATCTCCGAAGATGAACGGCGCCTGCGCTGTGAGTGCAGGTTCAAGCCCCACCATCCAAGAGGACATACGGTAGCACATAGTAACAGGGCCCCTCACGGGCTCGCTTCGATCGCGGCCTTGCTTGGCTCGGCTTGAACCACGGATGGTGTGGCCTTCACCTGAACTCAACACGCAGGCGCCGTTAGTCTTGGGAGATTTTTGAAATCCCCTTGTCCTACATACTCAGCAAGCGCAGTACAGGGTGGACACTATTCGACAGGGGACAGAATTCGACACATCACCGGCCTTACCCAGCCATTGTTGTATTTTTGAACCAGTGTTGGCTACCTCGTCCTCCTCCACCGCCGCTTCCACCTACACAGCCACATCCACCGCCACCTCAACCTCCTACTCCATATGGACCTCGTCCTGCTAGGCCAAGATTAAAATTTTTATTTTATTTTTTTGTAGCGCACAGATCCTTTCCCCCTTACCTGCCTTTATGTTGTTGGCTCTTCGCAGGAGGGAGAAAGGCACTCCGCACTACCAGCCCGTATCCTCCTATATAAAGAGGTTGAGCGGTGTACTTGACGGGCCGTGTCCACAGCCAGAGTCAAAACTCCTCCAGAGGATGATTCTCACCTCTACTGTAGGTAGAGGCAAGTCCTTTAATTGCCAGTAAAGTCAATGTCCACACCAGCTGAAACTCCAACTCTTATTCTCTCATGGCAAAATAAACTGTACTCAGATAGAAAAGGTTAGAGCAAAGAAACAGGACAGCTTAAGGTGTGGAGGAGGTCCAGGCACAAACGTAGCACATTCACTTCACTGCTTAGGTTTCTCAAACAGTTTTTGGCGCACGGTCTCTGCCACAGACATTGAGGTTGGTCTCTGCCACAGACCGTGTGTACAAGGCCCCTGCCACGGGCCTGGAGAACTTTGGTCTCAGCCACAGACCAGGGTGTATAAGGCCCCTGCCACGGGCCGGTTGAATAAGGCCTCTGATACAGTCAAGGTGACCTTGAGCTTCTCCTTCTACGAACCTAGCCCATATCAAGGGGAAGACATCTCTCCAGGGAGTCAACAGACCATTCCTTCACCGTGACTCCCGCATCGGTCCATCAGAATGATCCTCCCTTCCCTGGAACAGGGTCCCCTACACGAGGCGGCTCTGGACTCCAGGCTTTACTCCCGCCCCTAGGCCTCCATACCCAGGGCAGCAAGAACTCCAGGATAGTACCTCACCCCGGGCTAAAGGTGCCCGAGATGGAACAGGAACACATGCACCCAGGCCGAAGGCACCTGGGCGCGGACCCCACTGGACATCAGCCCCCAGGCCAAAGGTCTGCCCCTTTTATATGCTCTCCCGGCATGCACAGCAGGTTCCCCGCCCGCTGTACTACTGCCAAGAGGGGACACAAAAGGCGCCACCTGTAGGCCGCAGGGAACTGCACACCAATACTGTCCCCCGAGGACAAAATGGTCCATGAATCCTACAGAATTAGGGTATTTGAGCCTATTTACCACTCAAACACTTTCCTTAAATTTAGCACCCCGCTACATTTTTATTTCAAAGCATTTTATTTTCCCACTAGCTTATCCATTAAATTAAATAATTTATTCCAGAAAGGGCGTATTCTGGGGCATTCCCACCATATGTGTGGCATCGTGCCGTTGAGTTTCTGAGGTTCTTAATGACTTCCTGTACCTCTTCTGCTGAAAAGGGGGCCTCCAGCATATTTTTTAATTTTTTAATTTTTTTTATGTTCTTTTAAGTTATTTCCTATCCACATTTGTTTGCAGAGCACTTGCCATGTTCTTAACAACATTTTGCTGCCATTTGCAGCCCTCTAGCCCTTTCCATTACGTTTTTTAGAGCCTTTTTAGTCGTCAGAAGTCCGGGTCCCCATTGACTTCAATGGGGTCCGGGTTCGGGTTAAAGTTCGGTCCCGAATCCGAACTTTTTTCCGAAGTTCGGCCGAACCCGCCGGACCCGAATATCCAGCTACCCGCTCAACTCTAGTTGTGAGCACAATCTGATGCTGGCCTCCCAGAGGTCAGGAACAGCAGCAGGTGATATACATGTCCCAAGTCTGTGGTACTACAACAGGCTGCCTTCTGTCCGACCACAATGAAGTAAGGCCATCACTTCCTGGTCTTCTTGGCAGCCTTCCCTACAGCCTTCCCTGAAGCCTTCTCTGCAGCCTTCCTTCTGCGTGTGGCTGGAGGCTGGGCCACTGGAGGGGTACTCCTGTCAGGAGGAGGAGAAGGAGGTGGAGGAGAAGGGGGTGGCGGAGAAGAAGAAGGTGGAGGAGGAGGAGGAGCCAGGCCGGCCACCTCCTGTCTGCCACTGGGCCCAGCCACCTCCTGGCTCACAGTGGGCCCTGCCACCTCCTGGCTCACAGTGGGCCCTGCCACCTCCTGGCTCACAGTGGGCCCTGCCTCCTCCTGCCTGACAGTTTCCAGACCCTCCTCCTGGCTGATTTCATCCTGTGTATGAAAAAGGGACATAGTTTTATTTTTTGGTTTATTCTTTTCACACAAATTTGAGATCATGAATGTAGCAAATTGAATGTAAATCAAGAGAAAAGACAATTAATTTTATGACCACATCAGATTTCATTTTTTCCCCCCAATTTATGGCAGACTAATGTCTATAGATATTGATTTCACTTTTGTATCCCAATTTTTTGGGGAGTTTACATATTGGCTTATTTTTCCGGCATTAATTTTCTCACAATACATTTTCATTAAATACTATACCTGGCTCCAGATGTCCAAATCAGCTTCTTCCAGGATGGCTGCTTCCTCTTGCTCCAGAGAAGGCTCAGGTTGGCTGCAGGGAAGTGTGGGGGGAAGACTGGACAGTGATGGCCTTGCCTCAATGTGGTCATCCAGAAAGGACATCCTGCTGTAGTACCACAAATTCGGGACATATACATCAGCTGCTGCTGCTCCTGACCTCTGAGAAGCCAGGACCTTAGAGCGTTCAGTCCTGTATGTGCCTCTCAAGCTCCCAATTTTAGTGTCCACCTGTTTTGCTGTTGCTGTGGGCACCTTGGTCTGTACAAATGGGAGCAGGCTCTCCAGCGCTGCTTTCCTTACACCTTTTTTGCGATGTCTGGGTTTTTTGGTTTCCCACAGAGCGGGCAGCTCCCTTACCTGGTCTATAAATTCCGCAAGGAATTCCTTATCACTAATAGACACATTCATTTTTTTTCTGCAAGCCAAGAATAATGAAAAAAAAATAATGTCAGTCACACAGTCTAACCTCCTGTAAATCTTATTCACCATATATATCCTCCAACATTCTCTAGACAGTATAGGCCACCAATTTCACAAAGTCTCAAAATCACATACCTTCGTTCGCACGTCCGTCACTTTTACTCCTCTCTCCACACACCGAACGTAGTATAGTCACATGTGTGTTTGCTATATATACACCACGCATGAGTAAAACTACGCACACGTCGCTCCACACATGTCGCCCGCCCATGACGTTCAAAGTAACATCTTTTCCCCGCCCCTTCTCTTTCGGCGCGCAGACAGATATGGCGGATTCACAGCAGGTGTCTGCTAATTCCTCAAATAACGAGGAGGAGACAAGCCCGGAGACTGAGGAAACGTCACGATCAAGGAGGAGATTCAAGGCCTCGAATTTGTCTTGCGCGGAGATGGCGGAGATGGTGGACATATTGCAAAAGTCGGATTATGACGCAAAGCATGGGCCGTATAGCAAACCTAATCGAAGGAAGGCCAAAATCATGAAGAAAGTCGTGAAGAGTCTGAAGAAGAATTTCGGGGTGAAACGATCAAATGAGCAGCTCAGAAAGAGGTGGTCTGACCTCAAACTGAGGGAGCCGGAGCAGTTAAGGAGCATTAAGAGAATGCTTGAAAAAAGTAAGTACTTTTTTCCCTGTTTTCCTATTATTGTATTTCACAACTTGCATGTTGCTCCATGTTATTGCATTTTTCTATTGTACCTTACAAAATGTCATCTCTTTGAACTTGGTTTGGCACAGTAATCGTTCGTTACAGACACATCGTTCGGCCACTATGCACGATTTTTTTAGCTTTTACAGGGTTCAAATAATTTACACAGCTGCCTGTTTTTATTCAATAGTTGTTATTACATTGTTGGCTAGATGATGTGTTTGTAAAGAGAATGAAATGCAAACTTTAATTAGTGTAAAGGAGAGGACACTCAGCAGCTGGTTCCACATCTGTACTTTTGAGCACTATAGTGTGGGCCACCAGAACCTCCTTTTTTGGGTGACACACACAGGTGCATCAGTGCATTTTTGGGGTGCAGCCATGTGTAAAAAATGTCAGCCAATGGTGAATAGTCAAGAATATTTTTTTTCTAAATAATGTCTTCATCTTGAAATCCCGCCCAAACAGACACTTGTCCCCCACTTCCAAGCAATGTATCATGTTTTTATTTATTTTTATAAATTTATGTGTGATAACTATACCTTTTGTTTGATTCTCATAGGGGAGAGAAGACTGGGAGGAGAACACTCCGGGGAGCACAAGAAACCCACACCTTCTAAACAAACCAAACCTCACCAAGACCCACAACCTGAGGGTGTTGAGGAAGTTGAAGAGGTGGAGGAAGGAGAAGTGGAGGAAGGAGAAGTGGATGACGTGGTGGAACTTGTCACCACAACAGGTCAGTATCTGTCACCACAGCTTCAGGTAAGAGATGCAGGTCTGCAGAGTTATAATTCCTTTTATTTATTTTTATAGGGGATAAAAATGTTGTGGTGAAAGAAAGTATGCGTTTCTCTGCTGACAGTGCCCTACGAATCATACAGCAAGTGATGGAATGTAGTACAGAACTGGACAGAATTAAGCAAAGAATTAATGTGATGGATCAAACCTTTAAGGACATCCTAGATGTTTTGGGGAGAATTGAATAAGGCAACAAAACCCCCATTTTTTGTTTGAGATTGTTCTTCCCCATTTTTTAAGCTTTTAGACAATCAATCCAGCCAAAATTTGAATATGCACACAGTGTGTCAACATGTGCCATCTGCCATCAGGGGATATCCATGTACGGGTTTTGGGGGTGCAACCCCTTCCTCGTATCTCAAGTAGGTGAAATGAAGAAGGGGTTGCACCCCCAAACCACGTCCATTGATCACCCCTGATGGCAGATAGCACATGTTGACAATAGGGATCAGGAGTCTAAAATCCCAATTGAAAATGACTTCAAATTGTGTGCATATTCAAATTTTGGCTTGGTCAGGGGTGCCAATACCCCATATTAGGACGGCCAGATAGAGACATATTTGGGGTAATTGAATGTCTCATATTGCCAAGAGGTATCCAATGTTGTAGTTTGTTGAATGCTACTGATGGTTTTGTATTTTCTTAAAAAAATAAAAAAAGGCCGGTTTCTGGCCAGCCAAAAAATAATATATACATACTGTTCTATTTACCATGTGTGTGAATGTGCACAGAGTAAAATGTTTGAACAACAACAAAGTGTAGCTTCTTTGTCAAATACGCTATAACCTTATTTGTGTATTTTTTTGGTGTTACTAGTGAAATGGTTGGTATTTACAAAAGGAAAATACACTTGGCACTACAAATGCACTAAGACAAACTAGGAGACAGGAAAAAAAAAAAAGGTTAAAGATTTAATCAGACTTTTATTTTGTTCTTTCTCCAAGCATATTTAGACATGGCCTGGCATAGGAATTGCCCCCCTACCCGTGAAATATTCAAGATATTTCTGACGAACCTCACGGGCATTTTGGGGGGGCAAGCCAGAACGGCCAGATTCTAGGCCCGCAAGGGTATTGCCAGATGAAAGTCCTGCCTCAGGCAATATTGAGGCCATATAATTTGGTGATTTACAGATCAGAAAGTTATGGAGCACACAGCAGCAGAAAACAACATAGTTAATCTTGTACTCCGCCAAGTGAATTGGAGTCATGAAAAGGCGGAACCGGCTGGCCATTATCCCAAAGGCATTTTCTATGACTCTTCGGGTACTTTTGCACATAACATTGCAAGCAGATTATACTAAAATACATTCTAGCCCAACATCAATCTAAGTTTCCGTATAATGTGTTTGTAAAAAGTATAATGGAAGGCTCAAGTATCATATTCATCACCCCCTCTGATGGTCCATTATAATCAAATTTGGGGGGGGGCTAGATGTGTTTGGCCACAGGATAGCATTGCAGTGGTGGTGCGTCTAGAGTGGGCGCTGGAGCGCTGCCCCCTCTCTCCTGCGCCCGTCACTCAGAACAATACATAGGTTCATGCCTTGCATTAACCTATGTATTGTCAATGCTGCCCACTATTCAGGTGGATGGCCCCCTGTTGAGCGACGGCCACATGAATAACAGCGGCAGTTTTTTAGAGGAAATTGCCTATTAGAGCCAGCGGGTCAAATAGGCTTGGCGATTACAGCCTGAGGGATGTAATTGGCTTCATAAAAGTTAACCAGGGGACGCAGGGGGGGGGGTGCATTCCTTGGGTAAACACTGACAGGCTCCTCTGCCAATCATGTTCACCAAGTCTGTTTAACGGTAACCTGATTGGCTGATGCAACATCGAGGGCAGGAGAAGACATCAAGGAGAGAAGAAGGATGGCGCGGACCAGAAGAAGGTAAGTGCAGGGCTGGGGGTGAACTGGCTGCATTGGAGGGGACAAACTGGCTGCATTGGAGGGGGCAAACTGGCTGCATTGGAGGGGGCAAACTGGCTACATTGGAGGGGGCAAACTGGCTGCATTGGAGGGGGCAACTGGTGGCGTTTAATAGGCACAGTCGCAAAAATGGAGGAAGATTCTAGATAAAATTTTGGGGTGTCCCCCCAAACATTTTGAGCAGCAGTCGCCACTGCTGGAAAGGTTAGTGAAGTGAAATATGCATGGAGGAGAAAAAAGAGGCATTTCTAAACTTCCGGCATGCATGAGGACAAAGGGGACATTCTCAGCATATTACAATCATGGTAATTCAGGAAGGATGAAAGAAATACAACACATTAGCATACATGAAATTCATAAAATATGATGTTAATGGAGAAAACTTACCCTAATATAGTCCTCCTGCAGGACTTGGATAATGGCAGAACAGGTGTCTGGGATTATGAGGCCCAGAGCCTGGGGGGAGATGCCTGTCGTGAACTTCAAGTCCTGCAGACTTCTCCCTGTCGCCAGGTAACGTAAGGTGGCGATGAGCCTCTGCTCAGCACTGATAGCTTCCCGCATAACGGTGTCCTGCCTGGTAATATAGGGGGACACCAAAGCCAAAAGATGCTGAAAAACGGGGTCAGACATCCGCAGAAAATTCCTGTAGTCCTCAGGATTATTCTCCACAATCTCCGGCAGCAGAGGCATATGGCAGAATTGGTCCCGCTGGAGCAACCAATTCTTGGTCCATGAACTCCTCCTCACCCCGTTCATGGACTCGTCTTGGTCCAAAACAAGCAGACCAACACCAAGCGCCCGCACAGCACAAACTCGGCGACGAGAACGTACCCATGACATGGCTAGGAAACGGTCGTCTGATCAGAACGTACTAAACAGAACGCACTTTAGAACAGCAAGGCCTATGAAGAACGAACTGAAATTCAGAAACGAACGGGCAAGAACGCACTGTAAAACAGATACGACCTGCCTACACGCCTGGAAAGACAAGATACGAACCCACAAGCACAAACTGAACTGCAGAAAACGAACTGAAAGCACGAAGACTGAAAAGCGCGAATCGTCTCTTCCCAAAATTTTACTTCACACGCGGTAACACGAGATCAGCAAAAGCAGCCCAAGGGGTGGCGCCAGTGAAATCGATCTTCCCCTTTATACTGCCGTCGTACGTGCTGGACGTGACCGCGCAGAACAACGACGAGATTTGGAATTGTCAGTGGGTACGCATGGAAAGTTTGACGAGAAACTCGTCAAGGTTGACAAGAATCTCGTCGAGAAAAACGACGTGTATACGAGGCTTCAGAGAACTGGTTCACGTGATTGCATGAGGTTGTTAGGGAAGATGGTAGCCTCGTTCAAGGCGGTTCCCTATGCTCAATTCCATTAAAGGATGTTGCAAAACAGTATCCTGTATGCTTGGAGCAGGAAAAGCCAGGATTTGGATTGTCCAATGTGCTTGACTCCAAGCGTGCACCAGAGTCTCAATTGGTGGTTGTTAGCCAAGAATTTGCAGAAGGGGAAAACCTTAATACCATTTACTTGGAGGATAGTGACGACTGATGCCAGCCTCTTGGGCTGGGGTGCAGTCCTGGAGGGGAACACTATCCAGGGGAAGTGGTCGGAATCCGAGAAGACCTTGCCCATCAACATTCTAGAAATTCGGGCAGCACGTCTGGCCCTAAAGGCCTGGCCGGGCAGATTAAGGAACTATCCTGTCAGGATTCAATCCGACAATGCAGTGGCCTATATCAATCAGCAAGGCGGCATCAAAAGTCGCGCCGCCCAGAAAGAGGTAAACCATATTCTGGCTTGGGCAGAAGAGCATGTGCCTTGCCTGTCTGCGGTGTTCATCCCAGGAGTGGAAAATTGGCAGGCAGATTTCCTAAGCCACCAACAATTGCTCCCAGGGGAATGGTCTCTGCATCCCGATGTCTTTCTGGACATATGTCAGAAGTGGGGTACCCTGGACATAGACCTGTTGGCATCCAGGTTCAACAGAAGTTGGTCAGCTTTGTGTCATGGACAAGGAATCCGCTCGCTTGCGGGACGGATGCCTTAGTAAATCCTTGGGATCAGTTCTCATTGATTTATGTGTTCCCTCCAGTTCAGTTGCTTCCGCATCTTCTACGCAGGATCAAGGGGGAACAGAAGCTGGTAATCCTAGTTGCTCCAGCATGGCCCAGGAGATTCTGGTATGCGGAGATCGTGAGGATTGCAGTAGGGGATCCTTGGACTCTTCTATCCCGCCCAGATCTGCTTTCGCAAGGGCCAGTCTTCCATCCTGCCTTACAAACGTTAAATTTGGCGGTCTGGCTATTGAGGCCCTCGTTCTAAAAGATCGGGGGCTTTCAGGCTCAGTGGTAACTACCCTAATTTAATGCAAGGAAGCCGGCCCCTAGGGCTATTTACTATAGGGTCTGGAAGGCCTATGTTTCCTGGTGTGAAAACAAGAGTTGGCATAGCTAGAGTTCTCACTTTCCTACAGTTCGCAGTAGAGATGAAGCTAGCCTTGAGTACTATCAAGGGTCAAGTCTCGGCCTTGTTCGTTTTTTTTTCCAAAGGCCTCTTGCTTCACATTCCTTAGTTTGCGCTTTTATACAGGGAGTAACACGTATAAATCCGCCAATTAATTCATCTGTGTCCTTTGAATCTAGTCTTGTCAGTCCTCCAGGAGTCTCCTGTTGAACCAATGAGTGTTGCTCCGTTGGTCCTTATGACAAAGAAATTGGTATTTTTGGTTGCGGTAACCTCCGCAAGAAGACTTTCTGAGTTGGCAGCTTTTTCTTGTAAAGAACCATTCTTAGTGGTTCATAAGGACAAGGTGGTGTTACGTCCTCGCCTGTCCTTTTTGCCTAAGATAGTATCCAGTTTTCATGTGAACCAGGATATTTCCCTACCTTCGTTTTTTCCAGAACCATGTTCTGCAGAAGAAGAGTTATTACTTTCTCTTAATGTAGTGAGGGTGGTTAATTTCTATCTGGAAACAACTGCCCAGATACGGAAAACTGACGCTTTGTTTGTGTTGCTGGAAGGCCCCAGAAGAGGGCAGGCAGCATCAAAATCAACCATTTCTAGATGGATTTGTCAGATTATTACGCAGGCTTATAATTTAAAGGGGAAGATTCTGCCTTTTCGTCCTAGAGCGCACTCTACCAGGGCAGTCAGTGCTTCTTGGGCAGTGCGTCACCAAGCCTCTGTGGCTCAGGTTTACAAGGCTGAAATTCTACCAAGTGGATGTAGGTCAGGAAGAGAACGCCGCCTTTGGGTGCAGTGTTCTGCAGGCGGCAGTATAGGTCCTCACGTCTGACAGTGGTCTGCTTTATTTTTTGGGTGTCTCCCTCACCTCAGATGGCATTGCTTTGGGACATCCCATATAGTAATTGCTATAGTGCTCTGTGTCCTGTGATGTACGATAAAGAAAATAGGATTTTTATAACAGCTTACCTATAAAATCCTTTTCTTGAAAGTACATCACAGGACACAGAGGTCCCTCCCCTCTTATTGGGATATTTATATATATTGCTTTGCTACAAAAACTAAGGTACTCCCGGTATGGGAGGGGTTATATAGGGGGGACTTCCTGTCTTGATTATGCCAGTGTCCATCACCTGAAGGTGGGCGTATAACCCATATAGTAATTGCTATAGTGCTCTCTGGCAGTGGTGGGCACTCATTGCTGGCAGTGGTGGGCACTCATTGCTGGCAGTGGAGGGGCTTTATTGTAATCAGGGCACTGATGATCAGTACCCTGATTACATACCTAGATGTCCTCTGTGAGGAGATGCCGCTGATAGTCTCTCCTCTCCTCACACACTGTCAGTGTGAGGCAAGGAGCGCCGATTTCCGGCATCTCCGTGTTTACATGTAACCGGCTGTGGTTGGACACAGCCGATCACATGGTTAAAGAGCCATGGCTATGTCCTAGCCACGATGCGCACCCCCGCAGGCGCACGAGAGTGGCTGTTCTGGGAAGCGTCATATGACGTCCACCCAGAACGAGAGCCGCACTGCCCAACCATCATTTGACGGTGGGCGGGCGGCAATGGTTAAAAAAGAAGGACAAGATGTATTGTGATAATAAAGTTGTATTTTATTCATTTAATTAAAATGGCTGCTCTGGCCTTTAGAATCCATAAAGTGTCTATTTGGAGTCTTTACTAGTTTGTCAAAACTCCTCATACCCATAATAACATCATACCGCTTTCATCGCTGGGGTACTAAAACTCGGTGGAGACTCAGAACAGACCCAGCAATCGGTCCTGTTCGCTTTCTGAGCTAGTCAAGAAATACACTTTAAATAATAACTTGGGATGCTTTTCATCGTTACCCTTGCTAAAATTTACTAAACAAACAAAACATATAAATAAATGAAGATACTACTCATTCTTTGGTGTGGTTGAGACGCTTCTTGCAGTGGCTGGCGTGGTCTCGTCCCTCAAGCTTCTTTACAACGACCCAGTCACCTGGTTGGAAAGAATGTAAACCGGTTATTGTGTCAGGGTCCAGGAGTGACTTGTGAACCCTGTGGTAGACATTTTGAAGTTCATGTTACAGTGACCGCACCTCCCCCATCAGCCGAGAATATAAGTGACAGCTAATGAGGAAAGTACAACCCTGGTTTTGATTGACCTCCAAACAACCCTCATATGACAATAACCCAGACATCGGGACTGTGGTCACTGCATAACCTGTGTGTGGCTTACAATACCTGGGACCATTGACAAAAGGTTCTTAGCATCTGGGATGGGAACCTACTTCACCAGACTGCTGCTTGCCGATTCAAATTCTATCAAAGAAAGACAGTCTTGGCACAAACTTGGTTAGAATTACAGAGGTTAACATTATTTGTTTGAAAAAAACTGTCATTTTTTCATTTATCACTTATCCCCCCATTTTCTTCCTCATTACAGCCTGAAGGAAGAAATGCGTGGTGCAGGAAATAAGAAACAATGAAATAGCCCATGATACTTTTACCTCCTTAGACTCATGTATTTATCCATATGTACAGCTGTCTACATACGCCTGCTCTCTATGTACATACTCTTTCAGAAACTCCTCGGACCTGCAAAATACTTATAAGCAAAATTATTACTCTATCCTTCATATTTAACCTGCAAAGAATGGTAAACAATAATGACATTCCTGTACATTGGTAAATTGTCAATGACATTCTTTAAAACCGATTCAACGAAAACAGTCTGTAACCCTTACTTTTCCCGTTCCTACAAAAATACAACAGACGCATTGGAGGATCGCCGCGGTAAGTTCAAACATATTCACGTTACTACATACAAACATTCCGATACAAATGTGGGGGAGATACTTCAGTTTCCAAAACCAAAAATGAAAAAAACAAAAACAGCCAGAATTCAACCTTCACTCTTTCAGCAATAGAAAGAAATACAATGGGAAAAACATGAGAGCAGCTTGAGAACCTTGCATGGACCAGCCATACAAAGTTCAAACAAACGGGCATGAGAATTTTAACCACAGTTCCTCCTCTGAGAATGACAAAAACACACTCATCATTACAGATTTCTGAAGCCGCAGCTGAACTATTTCCAAGGTATTTTTATTCTGAGGTCTCGTCCTCCAGACATCAAAAGTACCTTCCAAAGGAATACACCTTACTGTACCCTCTGACCATACATGTCATTCTTTAAAGGGCCTCATGTCCGGAGCCCCGAACCCAGACCTCATGTGCAATGCAGCTGTCTGACTGGTGTGGAGCCTAATTTTTTTTCCTTCAACGCATGGATGGCACATTACCCATGACAATTCAAATCGCTTATGAAGTGTCCCTGTGTCCGGGCACCCTTGCACTAGTTTTCGGAGCAGTACTGCTTAGTGGCCATTTTTACAGTACTGGCACCTGCGTATTCCAATTATTCTACACGGCCTCCCGGTATGCTAGCGTACTACCCCTCATGTTTTATGCTAATACAATTGCGCACAGGAATTCCGATTATTTTACACGGCCCAACCTGTCTCACAATATACAGCCTTCTAAACATGTTTGTCAGACGAACTACAAAGCACCATAAAATCCTCCACTATTCAAAACAATATTATGGCTTCTTTCTACCTGCATCTAGATGATACAACAATAATGGTGATGCCCCCCTGTTTGCTCTCTACCCAAAACTGTATTACAGTATAAAACTTCACAAAACTGGAACAAAATATAAAACACTTTTTCAAAAGCCAAAATGCTTTCCATTTTCCTTCCAAGCACAAATCTCATTGCTCACCGACGAATGCCATAGCACGGTTACATGGTATCACACCCAAAGGAAAGGTGGCTGCACCTTCCCTTATAGGATGACCCACAGGTCGAACAGACTGCACCCTTAAAAATGGCCGTCTGGAACAAGATGGTCACCAAATGCAGTTTTTCCCGCCAAAACCAGGATCTCTTCACTAGAAAACCAAAAAATGTTTTTCTCCACAAAGACAGACTACACAATTGAGATTTACACTTAATCATAGACAAACAATTTAGGCTACTTCAACTCGGACCCTTTGGCCAACTAAACAGCACATTCAAGAAATGTTAGTTACATGCGCAACATTAAAAACAACAACACTCTTTTCTCAAAGTTCATATACTAAGAATTAGTCACCACACACACACACAGTATAATGTTGCTTGTATGCTTTCTCAGAACATCAGAGCTCCCCTCCCTCAGGGTGTAGCCCTTCCAACACAAAACATTCTCCATGCTATTGTTTACAGAGAGTAACCAACTTTCACCATTTTAAAGGATCGGACAGCTATGCTGGCTGCCCCTCCCCCACTAAACCTCATGTTGCACAGGAACAAGACTTTGAGAAATACAAACAGCTCAGCCAAACACACACATTGCAGGCTGAATAATCCCACATCTATACCTACATTTCAACCACAATATATAGTTTCCATATGCATCATAAACTTGTAGTCAAAAGATACACAGAGACCCACCAACAACACTGGTCTCCCCGCCCCCATTCAAGCACATGGCTCAATGCAGCGGCCATCTTGAACAATGCAGCAGCCATGACTGGCTGTACAAGCTGCTCAATACATCGCACAAAGGTCACTTTTCCAAACAGCCATCTCTACACACCTTCAATCTCACTCATGGGGACACATGTCCTGCATCAGACAAACAATCCAAATACACACAGTCTCCATCAGCATTCACACAGGCACACACAGGCACACAATCAAAATCACACATACGATCAAATTCAAGCATTATTTCAAAAAGATGAAAAATTTGTTCTTTTACAAAGCATAGCCTCCCTAGGCATCAGAACGTGCATCCATACTCCCCCATCTCAAACTGATGCTAGGAAGGCCATGTACAATCCGTCTGGCCCGCCATCTGTGGTGGCAAAATAGGTTGTATGCAGAGCATACAGCCATTTTGCCTTGTGCTAAGTAGCACACACTTCATCTTAATGCAATAATGCTTCTTAAGCTAAAATTCACTCACCTTCCATTCAATTCCCATTCATTCAAATCAAGAAGCATCAACACACTGCTATGTTCTCATCTCAGCATCCCAGTAAACACTGACTGCCGACGCCCTCGCAGGCTCTTTTATTTTCACAAAAGATCTCACGAACAGGAAGTGATGGCTGCAGCAGCCAATCACCTCCTCCATGGGAGGGGACATCACAGGATGTCCCCACCACACAGGAAATGTCCATATAAGGAGTTGACAACACAAGAAATACAGCTAAAGGATACTATACAATAACAACACAATTCAATATAATAATAACACAATAATAATACAATAACCAATGAACACAGTTCCTGATGAGGGGAGCTTATCTGCAGGTGTACGCTCATGCCACCATATTTATGTTGATCAGACACAGAGGCGAGAAAAGCATACATCCGCTAAACCAATAATGTGTTTGCAGAGCGGACACATCCCCCCAGGCGAACGTCTGTGCATCACACAGGGGCCCTTTCGCTGGCCGACATCCCCACTCCGCAAACACCCTTCTCCAAATCAGGAAGTTTATCTCAACCAGTCTCAGTCTGCCCCAGTCAGCTCTTTAGAGCGGGTTGCGGGAGAACAAACACTGGGTGACACTATGACAATACATATTAAATACATCTTGAAATTTCCACGACAGAGGAGAGACAAGGAGGTAAATGGTTAAGGCATGGTGGGCATGGTATATACAATCTCATTGGTGGAAGCGAGGGGTCCAGGTGGGGCTTTGGACAAGCACAGAAAGAGGTGGAGAAATGTTTACCTCAGTCGGTGGTCATCGGACGGAGAGAAAACTGCTTACCGACCCTATCTGTATTGTGGTTTGCTTCAAGGTTTGATGTCACAGCAGCCTGGCGATTGTGGTCTTTGGACGCGGGTAAAAAGTCAGTGATAGTCTATTGGTTGGGGACCCATCTGTGGTATAGTGTCCTCTGGTAATGGTTGGGGACCCATCTGTGGTATGGCGTCCTCAGTTGCATTCCAGTTGACAATGTGTTAACAATGTGTTAACTGGGGACATAGAGGTCTCTGCGGATAGTTTGGTCATTGTCTCCGAGCCGGTGTGTTGTGGCTGGGGGGCCTATTGTTCCGCAGATAAAATTAACCGGTTTTGGGTGTACTGCCTCCAAAGATCAGCTACCTTAATACATATATTTCTGTTTTAAAGGAATTGGGTTTTGTTACTACTGTTACATGTTAATAAAAGGCTGCTATGGCCAATTTGTATCCAAACTCTGGTGTGGTCTGGTTATTACTGGGTATAGGTACAGAATTGGTTTAGTATGGCATAGTAGCTAATTTTATTAGGATTGGGGACATCTGTTCTACCTTAGTCATGCATTTTCTGTAGCTTCTAATTAGCAAGTGGAACATGAAGCGACCTGAAATACATGGAAAACAAGAATAATGACTTCTACAATCCATATAGTTACCTCTTTGAGGCCTTGTGTGTTGCGAACTGTATAAATTCCAGCCACTGCTAGGGCACATAGAAAATACTAATTTTCTTTGTGCTACATCTACACTGCAATGCAGCTGGGAGGTGTAGTGCCGTGAACTGCAGTAAAAAGCTGACATGTAGTATTTCATTGTGGTGCACTAAGAGGCACCATATGTCTGCATGCGGTGAGCTGCGATGTTGTGCAGAGGCATGAATACATGCTTTACTTTGGTTTTATGGTATAAAAAAAAATTGACCACTTACAGTTATTTATAAAGTCAAATCTAAACACCACAAACCATATGTATGGTGACTCCAGGTCCAAACACAGGCTCAGAGTCTTGTCCAGTGTCAAAGCAATTACAGTGCCTTGAAAAAGTATTCATACCCCTTGCAATTTTCCATATTTTGTCATGTTACAACTAAAAATGTAAATGTATTTTATTGGGATTTTATGTGATAGACCAACACAAAGTGGCACATAATTGTTAAGTGGAAGAAAAATTATAAATGGTTTTCAATTTTTTTACAAATAAATATGTGAAAAGTGTGTGTGCATTTGTATTCAGCCCCCCTGAGTCAATATTTTGTAGAACCACCTTTCTCTGCAATTACAGCTGCAAGCCTTTTTGGGGATGTCTCTACCAGCTTTGAGAGTGAAATGTTTGCCCATTCTTCTTTGCAAAATAGCTCAAGCTCTGTCAGATTGGATGGAGAGCGTCTGTGAACAGTAATTTTCAAGTCTTGCCACAGAGTCTCAATTGGATTCAGGTCTGGACTTTGACTGGGCCATTCTAACTCATGGGTATGCTTTGATCAAAACCATTCCATTGTAGCTCTGGCTGTATGTTTAGAGTCGTAGTCAACTCTGACCAGCTTCCCTGTCCCTGCTGCAGAAAAGCATCCCCACAACATGATGCTGCCACCACCATGTTTCACGGTGGGGATGGTGTGTTCAGGGTGATGTGCAGTGTTAGTTTTCCATCACACATAGTGTTTGGCTTTTAGGCTAAAAAGTTCAATTTTGGTCTCATCTGACCAGAGCACCTTCTTCCATGTTCGCTGTGTCCCCTACATGGCTTCTCACAAACTGCAAACGGGACTTCTTATGGCTTTCTTTCAACAATGGCTTTCTTCTTGCCACTCTTCCATAAAGGCCAGATTTGTGGAGTGCACAACTAATAGTTGTCCTGTGGATAGATTCTCCCACTTGAGCTGTGGATCTCTGCAGCTCTCCAGAGTTACCATGGGCCTCTTGGCTGCTTCTCTGATTAATGCTCTCCTTGCCCGGCCTGTCAGTTTAGGTGGACAACCATGTCTTGGTAGGTTTGCAGTTGTGCCATACTCTTTCCATTTTCGGATGATGGCTTGAACAGTGCTCCATGAGTAGCTTGGGATATTTTTCTATAACCTCAAAGCCCTGTACACACGGCCGAGTTTCTCGTCATAAAACAAACGTCGTTTTTCTCGTCGGTTTTCTTATCAAGTTTGACGAGATTCTTGTGAAGCTTTGCTTGCATACACACTGTCATTCCAAAATCTTGTCGGTCTAAAAACGCGGTGACGTACAACACGTACGACGGCAGTATAAAGGGGAAGTTTTATTTTGCTAATCTTGTGTTGCCGCGTGTTAGTTAAAGTTTGGGAAGAGACGATTCGCGCTTTTCAGACTTTGTGCTTTCAGTTTGTTTTCTGCGGTTCAGTAGGTGCTTGTGGGTTCGTATCTTGTCTTTCAGGGCGAGTAGTCAGGTCGTATCTGTTTTCAGTGCGTTCTTGTCCACTCGTTTTTGTTTTTCAGGTCGTCCTTTATAGGCCTTGCTGTTCTTCAGTGCGTTCTGTTTAGTTTGTTCTATTCAGACGACCGTTTCTTAGCCATATTGCGGATACGTTCTCATCGTAGAGATCGTGTTGTGCACCGACTTTGTGTGTCTGTTGGTCTTCTTGTATTGGACCAAGACGAGTCTATGAACAGGGTGAGGAGGATTTCATGGACCAAGAATTGGTTGCTCCAGCAGGACCAATTCTCTCACATGCCTCTGCTGCCGGAGATCGTGGAGAATAATCCTGAGGACTACAGGAATTTTCTGCGGATGTCTGACCCCGTATTTCAGCATCTGTTGGCTTTGGTGTCCCCCTATATTACCAGGCAGGACACCGTTATGCGGGAAGCCATCAGTGCTGAGCAGAGGCTCATCGCCACGTTGCGTTACCTGGCAACAGGGAGAAGCCTGCAGGACCTGAAGTTCACCACAGGCATATCCCCCCAGGCTCTGGGCGTCATAATCCCAGAGACCTGTTCTGCCATCATCCAAGTCCTGCAGGATGACTATATGAGGGTAAGTTTTCGTATATAATATCACATTCTATGTATTTCATGCATGATAATGTATTGTATTTCTTTCATCTTTACCTAATTAGCATGATTGTAATATGCTGAGAATGTCCCCTTTGTCCCCATGCATGCTGTCCTTTTTTAAGTCATTTTTTGGCCTACATGCATTTTTCCCTTCACTTACCTCTCCAGCATGCTCTCCTGGGCCCAAACACATCTAGCCTAGTCTGTTAACAATGTATTTTTTCATATCCATTGTAGTCCTCCCCCCCCCTCAAATTGTTAATAAATTTTCCTGAATGTGAGATTTGGGGGGTCCCAAACACATCTAGCCCCCCCCCCCAAAGAAAATAAATGGGCCATCAGAGGGGGGTGAGCAATGTGGGAATTGTGAATTTATTTCTCTTTTTTTTTAATAATCCTTAACCAAAATGTTATACTTATGTTGGCCACAAATGTTTTTGTAAAATCTGCTTGCAATGTTATTTGCAAAAGTACTAATATTTTTTTATCTTGTTTGACTCCCCAGCTTCCTTCCACACCACAGGAATGGCAGACTGTGGCATTGGAGTTTGCCAGGCGGTGGGACTTCCCCAACTGCGGAGGAGCCATTGACGGGAAGCACGTCCGCATCGTGCCACCACCCCGTTCGGGCTCCTTTTTTTATAACTACAAGGGGTTTCATAGTATCGTGCTGATGGCGGTGGTGTCAGCACAGTATGAATTCCTCTATGTGGATGTGGGCAAGAATGGCCGGATGTCGGATGGGGGAGCCTTCGCCCAGACGGAGTTTGCTCACAGTGATGACCTTGCATTGCCACCGGATGCAGGGAATGTGGAAGGACTACCCTTTGTCTTTTTGGCTGATGAAGCCTTTGGCCTGGGTCGGCATCTCATGAGGCCTTTCCCCCAAAGGACCCTCACCCCGGAGAGGAGGGTCTTCAACTACCGGCTGGCCAGAGCCCGAAGAGTTGTGGAGAATGCCTTTGGGATAATGGCCAGCCAGTTCTGTCTTTTTCTGACTCCTATTAATCTTGCGGAGTACAAATTGAACTATATTGCGTTTTGTTGTTGTGTACTGCACAATTTTTTGAGGAAGAAATCTCCTACATATAATATGGCCACAGTTGGGCCCGAGCCCGGACTTGCTGCGGACAATGCCCTGCCGGGCCTGGAACCTGTCCGTGCTGGCTTGCCCCCCCAAAGTGCCCGTGCAATAGGGCAGAAATATGTGGATTATTTCATGGGTAGGGGGGCCATTCCAATGCCAGAGAATCTGTCCGAGTTATAATTTTGCCAAAAAGAAAAAAAATTTAAAAATATGAACTTTAATTTAGTAGTTTTGCTTTGTTTATATATGAGGTGTGTGCTACTTTTTCAAAGTGTACTTGTAGTGCCAAGTGTATTTTCCTTAGTAAACAATAGGGATGAGCTTCGTGTTCGAGTCGAACATACGTTCGACTCGAACATCGGCTGTTCGATCGTTCGACGAAGATCGAACGATTTGGGCCGTTCGCGCCAAATTCGAGTGACGCGAACGGCCCACAATGCACTACGCCATCGCAGTGTCATCCAGGCGCTGTGATTGGCCAAGCATGCACTGTGACCCCGCATGCTTGGCCAATCACAGCGCCGGCAGCGAGGAGAGCAATGATTGGCCACAGGCAGGATGCCTGTGGCCAATTATTGCTGAGGGTGTTTAGTACACGCCCCACACTATAAAAGGCCGCCAGCACGGCGGCCTAGTGTAGTGTGTTCCGGAGCAGGGAAAGAGAAACATAGGCAGGGACAGTGACATTTATTTTTTTCTTGCTTAACCTGGATTCCTTTAGTTTAGGGAAAGAGAAGGATAGGTAGGGAGAGTGTCAGTGTGTTTTACTGTGCGAATCCTTGTTTCTAGGGACAGGGAAGGACAGTGAGGGAATTCTCCTTGTGCTATAGTGTGCTTTAAAAAAACATTTTTTCTAGGGACAGAAAACTATAGGTAGGGAGAGTGTCAGTGTGTTTTACTGTGCGAATCCTTGTTTCTAGGGACAGGGAAGGACAGTGAGGGAATTCTCCTTGTGCTATAGTGTGCTTTAAAAAAACATTTTTTCTAGGGACAGAAAACTATAGGTAGGGAGAGTGTCAGTTTCTTTCACTGTGATAATCCTTGTTTCTAGGGACAAAGAAGGAAAGTGAGTGAAATTCTCCTTGTGCTATAGTGTGCTTTAAAAAAACATTTTTTCTAGGGACAGAAAACTATAGGTAGGGAGAGTGTCAGTGTCTTTTACTGTGCGAATCCTTGTTTCTAGGGACAGGGAAGGACAGTGAGGGAATTCTCCTTGTGCTATAGTGTGCTTTAAAAAAACATTTTTTCTAGGGACAGAAAACTATAGGTAGGGAGAGTGTCAGTGTGTTTTACTGTGCGAATCCTTGTTTCTAGGGACAGGGAAGGACAGTGAGGGAATTCTCCTTGTGCTATAGTGTGCTTTAAAAAAACATTTTTTCTAGGGACAGAAAACTATAGGTAGGGAGAGTGTCAGTGTCTTTTACTGTGCGAATCCTTGTTTCTAGGGACAGGGAAGGACAGTGAGGGAATTCTCCTTGTGCTATAGTGTGCTTTAAAAAAACATTTTTTCTAGGGACAGAAAACTATAGGAAGGAAGAGTGTCAGTTTCTTTCACTGTGCGAATCCTTGTTTCTAGAGACAGGGAAGGACAGTGAGGGAATTCTCCTTGTGCTATAGTGTGCTTTAAAAAAACATTTTTTCTAGGGACAGAAAACTATAGGTAGGGAGAGTGTCAGTGTGTTTTACTGTGTGAATCCTTGTTTCTAGGGACAGGGAAGGACAGTGAGGGAATTCTCCTTGTGCTATAGTGTGCTTTAAAAAAACATTTTTTCTAGGGACAGAAAACTATAGGAAGGAAGAGTGTCAGTTTCTTTCACTGTGATAATCCTTGTTTCTAGGGACAAAGAAGGAAAGTGAGTGAAATTCTCCTTGTGCTATAGTGTGCTTTAAAAAAACATTTTTTCTAGGGACAGAAAACTATAGGTAGGGAGAGTGTCAGTGTGTTTTACTGTGCGAATCCTTGTTTCTAGGGACAGGGAAGGACAGTGAGGGAATTCTCCTTGTGCTATAGTGTGCTTTAAAAAAACATTTTTTCTAGGGACAGAAAACTATAGGTAGGGAGAGTGTCAGTGTGTTTTACCGTGTGAATCCTTGTTTCTAGGGACAGGGAAGGACAGTGAGGGAATTCTCCTTGTGCTATAGTGTGCTTTAAAAAAACATTTTTTTCTAGGGACAGAAAACTATAGGAAGGAAGAGTGTCAGTTTCTTTCACTGTGATAATCCTTGTTTCTAGGGACAAAGAAGGAAAGTGAGTGAAATTCTCCTTGTGCTATAGTGTGCTTTAAAAAAACATTTTTTCTAGGGGCAGAAAACTATAGGTAGGAAGAGTGTCAGTTTCTTTCACTGTGATAATCCTTGTTTCTAGGGACAAAGAAGGAAAGTGAGTGAAATTCTCCTTGTGCTATAGTGTGCTTTAAAAAAACATTTTTTCTAGGGACAGAAAACTATAGGTAGGGAGAGTGTCAGTGTCTTTTACTGTGCGAATCCTTGTTTCTAGGGACAGGGAAGGACAGTGAGGGAATTCTCCTTGTGCTATAGTGTGCTTTAAAAAAACATTTTTTCTAGGGACAGAAAACTATAGGTAGGGAGAGTGTCAGTGTGTTTTACTGTGCGAATCCTTGTTTCTAGGGACAGGGAAGGACAGTGAGGGAATTCTCCTTGTGCTATAGTGTGCTTTAAAAAAACATTTTTTCTAGGGACAGAAAACTATAGGAAGGAAGAGTGTCAGTTTCTTTCACTGTGATAATCCTTGTTTCCAGCTACAAAGAAGGAAAGTGAGTGAAATTCTCCTTGTGCTATAGTGTGCTTTAAAAAAACATTTTTTCTAGGGACAGAAAACTATAGGTAGGGAGAGTGTCAGTGTGTTTTACTGTGCGAATCCTTGTTTCTAGGGACTAGGGATGAGCTTCGTGTTCGAGTCGAACATACGTTCGACTCGAACATCGGCTGTTCGATCGTTCGACGAAGATCGAACGATTTGGGCCGTTCGCGCCAAATTCGAGTGACGCGAACGGCACACAATGCACTACGCCATTGCAGTGTCATCCAGGCGCTGTGATTGGCCAAGCATGCACTGTGACCCCGCATGCTTGGCCAATCACAGCGCCGGCAGCGAGGAGAGCAATGATTGGCCACAGGCAGGATGCCTGTGGCCAATTATTGCTGAGGGTGTTTAGTACACGCCCCACACTATAAAAGGCCGCCAGCACGGCGGCCTAGTGTAGTGTGTTCCGGAGCAGGGAAAGAGAAGCATAGGCAGGGACAGTGACATTTATTTCTTTCTTGCTTAACCTGGATTCCTTTAGTTTAGGGAAAGAGAAGGATAGGTAGGGAGAGTGTCAGTGTGTTTTACTGTGCGAATCCTTGTTTCTAGGGACAAAGAAGGAAAGTGAGGGGAATTCTCCTTGTGCTATAGTGTGCTTTAAAAAAACATTTTTTCTAGGGACAGAAAACTCTAGGTAGGGAGAGTGTCAGTTTCTTTCACTGTGCGAATCCTTGTTTCTAGGGACAGGGAAGGACAGTGAGTGAATTCTCCTTGTGCTATAGTGTGCTTTAAAAAAACATTTTTTCTAGGGACAGAAAACTCTAGGTAGGGAGAGTGTCAGTTTCTTTCACTGTGCGAATCCTTGTTTCTAGGGACAAAGAAGGAAAGTGAGGGGAATTCTCCTTGTGCTATAGTGTGCTTTAAAAAAACATTTTTTCTAGGGACAGAAAACTCTAGGTAGGGAGAGTGTCAGTTTCTTTCACTGTGCGAATCCTTGTTTCTAGGGACAGGGAAGGACAGTGAGTGAATTCTCCTTGTGCTATAGTGTGCTTTAAAAAAACATTTTTTCTAGGGACAGGAAACTCTAGGTAGGGAGAGTGTCAGTTTCTTTCACTGTGCGAATCCTTGTTTCTAGGGACAAAGAAGGAAAGTGAGGGGAATTCTCCTTGTGCTATAGTGTGCTTTAAAAAAACATTTTTTCTAGGGACAGAAAACTCTAGGTAGGGAGAGTGTCAGTTTCTTTCACTGTGCGAATCCTTGTTTCTAGGGACAGGGAAGGACAGTGAGTGAATTCTCCTTGTGCTATAGTGTGCTTTAAAAAAACATTTTTTCTAGGGACAGAAAACTCTAGGTAGGGAGAGTGTCAGTTTCTTTCACTGTGCGAATCCTTGTTTCTAGGGACAAAGAAGGAAAGTGAGGGGAATTCTCCTTGTACTATAGTGTGCTTTAAAAAAACATTTTTTCTAGGGACAGAAAACTATAGGTAGGGAGAGTGTCAGTGTGTTTTACTGTGCGAATCCTTGTTTCTAGGGACTAGGGATGAGCTTCGTGTTCGAGTCGAACATACGTTCGACTCGAACATCGGCTGTTCGATCGTTCGACGAAGATCGAACGATTTGGGCCGTTCGCGCCAAATTCGAGTGACGCGAACGGCACACAATGCACTACGCCATTGCAGTGTCATCCAGGCGCTGTGATTGGCCAAGCATGCACTGTGACCCCGCATGCTTGGCCAATCACAGCGCCGGCAGTGAGGAGAGCAATGATTGGCCACAGGCAGGATGCCTGTGGCCAATTATTGCTGAGGGTGTTTAGTACACGCCCCACACTATAAAAGGCCGCCAGCACGGCGGCCTAGTGTAGTGTGTTCCGGAGCAGGGAAAGAGAAGCATAGGCAGGGACAGTGACATTTATTTCTTTCTTGCTTAACCTGGATTCCTTTAGTTTAGGGAAAGAGAAGGATAGGTAGGGAGAGTGTCAGTGTGTTTTACTGTGCGAATCCTTGTTTCTAGGGACAAAGAAGGAAAGTGAGGGGAATTCTCCTTGTGCTATAGTGTGCTTTAAAAAAACATTTTTTCTAGGGACAGAAAACTCTAGGTAGGGAGAGTGTCAGTTTCTTTCACTGTGCGAATCCTTGTTTCTAGGGACAGGGAAGGACAGTGAGTGAATTCTCCTTGTGCTATAGTGTGCTTTAAAAAAACATTTTTTCTAGGGACAGAAAACTCTAGGTAGGGAGAGTGTCAGTTTCTTTCACTGTGCGAATCCTTGTTTCTAGGGACAAAGAAGGAAAGTGAGGGGAATTCTCCTTGTGCTATAGTGTGCTTTAAAAAAACATTTTTTCTAGGGACAGAAAACTCTAGGTAGGGAGAGTGTCAGTTTCTTTCACTGTGCGAATCCTTGTTTCTAGGGACAGGGAAGGACAGTGAGTGAATTCTCCTTGTGCTATAGTGTGCTTTAAAAAAACATTTTTTCTAGGGACAGGAAACTCTAGGTAGGGAGAGTGTCAGTTTCTTTCACTGTGCGAATCCTTGTTTCTAGGGACAAAGAAGGAAAGTGAGGGGAATTCTCCTTGTACTATAGTGTGCTTTAAAAAAACATTTTTTCTAGGGACAGAAAACTCTAGGTAGGGAGAGTGTCAGTTTCTTTCACTGTGCGAATCCTTGTTTCTAGGGACAGGGAAGGACAGTGAGTGAATTCTCCTTGTGCTATAGTGTGCTTTAAAAAAACATTTTTTCTAGGGACAGAAAACTCTAGGTAGGGAGAGTGTCAGTTTCTTTCACTGTGCGAATCCTTGTTTCTAGGGACAAAGAAGGAAAGTGAGGGGAATTCTCCTTGTGCTATAGTGTGCTTTAAAAAAACATTTTTTCTAGGGACAGAAAACTCTAGGTAGGGAGAGTGTCAGTTTCTTTCACTGTGCGAATCCTTGTTTCTAGGGACAGGGAAGGACAGTGAGTGAATTCTCCTTGTGCTATAGTGTGCTTTAAAAAAAACATTTTTTCTAGGGACAGAAAACTCTAGGTAGGGAGAGTGTCAGTTTCTTTCACTGTGCGAATCCTTGTTTCTAGGGACAAAGAAGGAAAGTGAGGGGAATTCTCCTTGTGCTATAGTGTGCTTTAAAAAAACATTTTTTCTAGGGACAGAAAACTCTAGTTGGGAGAGTGTCAGTTTCTTTCACTGTGCGAATCCTTGTTTCTAGGGACAGGGAAGGACAGTGAGTGAATTCTCCTTGTGCTATAGTGTGCTTTAAAAAAACATTTTTTCTAGGGACAGAAAACTCTAGGTAGGGAGAGTGTCAGTTTCTTTCACTGTGCGAATCCTTGTTTCTAGGGACAAAGAAGGAAAGTGAGGGGAATTCTCCTTGTGCTATAGTGTGCTTTAAAAAAACATTTTTTCTAGGGACAGAAAACTCTAGGTAGGGAGACTGTCAGTTTCTTTCACTGTGCGAATCCTTGTTTCTAGGGACAGGGAAGGACAGTGAGTGAATTCTCCTTGTGCTATAGTGTGCTTTAAAAAAACATTTTTTCTAGGGACAGAAAACTCTAGGTAGGGAGAGTGTCAGTGTCTTTTACTGTGCGAATCCTTGTTTCTAGGGACAAAGAAGGAAAGTGAGGGGAATTCTCCTTGTGCTATAGTGTGCTTTAAAAAAACATTTTTTCTAGGGACAGAAAACTCTAGGTAGGGAGAGTGTCAGTTTCTTTCACTGTGCGAATCCTTGTTTCTAGGGACAGGGAAGGACAGTGAGGGAAATTCTCCTTGTGCTATAGTGTGCTAAAGCATTCCTCATCAACCATCTTTGAAATCCTTGTTTTTTGGACAGTCAGGGAAATTGTCGTTGTGCTATTCTGTGCAAAAGCAATCATCCTCAACCATATTTAGAAATCCTTAAGTAAAGGGACAGAGAAGAACACCTGAAGGTAGCCCTTATTGCTTTTTTCCCATCTCCCTGCAGGCCATCTATTAGAATGTCTGGAAGGCAAACAAGGAGAGGCAGACAGTCAGGAGGCAATAAAAGAGGGCAAGCAGGCTCTGTGTCTGGGGGCAACAGTGCTGGTCGTGGACGCGGTGCATTGTCATCAGCACATGGCCATGGGACACGCTTGTCCTTCTTTTCGGCAGCTGGACATGTTGAGCCACATCATGCCGAAGACTTGGTAGAGTGGATGACCAAGCCCTCCTCCTCCTCCTCATCCTCTCTAGTGATGAGCCGAACACCCCCGGGTTCGGTTCGCACCAGAACCCGCGAACGGACCGAAAGTTCGAACGAACATTAGAACCCTATTAAATACAATGGATGCGAACGTTCGAATTCTAAAGTGCTAATTATAACAACTATTATGCATGTTATTGTCCTAAAAAGGGTTTGGGAACCCGGGTTCTGCACCAGGGGACATGTATCAATGCAAAAAGAAGTTTTAAAAACGGTCGTTTTTCGGGAGCAGTCATTTTAATGATGCATAAAGTGAAAAAAAAAAAGTCAAATATTCCTTTAAATATCGTACCTGGGGGGTGTCTAAAGTATGCCTGTGAAGTGCCACGTGTTTCCCGTGTTTATAACTGTCCCTGCACAAAATGACACTTCTAAAGGAAAAAAAAGCCATTTAAAACTGCTTGCGGCTTTAATGTAATGTCTGGTCCCGGTAATATGGATGAAATTCTTTAAGAAAAATGGCATAGCTACCCCATGACCCCCCCCCTACCCCAGCCCATTACCAGCCCCTTTGGGTCTTGTATGGATATTAAGGGGAACCCCGCACATAAAATAAAAAAGGCCCTATATACTCTGAACAGCCCTATACAGGCGGTGCATACAAGACAGGGACTGTAGGTTTGTTCTTATGTAGAGTCTGTTTGTAATTTTGAACAGGTACATTGTTGAAGTGTAGCTCCAGACCAAAAATCTATTTTTAAACTTTTTGGAAAACATAGGTAAGGGTTATCACCCCTGTAACATTTGTTTTGCTGTCTGTGCCCCTGTTCAGAACATTTCACCTCACTTTCCGTCCCAATGACAACTCTTTTTGAAATGTGGTCTTTTTCTTGAAACAAGGATTGCTGATAAAGCATCAGTACAGAGGAGACACCTTTCTCCCATATTTATTCTTACAGGAGAGAATTTTCCTTCCTAGTGGTAGATTTCCTCTCACTTCCTGTTGTCTTCTTGCGTTTGCAAGTAGGAGTCGTTTGTAAGTTGGATGTTTGAAAGTAGGGACCTGCCGTATATACTCTGCAGAAATAGGCCCCTTAGTTGTTGGTGTTGGCACAACACTGTAAGCACTCACAGTTACTCTTGGTTGGTGCTGGAACGCCCTGCTGTCAACTATTATATCAGGAATTTTAATTACATATAATTGTTGAACAGTGGTAGTAAAAATTGGGCCTTTGATGGTGGTGCTGGTGCCACAACACTGTAAGCCCTGACAGTTACTCTTGGTGGGTGCAGCAATGGGCCCTGCTGTGAATTATTAGATCAAGAATTGTAATTACATGCCCCTGTTGAACAGGGGCTGAAAAATTGGGCCTTAGGCACTGGTGGCACAACACTGCAACCCCTCACAGATACTGTACTTGGAGCACAGCAATGAGCCCTGTTGCAAAGTATTGCTTCAAAAATTGTAATGACACGCCCCTGTTAAACAGGGGCTGAAAAATTGGGCCTTAGGCACTGGTGGCACAACACTGCAACTCCTCACAGATACTGTACTTGGAGCACAGCAATGAGCCCTGTTGCAAAGTATTGCTTCAAAAATTGTAATGACACGCCCCTGTTAAACAGGGGCTGAAAAATTGGGCCTTAGGCACTGGTGGCACAACACTGCAACTCCTCACAGATACTGTACTTGGAGCACAGCAATGAGCCCTGTTGCAAAGTATTGCTTCAAAAATTGTAATTACACGCCCCTGTTAAACAGGGGCTGAAAAATTGGGCGTTAGGCACTGGTGGCGGCACCCATAAACAAAAATGATCTTACAAGCTATCATCATCAATCGTATCATTGAGGACTCGGAGGAGGAGGATAGCCAGTCAACATAACAGCACAGGCACTCAGCATCAGCATCAGTCTTGAAGGGATGTGACATGTTAAAATCAATTAGTCTGTTATATCAGCATCAGGTGTGTGGTAGCTGGTGGTGATCCAAGACTGGTTCATCTTGATGAAAGTCAGTCGATCAACCGAGTCGGTGGACAGGCGCACCCTGTGATCCGTGACAAATCCTCCAGCAGCACTGAATGTGCGTTCCGAAAGAACGCTGGATGCAGGACAGGCCAGTAGCTCAATTGCATACTGTGCAAGCTCTGGCCAGTGATCCATCCTCAAGACCCAGTAAGCCAGAGGATTTTCGGTGGGGAAGGTGTCCAAGTCTGACCTTGCCCCTAGATATTCCTGCACCATGTTTATCAGACGCTGGCGATGGTTGCTGGAACCGATCATACTTTGGGGCTGCGGACTAAAGAATTGTCTGAACGCATCGGTCAGACGGCCACCTTCCCCACCGCTCCTTCTTTGACTGGCCGAAGCCTCAGCAACTCGTTGTCCAGGACCAGGAGTTTGCAACCTCCCAGTCTCTGGGAACGCGTTGCACAGACCTTTCTGCAAGGCCTCCCGGAGTTGTCTCATCCTCTGCTCCCTCTGCGACGGTAACATAAGGTCCGCAACCTTACCCTTGTACCGTGGATCAAGGAGAGTGGCCAGCCAGTAATGGTCCCTCTCCTTGATCCGAAGAATACGAGGATCCTTCCGCAGACTTTGCAGGATCAGGGAGGCCATGCAGCGTAGGTTTGCTGAGGCATTCGCTCCGGAGTCCTCTGGGTCACTAAGGACGACATGATCCGCAGCCACCTCCTCCCAGCCACGTACAAGTCCACTGGTTTCTTGGGACTGTAAATCATCCCTAAAAGACTGCTGCTGATGATGCTGAGTGCCAGCCTCCACCTCCATGCTGACACAATCCTCCTCCTCCTCCTCCTCCTCCTCCTCCTCTTCCTGTGCGATGGGTGGGACAGAAGGAACACTGTCTGGGTAAAGGGGGCCTTGAGAGGCAAGGAAGTCCTCCTCTTCCTGCCTCTGTTCTGCCTCAAGTGCCCTGTCCATTATTCCACGCAGCGTGTGCTCCAACAGGTGGACAAGAGGTACAGTGTCACTGATGCATGCACTGTCACTGCTCACCATCCTCGTGGCCTCCTCAAATGGTGCCAGGACAGTGCATGCATCCCTGATCATGCCCCACTGGCGTGGAGAAAAAAAACCAAGCTCCCCTGACCCTGTCCTGGTGCCGTAGTCGCACAGGTACTCATTGATGGCCCTCTGCTGCGTGTGCAGCCGCTGCAGCATGGCCAACGTTGAGTTCCACCTGGTGGGCATGTCACATATAAGGCGGTTCTTGGGCAGGTTCAACTCCTTTTGCAGCTCAGCCAGGCGAGCACTGGCATTATAAGATCTGCGGAAATGCACACAGACTTTCCTGGCCTGCCTCAGGACATCCTGTAAGCCCGGGTACCTGCCCAAGAAGCGCTGCACCACCAGGTTAAGGACGTGAGCCACACAGGGCACATGGGTCAGTTGTCCCTGTCGGAGGGCGGAGAGGAGGTTGGTGCCATTGTCGCAAACCACCATTCCTGGCTTAAGCTGGCGTGGCGTCAACCACCTCTCGGCCTGGCCCTGCAGAGCAGACAGGACCTCTGCCCCAGTGTGGCTTCTGTCCCCCAAACACACCAGCGCAAGCACGGCATGGCATCTTTTTGCCTGCGTACTTGCGTAGCCCCGTGAACGGCTACGGAGCACCGCTGGTTCATAGGACAAACCACAGGAAGAGGCCATGGAGGAAGAAGAAGAGGAGGGGGTGGAGGAGAGAGGTGTGTCACAACCAGTAGTAGCATTTTGGAGGCGTGGCGGTGGAACAACCTCCAACACTACTGCACCTTGTCCTGCATCCTTCCCAGCTGCCAAAAGAGTGACCCAATGGGCCGTGAAAGAAAGGTAACGTCCCTGTCCATGCCTGCTGGACCATGAGTCAGCGGTAATATGCACCTTACCGCTGACCGCCCTGTCCAGCGAGGCCAAGACATTGCCTTCCACATGCCGGTAGAGAGCCGGAATAGCCTTCCGTGAGAAAAAGTGGCGTTTGGGAACCTGCCACTGAGGAACCGCACATTGCACAAACTCACGGAAGGGGGCCGAGTCTACCAACTGAAAAGGCAGCAGTTGAAGCGCTAGCAATTTAGCCAAGCTAGCATTCAACCGCTGGGCATGTGGATGGCTGGGAGTGAACTTCATTCGACGGTCCAGCAGCTGGGGCAGGGAAATTTGCCTGCTAGAATCGGACGTCGGTGTACTGCTAGCAGAGTGGCCGCAAGTACTTGGCTGTGACACACCTAATTCTACACCTTCATTCCTCTCAGTGCATGTTTCAGAGAGGACTGAAGTTATAGTGGGGTTGGAGATCCCAGCTGATGCGGTGCAAGGAGAGGTCCGCTTTGTTCTTTGGTGTGGGTCTTTGAGGTAGGCTTGCCAACGAGCTGCATGGCAGGTCAACATATGTCTGGTCAGGCATGTGGTACCCAAGCGGCTGATGTTTTGGCCACGCGATATACGCTTGAGACATATGTTGCAAACAGCAGCTGTGCGATCTGATGCACTAGCCTCAAAAAAGGCCCACACCAAAGAACTTTTTGAATGACGGGCAGAGGCAGCGCCCTGCACAGGCGGAGCTCTGCGGTGTGATTCCGTCGGTGTACTGCCCTTACGCTGGCCACCAAAGGGCATCCTGCCTCGTTGGAGATGTGCCTCCTCCTCATCCTCCTCCTCCTCCTCTCTCCTATTAGGCACCCACGTGGAGTCAGTGACCTCATCATCCCCTCCCTCCTCATCACTGGAGCCAATCTGGCAGTATGCTGCAGCTGCTGGAACATGACTGCCAGATTGGTGTCCTTCTTGAGCATCCCCTCTGTCTGCTCTCACGCTACTGCCTTCCTCTAGCTGGGTTTCATCATCAGACCCTTCGAAACGCTGGGCATCCTCCTGGAGCATGTACCCAACACTGTGCTGAAACAGTTCGGGGGACTCCTCAGGAGGAGGACATGGTGGGTCTAGGGAAGGAGTGACTGATGATTTGTCTGACATTGATACCAGGGAAGACGACGCTTTGGCAGCTGCTTTTCCAGTACCCTGAGCCTGGGTGAGAGAGGATGAGGAGGAGGAGGAGGGCTTGGTCATCCACTCTACCAAGTCTTCGGCATGATGTGGCTCAACATGTCCAGCTGCCGAAAAGAAGGACAAGCGTGTCCCATGGCCATGTGCTGATGACAATGCACCGCGTCCACGACCAGCACTGTTGCCCCCAGACACAGAGCCTGCTTGCCCTCTTTTATTGCCTCCTGACTGTCTGCCTCTCCTTGTTTGCCTTCCAGACATTCTAATAGATGGCCTGCAGGGAGATGGGAAAAAAGCAATAAGGGCTACCTTCAGGTGTCCTTCTCTGTCCCTTGAAACAAGGACTTTCACAGTGAAAGAAACTGACACTCTCCCTACCTACAGTTTTCTGTCCCTAGAAAAAATATTTTTTTAAGCACAATATAGCACAAGGACAATTCACTCACTGTCCTTACAGGTCCCTGGAAACAAGGACTTGCAGAGTGAAAGAAAAAAAACACTCTCCCTACCTACAGTTTTCTGTCCCTAGAAAAAATGTTTTTTTTAATCACAATATAGCACAAGGACAATTCACTCACTGTCCTTACAGGTCCCTGGAAACAAGGACTTGCAGAGTGAAATAAACTGACACTCTCCCCACCTACAGTTTTCTGTCCCTAGAATAAATGTTTTTTTTAAGCACAATATAGCACAAGGAGAATTCACTCACTGTCCTTCCAGGTCCCTGGAAACAAGGACTTGCAGAGTGAAAGAAAAAAAACACTCTCCCTACCTACAGTTTTCTGTCCCTAGAAAAAATGTTTTTTTTAATCACAATATAGCACAAGGACAATTCACTCACTGTCCTTCCAGGTCCCTGGAAACAAGGACTTGCAGAGTGAAATAAACTGACACTCTCCCTACCTACAGTTTTCTGTCCCTAGAATAAATGTTTTTTTTAAGCACAATATAGCACAAGGACAATTCACTCACTGTCCTTACAGGTCCCTGGAAACAAGGACTTGCAGAGTGAAAGAAAAAAAACACTCTCCCTACCTACAGTTTTCTGTCCCTAGAAAAAATGTTTTTTTTAATCACAATATAGCACAAGGACAATTCACTCACTGTCCTTACAGGTCCCTGGAAACAAGGACTTGCAGAGTGAAAGAAAAAAAACACTCTCCCTACCTACAGTTTTCTGTCCCTAGAAAAAATGTTTTTTTTAATCACAATATAGCACAAGGACAATTCACTCACTGTCCTTCCAGGTCCCTGGAAACAAGGACTTGCAGAGTGAAAGAAACTGACACTGTCCCTACCTACAGTTTTCTGTCCCTAGAATAAATGTTTTTTTTAAGCACACTATAGCACAAGGACAATTCACTCACTGTCCTTACAGGTCCCTGGAAACAAGGACTTGCAGAGTGAAAGAAAAAAAACACTCTCCCTACCTACAGTTTTCTGTCCCTAGAAAAAATGTTTTTTTTAATCACAATATAGCACAAGGACAATTCACTCACTGTCCTTACAGGTCCCTGGAAACAAGGACTTGCAGAGTGAAAGAAAAAAAACACTCTCCCTACCTACAGTTTTCTGTCCCTAGAAAAAATGTTTTTTTTAATCACAATATAGCACAAGGACAATTCACTCACTGTCCTTACAGGTCCCTGGAAACAAGGACTTGCAGAGTGAAATAAACTGACACTCTCCCTACCTACAGTTTTCTGTCCCTAGAATAAATGTTTTTTTTAAGCACAATATAGCACAAGGACAATTCACTCACTGTCCTTACAGGTCCCTGGAAACAAGGACTTGCAGAGTGAAAGAAAAAAAACACTCTCCCTACCTACAGTTTTCTGTCCCTAGAAAAAATGTTTTTTTTAATCACAATATAGCACAAGGACAATTCACTCACTGTCCTTCCAGGTCCCTGGAAACAAGGACTTGCAGAGTGAAATAAACTGACACTCTCCCTACCTACAGTTTTCTGTCCCTAGAAAAAATGTTTTTTTTAATCACAATATAGCACAAGGACAATTCACTCACTGTCCTTACAGGTCCCTGGAAACAAGGACTTGCAGAGTGAAAGAAAAAAAACACTCTCCCTACCTACAGTTTTCTGTCCCTAGAAAAAATGTTTTTTTTAATCACAATATAGCACAAGGACAATTCACTCACTGTCCTTCCAGGTCCCTGGAAACAAGGACTTGCAGAGTGAAAGAAACTGACACTGTCCCTACCTACAGTTTTCTGTCCCTAGAATAAATGTTTTTTTTAAGCACACTATAGCACAAGGACAATTCACTCACTGTCCTTACAGGTCCCTGGAAACAAGGACTTGCAGAGTGAAAGAAAAAAAACACTCTCCCTACCTACAGTTTTCTGTCCCTAGAAAAAATGTTTTTTTTAATCACAATATAGCACAAGGAGAATTCACTCACTGTCCTTCCAGGTCCCTGGAAACAAGGACTTGCAGAGTGAAAGAAAAAAAACACTCTCCCTACCTACAGTTTTCTGTCCCTAGAAAAAATGTTTTTTTTAATCACAATATAGCACAAGGACAATTCACTCACTGTCCTTACAGGTCCCTGGAAACAAGGACTTGCAGAGTGAAATAAACTGACACTCTCCCTACCTACAGTTTTCTGTCCCTAGAATAAATGTTTTTTTTAAGCACAATATAGCACAAGGACAATTCACTCACTGTCCTTACAGGTCCCTGGAAACAAGGACTTGCAGAGTGAAAGAAAAAAAACACTCTCCCTACCTACAGTTTTCTGTCCCTAGAAAAAATGTTTTTTTTAATCACAATATAGCACAAGGACAATTCACTCACTGTCCTTACAGGTCCCTGGAAACAAGGACTTGCAGAGTGAAATAAACTGACACTCTCCCTACCTACAGTTTTCTGTCCCTAGAATAAATGTTTTTTTTAAGCACAATATAGCACAAGGACAATTCACTCACTGTCCTTACAGGTCCCTGGAAACAAGGACTTGCAGAGTGAAAGAAAAAAAACACTCTCCCTACCTACAGTTTTCTGTCCCTAGAAAAAATGTTTTTTTTAATCACAATATAGCACAAGGACAATTCACTCACTGTCCTTACAGGTCCCTGGAAACAAGGACTTGCAGAGTGAAATAAACTGACACTCTCCCTACCTACAGTTTTCTGTCCCTAGAATAAATGTTTTTTTTAAGCACAATATAGCACAAGGACAATTCACTCACTGTCCTTCCAGGTCCCTGGAAACAAGGACTTGCAGAGTGAAAGAAAAAAAACACTCTCCCTACCTACAGTTTTCTGTCCCTAGAAAAAATGTTTTTTTTAATCACAATATAGCACAAGGACAATTCACTCACTGTCCTTACAGGTCCCTGGAAACAAGGACTTGCAGAGTGAAATAAACTGACACTCTCCCTACCTACAGTTTTCTGTCCCTAGAATAAATGTTTTTTTTAAGCACAATATAGCACAAGGACAATTCACTCACTGTCCTTAGAGGTCCCTGGAAACAAGGACTTGCAGAGTGAAAGAAAATAAACACTCTCCCTACCTACAGTTTTCTGTCCCTAGAAAAAATGTTTTTTTTAATCACAATATAGCACAAGGAGAATTCACTCACTGTCCTTCCAGGTCCCTGGAAACAAGGACTTGCAGAGTGAAAGAAAAAAAACACTCTCCCTACCTACAGTTTTCTGTCCCTAGAAAAAATGTTTTTTTTAATCACAATATAGCACAAGGACAATTCACTCACTGTCCTTACAGGTCCCTGGAAACAAGGACTTGCAGAGTGAAATAAACTGACACTCTCCCTACCTACAGTTTTCTGTCCCTAGAATAAATGTTTTTTTTAAGCACAATATAGCACAAGGACAATTCACTCACTGTCCTTACAGGTCCCTGGAAACAAGGACTTGCAGAGTGAAAGAAAAAAAACACTCTCCCTACCTACAGTTTTCTGTCCCTAGAAAAAATGTTTTTTTTAATCACAATATAGCACAAGGACAATTCACTCACTGTCCTTACAGGTCCCTGGAAACAAGGACTTGCAGAGTGAAAGAAAAAAAACACTCTCCCTACCTACAGTTTTCTGTCCCTAGAAAAAATGTTTTTTTTAATCACAATATAGCACAAGGACAATTCACTCACTGTCCTTACAGGTCCCTGGAAACAAGGACTTGCAGAGTGAAAGAAAAAAAACACTCTCCCTACCTACAGTTTTCTGTCCCTAGAAAAAATGTTTTTTTTAATCACAATATAGCACAAGGACAATTCACTCACTGTCCTTACAGGTCCCTGGAAACAAGGACTTGCAGAGTGAAATAAACTGACACTCTCCCTACCTACAGTTTTCTGTCCCTAGAATAAATGTTTTTTTTAAGCACAATATAGCACAAGGACAATTCACTCACTGTCCTTACAGGTCCCTGGAAACAAGGACTTGCAGAGTGAAAGAAAAAAAAACACTCTCCCTACCTACAGTTTTCTGTCCCTAGAAAAAATGTTTTTTTTAATCACAATATAGCACAAGGACAATTCACTCACTGTCCTTCCAGGTCCCTGGAAACAAGGACTTGCAGAGTGAAATAAACTGACACTCTCCCTACCTACAGTTTTCTGTCCCTAGAATAAATGTTTTTTTTAAGCACAATATAGCACAAGGACAATTCACTCACTGTCCTTACAGGTCCCTGGAAACAAGGACTTGCAGAGTGAAAGAAAAAAAACACTCTCCCTACCTACAGTTTTCTGTCCCTAGAAAAAATGTTTTTTTTAATCACAATATAGCACAAGGACAATTCACTCACTGTCCTTACAGGTCCCTGGAAACAAGGACTTGCAGAGTGAAAGAAAAAAAACACTCTCCCTACCTACAGTTTTCCGTCCCTAGAAAAAATGTTTTTTTTAATCACAATATAGCACAAGGACAATTCACTCACTGTCCTTCCAGGTCCCTGGAAACAAGGACTTGCAGAGTGAAAGAAACTGACACTGTCCCTACCTGCAGTTTTCTGTCCCTAGAATAAATGTTTTTTTTAAGCACACTATAGCACAAGGACAATTCACTCACTGTCCTTACAGGTCCCTGGAAACAAGGACTTGCAGAGTGAAAGAAAAAAAACACTCTCCCTACCTACAGTTTTCTGTCCCTAGAAAAAATGTTTTTTTTAATCACAATATAGCACAAGGAGAATTCACTCACTGTCCTTCCAGGTCCCTGGAAACAAGGACTTGCAGAGTGAAAGAAAAAAAACACTCTCCCTACCTACAGTTTTCTGTCCCTAGAAAAAATGTTTTTTTTAATCACAATATAGCACAAGGACAATTCACTCACTGTCCTTACAGGTCCCTGGAAACAAGGACTTGCAGAGTGAAATAAACTGACACTCTCCCTACCTACAGTTTTCTGTCCCTAGAATAAATGTTTTTTTTAAGCACAATATAGCACAAGGACAATTCACTCACTGTCCTTACAGGTCCCTGGAAACAAGGACTTGCAGAGTGAAAGAAAAAAAACACTCTCCCTACCTACAGTTTTCTGTCCCTAGAAAAAATGTTTTTTTTAATCACAATATAGCACAAGGACAATTCACTCACTGTCCTTACAGGTCCCTGGAAACAAGGACTTGCAGAGTGAAATAAACTGACACTCTCCCTACCTACAGTTTTCTGTCCCTAGAATAAATGTTTTTTTTAAGCACAATATAGCACAAGGACAATTCACTCACTGTCCTTACAGGTCCCTGGAAACAAGGACTTGCAGAGTGAAAGAAAAAAAACACTCTCCCTACCTACAGTTTTCTGTCCCTAGAAAAAATGTTTTTTTTAATCACAATATAGCACAAGGACAATTCACTCACTGTCCTTACAGGTCCCTGGAAACAAGGACTTGCAGAGTGAAATAAACTGACACTCTCCCTACCTACAGTTTTCTGTCCCTAGAATAAATGTTTTTTTTAAGCACAATATAGCACAAGGACAATTCACTCACTGTCCTTCCAGGTCCCTGGAAACAAGGACTTGCAGAGTGAAAGAAAAAAAAACACTCTCCCTACCTACAGTTTTCTGTCCCTAGAAAAAATGTTTTTTTTAATCACAATATAGCACAAGGACAATTCACTCACTGTCCTTCCAGGTCCCTGGAAACAAGGACTTGCAGAGTGAAATAAACTGACACTCTCCCTACCTACAGTTTTCTGTCCCTAGAATAAATGTTTTTTTTAAGCACAATATAGCACAAGGACAATTCACTCACTGTCCTTAGAGGTCCCTGGAAACAAGGACTTGCAGAGTGAAAGAAAATAAACACTCTCCCTACCTACAGTTTTCTGTCCCTAGAAAAAATGTTTTTTTTAATCACAATATAGCACAAGGAGAATTCACTCACTGTCCTTCCAGGTCCCTGGAAACAAGGACTTGCAGAGTGAAAGAAAAAAAACACTCTCCCTACCTACAGTTTTCTGTCCCTAGAAAAAATGTTTTTTTTAATCACAATATAGCACAAGGACAATTCACTCACTGTCCTTACAGGTCCCTGGAAACAAGGACTTGCAGAGTGAAATAAACTGACACTCTCCCTACCTACAGTTTTCTGTCCCTAGAATAAATGTTTTTTTTAAGCACAATATAGCACAAGGACAATTCACTCACTGTCCTTACAGGTCCCTGGAAACAAGGACTTGCAGAGTGAAAGAAAAAAAACACTCTCCCTACCTACAGTTTTCTGTCCCTAGAAAAAATGTTTTTTTTAATCACAATATAGCACAAGGACAATTCACTCACTGTCCTTACAGGTCCCTGGAAACAAGGACTTGCAGAGTGAAATAAACTGACACTCTCCCTACCTACAGTTTTCTGTCCCTAGAATAAATGTTTTTTTTAAGCACAATATAGCACAAGGACAATTCACTCACTGTCCTTAGAGGTCCTGGAAACAAGGACTTGCAGAGTGAAAGAAAATAAACACTCTCCCTACCTACAGTTTTCTGTCCCTAGAAAAAATGTTTTTTTTAATCACAATATAGCACAAGGAGAATTCACTCACTGTCCTTCCAGGTCCCTGGAAACAAGGACTTGCAGAGTGAAAGAAAAAAAACACTCTCCCTACCTACAGTTTTCTGTCCCTAGAAAAAATGTTTTTTTTAATCACAATATAGCACAAGGACAATTCACTCACTGTCCTTACAGGTCCCTGGAAACAAGGACTTGCAGAGTGAAAGAAACTGACACTCTCCCTACCTACAGTTTTCTGTCCCTAGAATAAATGTTTTTTTAAGCACAATATAGCACAAGGACAATTCACTCACTGTCCTTCCAGGTCCCTGGAAACAAGGACTTGCAGAGTGAAAGAAACTGACACTGTCCCTACCTACAGTTTTCTGTCCTAAGAATAAATGTTTTTTTTAAGCACACTATAGCACAAGCACAAAACACACTGACACTCTCCCTACCTATCCTTCTCTTTCCCTAAACTAAAGGAATCCAGGTTAAGCAAGAAAGAAATAACAGTCACTGTCCCTGCCTATGCTGCTCTATCCCTGCTCCGGAACACACTACACTAGGCCGCCGTGCTGGCGGCCTTTTATAGTGTGGGGCGTGTACTAAACACCCTCAGCAATAATTGGCCACAGGCATCCTGCCTGTGGCCAATCATTGCTCTCCTCGCTGCCGGCGCTGTGATTGGCCAAGCATGCGGGGTCACAGTGCATGCTTGGCCAATCACAGCGCCTGGATGACACTGTGATGGCGTAGTGCATTGTGGGCCGTTCGCGTCACTCGAATTTGGCGCGAACGGCCCAAATCGTTCGATCTTCGTCGAACGATCGAACAGCCGATGTTCGAGTCGAACGTATGTTCGACTCGAACACGAAGCTCATCCCTAATCCTCTCTCACCCAGGCTCAGGGTACTGGCAAAGCAGCTGCCAAAGCGTCCTCTTCCCTGGTATCAATGTCAGACTCATCATCAGTCACTCCTTCCCTAGACCCACCATGTCCTCCTCCTGAGGAGTCCCCCGAACTGTTTGAGCACAGTGTTGGGTACATGCTCCAGGAGGATGCCCAGCATTTCGAAGGGTCTGATGATGAAACCCAGCTACAGGAAGGCAGTAGCGTGAGAGCAGACAGAGGGGATGCTCAAGAAGGACACCAATCTGGCAGTCATGTTCCAGCAGCTGCAGCATACTGCCAGATTGGCTCCAGTGATGAGGAGGGAGGGGATGATGAGGTCACTGACTCCACGTGGGTGCCTAATAGTAGAGAGGAGGAGGAGGAGGATGAGGAGGAGGCACATCTCCAACGAGGCAGGATGCCCTTTGGTGGCCAGCGTAAGGGCAGTACACCGACGGAATCACACCGCAGAGCTCCGCCTGTGCAGGGCGCTGCCTCTGCCCGTCATTCAAAAAGTTCCTTGGTGTGGGCCTTTTTTGAGGCTAGTGCATCAGATCGCACAGCTGCTGTTTGCAACATATGTCTCAAGCGTATATCGCGTGGCCAAAACATCAGCCGCTTGGGTACCACATGCCTGACCAGACATATGTTGACCTGCCATGCAGCTCGTTGGCAAGCCTACCTCAAAGACCCACACCAAAGAACAAAGCGGACCTCTCCTTGCACCGCATCAGCTGGGATCTCCAACCCCACTATAACTTCAGTCCTCTCTGAAACATGCACTGAGAGGAATGAAGGTGTAGAATTAGGTGTGTCACAGCCAAGTACTTGCGGCCACTCTGCTAGCAGTACACCGACGTCCGATTCTAGCAGGCAAATTTCCCTGCCCCAGCTGCTGGACCGTCGAAAGAAGTTCACTCCCAGCCATCCACATGCCCAGCGGTTGAATGCTAGCTTGGCTAAATTGCTAGCGCTTCAACTGCTGCCTTTTCAGTTGGTAGACTCGGCCCCCTTCCGTGAGTTTGTGCAATGTGCGGTTCCTCAGTGGCAGGTTCCCAAACGCCACTTTTTCTCACAGAAGGCTATTCCGGCTCTCTACCGGCATGTGGAAGGCAATGTCTTGGCCTCGCTGGACAGGGCGGTCAGCGGTAAGGTGCATATTACCGCTGACTCATGGTCCAGCAGGCATGGACAGGGACGTTACCTTTCTTTCACGGCCCATTGGGTAACTCTTTTGGCAGCTGGGAAGGATGCAGGACAAGGTGCAGTAGTGTTGGAGGTTGTTCCACCGCCACGCCTCCAAAATGCTACTACTGGTTGTGACACACCTCTCTCCTCCACCCCCTCCTCTTCTTCTTCCTCCATGGCCTCTTCCTGTGGTTTGTCCTATGAACCAGCGGTGCTCCGTAGCCGTTCACGGGGCTACGCAAGTACGCAGGCAAAAAGATGCCATGCCGTGCTTGCGCTGGTGTGTTTGGGGGACAGAAGCCACACTGGGGCAGAGGTCCTGTCTGCTCTGCAGGGCCAGGCCGAGAGGTGGTTGATGCCATGCCAGCTTAAGCCAGGAATGGTGGTTTGCGACAATGGCACCAACCTCCTCTCCGCCCTCCGACAGGGACAACTGACCCATGTGCCCTGTGTGGCTCACGTCCTTAACCTGGTGGTGCAGTGGTTCTTGGGCAGGTACCCGGGCTTACAGGATGTCCTGAGGCAGGCCAGGAAAGTCTGTGTGCATTTCCGCAGATCTTATAATGCCAGTGCTCGCCTGGCTGAGCTGCAAAAGGAGTTGAACCTGCCCAAGAACCGCCTTATATGTGACATGCCCACCAGGTGGAACTCAACGTTGGCCATGCTGCAGCGGCTGCACACGCAGCAGAGGGCCATCAATGAGTACCTGTGCGACTACGGCACCAGGACAGGGTCAGGGGACCTTGGTTTTTTTTCTCCACGCCAGAGGGGCATGATCAGGGATGCATGCACTGTCCTGGCACCATTTGAGGAGGCCACGAGGATGGTGAGCAGTGACAGTGCATGCATCAGTGACACTGTACCTCTTGTCCACCTGTTGGAGCACACGCTGCGTGGAATAATGGACAGGGCACTTGAGGCAGAACAGAGGCAGGAAGAGGAGGACTTCCTTGCCTCTCAAGGCCCCCTTTACCCAGACAGTGTTCCTTCTGTCCCACCCATCGCACAGGAAGAGGAGGAGGAGGAGGAGGAGGATTGTGTCAGCATGGAGGTGGAGGCTGGCACTCAGCATCATCAGCAGCAGTCTTTTAGGGATGATTTACAGTCCCAAGAAACCAGTGGACTTGTACGTGGCTGGGAGGAGGTGGCTGCGGATCATGTCGTCCTTAGTGACCCAGAGGACTCCGGAGCGAATGCCTCAGCAAACCTACGCTGCATGGCCTCCCTGATCCTGCAAAGTCTGCAGAAGGATCCTCGTATTCTTCGGATCAAGGAGAGGGACCATTACTGGCTGGCCACTCTCCTTGATCCACGGTACAAGGGTAAGGTTGCGGACCTTATGTTACCGTCGCAGAGGGAGCAGAGGATGAGACAACTCCGGGAGGCCTTGCAGAAAGGTCTGTGCAACGCGTTCCCAGAGACTGGGAGGTTACAAACTCCTGGTCCTGGACAACGAGTTGCTGAGGCTTCGGCCAGTCAAAGAAGGAGCGGTGGGGAAGGTGGCCGTCTGACCGATGCGTTCAGACAATTCTTTAGTCCGCAGCCCCAAAGTATGATCGGTTCCAGCAACCATCGCCAGCGTCTGATAAACATGGTGCAGGAATATCTAGGGGCAAGGTCAGACTTGGACACCTTCCCCACCGAAAATCCTCTGGCTTACTGGGTCTTGAGGATGGATCACTGGCCAGAGCTTGCACAGTATGCAATTGAGCTACTGGCCTGTCCTGCATCCAGCGTTCTTTCGGAACGCACATTCAGTGCTGCTGGAGGATTTGTCACGGATCACAGGGTGCGCCTGTCCACCGACTCGGTTGATCGACTGACTTTCATCAAGATGAACCAGTCTTGGATCACCACCAGTTACCACACACCTGATGCTGATATAACAGACTAATTGATTTTAACATGTCACATCCCTTCAAGACTGATGCTGATGCTGAGTGCCTGTGCTGTTATGTTGACTGGCTATCCTCCTCCTCCGAGTCCTCAATGATACGATTGATGATGATAGCTTGGAAGATCATTTTTGTTTATGGGTGCCGCCACCAGTGGCTAAGGCCCAATTTTTCAGCCCCTGTTTTACAGGGGCGTGTAATTACAATTTTTTTAGCAATAATTTGCCATAGGGCTCATTGCTGTGCTCCAAGTACAGTATCTGTGAGGGGTTGGAGTGTTGTGGCACCAGTGCCTAAGGCCCAATTTTTCAGCCCCTGTTTAACAGGGGCGTGTCATTACAATTTTTGAAGCAATACTTTGCAACAGGGCTCATTGCTGTGCTCCAAGTACAGTATCTGTGAGGGGTTGTAGTGTTGTGCCACCAGTGCCTAAGGCCCAATTTTTCAGCCCCTGTTCAACAGGGGCATGCAATTACAATTCTTGATCTAATAATTCACAGCAGGGCCCATTGCTGCACCCACCAAGAGTAACTCTGAGGGCTTACAGTGTTGTGGCAACGCCACCACCACCACCACCACGAAAGGCCCAATTTTTCAGCCCCTGTTCAAAAGGGGCATGTAATTACAATTCTTGATCTAATAATTCACAGCAGGGCCCATTCCTGCACCCACCAAGAGTAACTCTGAGGGCTTACAGTGTTGTGGCAACGCCACCACCACCACGAAAGGCCCAATTTTTCAGCCCCTGTTCAAAAGGGGCATGTAATTACAATTCTTGATCTAATAATTCACAGCAGGGCCCATTGCTGCACCCACCAAGAGTAACTCTGAGGGCTTACAGTGTTGTGGCAACGCCACCACCACCACCACCACGAAAGGCCCAATTTTTCAGCCCCTGTTCAAAAGGGGCATGTAATTACAATTCTTGATCTAATAATTCACAGCAGGGCCCATTGCTGCACCCACCAAGAGTAACTCTGAGGGCTTACAGTGTTGTGGCAACGCCACCACCACTACCACCACGAAAGGCCCAATTTTTCAGCCCCTGTTCAAAAGGGGCATGTAATTACAATTCTTGATCTAATAATTCACAGCAGGGCCCATTGCTGCACCCACCAAGAGTAACTCTGAGGGCTTACAGTGTTGTGGCAACGCCACCACCACCACCACCACGAAAGGCCCAATTTTTCAGCCCCTGTTCAAAAGGGGCATGTAATTACAATTATTGATCTAATAATTCACAGCAGGGCCCATTCCTGCACCCACCAAGAGTAACTCTGAGGGCTTACAGTGTTGTGGCAACACCACCACCACCACCACCACCACGAAAGGCCCAATTTTTCAGCCCCTGTTCAACAGGGGCATGCAATTACAATTCTTGATCTAATAATTCACAGCAGGGCCCATTGCTGCACCCACCAAGAGTAACTGTCAGGGCTTACAGTGTTGTGGCACCAGCACCACCATCAAAGGCCCAATTTTTACTACCACTGTTCAACAATTATATGTAATTAAAATTCCTGATATAATAGTTGACAGCAGGGCGTTCCAGCACCAACCAAGAGTAACTGTGAGTGCTTACAGTGTTGTGCCAACACCAACAACTAAGGGGCCTATTTCTGCAGAGTATATACGGCAGGTCCCTACTTTCAAACATCCAACTTACAAACGACTCCTACTTGCAAACGCAAGAAGACAACAGGAAGTGAGAGGAAATCTACCACTAGGAAGGAAAATTCTCTCCTGTAAGAATAAATATGGGAGAAAGGTGTCTCCTCTGTACTGATGCTTTATCAGCAATCCTTGTTTCAAGAAAAACACCACATTTCAAAAACAGTTGTCATTGGGACAGAAAGTGAGGTGAAATGTTCTGAACAGGGGCACAGACAGCAAAACAAATGTTACAGGGGTGATAACCCTTACCTATGTTTTCCAAAAAGTTTAAAAATAGATTTTTGGGCTGGAGCTACACTTCAACAATGTACCTGTTCAAAATTACAAACAGATTCTACATAAGAACAAACCTACAGTCCCTGTCTTGTATGCACCGCCTGTATACGGCTGTTCAGAGTATATAGGGCCTTTTTTATTTTATGTGCGGGGTTCCCCTTAATATCCATACAAGACCCAAAGGGGCTGGTAATGGGCTGGGGTAGGGGGGGGGGGTCATGGGGTAGCTATGCCATTTTTCTTAAAGAATTTCATCCATATTACCGGGACCAGACATTACATTAAAGCCGCAAGCAGTTTTAAATGGCTTTTTTTTCCTTTAGAAGTGTCATTTTGTGCAGGGACAGTTCTAAACACGGGAAACACGTGGCACTTCACAGGCATACTTTAGACACCCCCCAGGTACGATATTTAAAGGAATATTTGACTTTTTTTTTTTCACTTTATGCATCATTAAAATGACTGCTCCCGAAAAACGACCGTTTTTAAAACTTCTTTTTGCATTGATACATGTCCCCTGGTGCAGAACCCGGGTTCCCAAACCCTCTTTAGGACAATAACATGCATAATAGTTGTTATAATTAGCACTTTAGAATTCGAACGTTCGCATCCATTGTATTTAATAGGGTTCTATTGTTCGTACAAACTTTCGGTCTGTTCGCGGGTTCTGGTGCGAACCGAACCCGGGGGTGTTCGGCTCATCACTACTAGGGACAGGGAAGGACAGTGAGGGAATTCTCCTTGTGCTATAGTGTGCTTTAAAAAAACATTTTTTCTAGGGACAGAAAACTATAGGTAGGGAGAGTGTCAGTGTGTTTTACTGTGCGAATCCTTGTTTCTAGGGACAGGGAAGGACAGTGAGGGAATTCTCCTTGTGCTATAGTATGCTTTAAAAAAACATTTTTTTCTAGGGACAGAAAACTATAGGAAGGAAGAGTGTCAGTTTCTTTCACTGTGATAATCCTTGTTTCTAGGGACAAAGAAGGAAAGTGAGTGAAATTCTCCTTGTGCTATAGTGTGCTTTAAAAAAACATTTTTTCTAGGGACAGAAAACTATAGGTAGGGAGAGTGTCAGTGTCTTTTACTGTGCGAATCCTTGTTTCTAGGGACAGGGAAGGACAGTGAGGGAATTCTCCTTGTGCTATAGTGTGCTTTAAAAAAACATTTTTTCTAGGGACAGAAAATTATAGGAAGGAAGAGTGTCAGTTTCTTTCACTGTGATAATCCTTGTTTCTAGGGACAAAGAAGGAAAGTGAGTGAAATTCTCCTTGTGCTATAGTGTGCTTTAAAAAAACATTTTTTCTAGGGACAGAAAACTATAGGTAGGGAGAGTGTCAGTGTGTTTTACTGTGCGAATCCTTGTTTCTACGGACAGGGAAGGACAGTGAGGGAATTCTCCTTGTGCTATAGTGTGCTTTAAAAAAACATTTTTTCTAGGGACAGAAAATTATAGGAAGGAAGAGTGTCAGTTTCTTTCACTGTGATAATCCTTGTTTCTAGGGACAAAGAAGGAAAGTGAGTGAAATTCTCCTTGTGCTATAGTGTGCTTTAAAAAAACATTTTTTATAGGGACAGAAAACTATAGGTAGGGAGAGTGTCAGTGTGTTTTACTGTGCGAATCCTTGTTTCTAGGGACAGGGAAGGACAGTGAGGGAATTCTCCTTGTGCTATAGTGTGCTTTAAAAAAACATTTTTTCTAGGGACAGAAAACTATAGGTAGGGAGAGTGTCAGTGTCTTTTACTGTGCGAATCCTTGTTTCTAGGGACAGGGAAGGACAGTGAGGGAATTCTCCTTGTGCTATAGTGTGCTTTAAAAAAACATTTTTTCTAGGGACAGAAAACTATAGGAAGGAAGAGTGTCAGTTTCTTTCACTGTGCGAATCCTTGTTTCTAGGGACAGGGAAGGACAGTGAGGGAATTCTCCTTGTGCTATAGTGTGCTTTAAAAAAACTTTTTTTCTAGGGACAGAAAACTATAGGTAGGGAGAGTGTCAGTGTGTTTTACTGTGCGAATCCTTGTTTCTAGGGACAGGGAAGGACAGTGAGGGAATTCTCCTTGTGCTATAGTGTGCTTTAAAAAAACATTTTTTCTAGGGACAGAAAACTATAGGAAGGAAGAGTGTCAATTTCTTTCACTGTGATAATCCTTGTTTCTAGGGACAAAGAAGGAAAGTGAGTGAAATTCTCCTTGTGCTATAGTGTGCTTTAAAAAAAAAAAAATTCTAGGGACAGAAAACTATAGGTAGGGAGAGTGTCAGTGTGTTTTACTGTGCGAATCCTTGTTTCTAGGGACAGGGAAGGACAGTGAGGGAATTCTCCTTGTGCTATAGTGTGCTTTAAAAAAACATTTTTTCTAGGGACAGAAAACTATAGGTAGGGAGAGTGTCAGTGTGTTTTACTGTGCGAATCCTTGTTTCTAGGGACAGGGAAGGACAGTGAGGGAATTCTCCTTGTGCTATAGTGTGCTTTAAAAAAACATTTTTTCTAGGGACAGAAAATTATAGGAAGGAAGAGTGTCAGTTTCTTTCACTGTGATAATCCTTGTTTCTAGGGACAAAGAAGGAAAGTGAGTGAAATTCTCCTTGTGCTATAGTGTGCTTTAAAAAAACATTTTTTTTAGGGACAGAAAACTATAGGTAGGGAGAGTGTCAGTGTGTTTTACTGTGCGAATCCTTGTTTCTAGGGACAGGGAAGGACAGTGAGGGAATTCTCCTTGTGCTATAGTGTGCTTTAAAAAAACATTTTTTATAGGGACAGAAAACTATAGGTAGGGAGAGTGTCAGTGTGTTTTACTGTGCGAATCCTTGTTTCTAGGGACAGGGAAGGACAGTGAGGGAATTCTCCTTGTGCTATAGTGTGCTTTAAAAAAACATTTTTTCTAGGGACAGAAAACTATAGGTAGGGAGAGTGTCAGTGTCTTTTACTGTGCGAATCCTTGTTTCTAGGGACAGGGAAGGACAGTGAGGGAATTCTCCTTGTGCTATAGTGTGCTTTAAAAAAACATTTTTTCTAGGGACAGAAAACTATAGGAAGGAAGAGTGTCAGTTTCTTTCACTGTGCGAATCCTTGTTTCTAGGGACAGGGAAGGACAGTGAGGGAATTCTCCTTGTGCTATAGTGTGCTTTAAAAAAACTTTTTTTCTAGGGACAGAAAACTATAGGTAGGGAGAGTGTCAGTGTGTTTTACTGTGCGAATCCTTGTTTCTAGGGACAGGGAAGGACAGTGAGGGAATTCTCCTTGTGCTATAGTGTGCTTTAAAAAAACATTTTTTCTAGGGACAGAAAACTATAGGAAGGAAGAGTGTCAATTTCTTTCACTGTGATAATCCTTGTTTCTAGGGACAAAGAAGGAAAGTGAGTGAAATTCTCCTTGTGCTATAGTGTGCTTTAAAAAAAAAAAAAATTCTAGGGACAGAAAACTATAGGTAGGGAGAGTGTCAGTGTGTTTTACTGTGCGAATCCTTGTTTCTAGGGACAGGGAAGGACAGTGAGGGAATTCTCCTTGTGCTATAGTGTGCTTTAAAAAAACATTTTTTCTAGGGACAGAAAACTATAGGTAGGGAGAGTGTCAGTGTGTTTTACTGTGCGAATCCTTGTTTCTAGGGACAGGGAAGGACAGTGAGGGAATTCTCCTTGTGCTATAGTGTGCTTTAAAAAAACATTTTTTTCTAGGGACAGAAAACTATAGGAAGGAAGAGTGTCAGTTTCTTTCACTGTGATAATCCTTGTTTCTAGGGACAAAGAAGGAAAGTGAGTGAAATTCTCCTTGTGCTATAGTGTGCTTTAAAAAAACATTTTTTCTAGGGACAGAAAACTATAGGTAGGGAGAGTGTCAGTGTCTTTTACTGTGCGAATCCTTGTTTCTAGGGACAGGGAAGGACAGTGAGGGAATTCTCCTTGTGCTATAGTGTGCTTTAAAAAAACATTTTTTCTAGGGACAGAAAACTATAGGAAGGAAGAGTGTCAGTTTCTTTCACTGTGATAATCCTTGTTTCTAGGGACAAAGAAGGAAAGTGAGTGAAATTCTCCTTGTGCTATAGTGTGCTTTAAAAAAACATTTTTTCTAGGGACAGAAAACTATAGGTAGGGAGAGTGTCAGTGTGTTTTACTGTGCGAATCCTTGTTTCTAGGGACAGGGAAGGACAGTGAGGGAATTCTCCTTGTGCTATAGTGTGCTTTAAAAAAACATTTTTTCTAGGGACAGAAAATTATAGGAAGGAAGAGTGTCAGTTTCTTTCACTGTGATAATCCTTGTTTCTAGGGACAAAGAAGGAAAGTGAGTGAAATTCTCCTTGTGCTATAGTGTGCTTTAAAAAAACATTTTTTTTAGGGACAGAAAACTCTAGGTAGGGAGAGTGTCAGTGTGTTTTACTGTGCGAATCCTTGTTTCTAGGGACAGGGAAGGACAGTGAGGGAATTCTCCTTGTGCTATAGTGTGCTTTAAAAAAACATTTTTTCTAGGGACAGAAAACTATAGGTAGGGAGAGTGTCAGTGTGTTTTACTGTGCGAATCCTTGTTTCTAGGGACAGGGAAGGACAGTGAGGGAATTCTCCTTGTGCTATAGTGTGCTAAAGCATTCCTCATCAACCATCTTTGAAATCCTTGTTTTTTTGGACAGTCAGGGAAATTGTCGTTGTGCTATTCTGTGCAAAAGCAATCATCCTCAACCATATTTAGAAATCCTTAAGTAAAGGGACAGAGAAGGACACCTGAAGGTAGCTCTTATTGCTTTTTTCCCATCTCCCTGCAGGCCATCTATTAGAATGTCTGGAAGGCAAACAAGGAGAGGCAGACAGTCAGGAGGCAATAAAAGAGGGCAAGCAGGCTCTGTGTCTGGGGGCAACAGTGCTGGTCGTGGACGCGGTGCATTGTCATCAGCACATGGCCATGGGACACGCTTGTCCTTCTTTTCGGCAGCTGGACATGTTGAGCCACATCATGCCGAAGACTTGGTAGAGTGGATGACCAAGCCCTCCTCCTCCTCCTCATCCTCTCTCACCCAGGCTCAGGGTACTGGAAAAGCAGCTGCCAAAGCGTCCTCTTCCCTGGTATCAATGTCAGACTCATCATCAGTCACTCCTTCCCTAGACCCACCATGTCCTCCTCCTGAGGAGTCCCCCGAACTGTTTGAGCACAGTGTTGGGTACATGCTCCAGGAGGATGCCCAGCGTTTCGAAGGGTCTGATGATGAAACCCAGCTACAGGAAGGCAGTAGCGTGAGAGCAGACAGAGGGGATGCTCAAGAAGGACACCAATCTGGCAGTCATGTTCCAGCAGCTGCAGCATACTGCCAGATTGGCTCCAGTGATGAGGAGGGAGGTGATGATGAGGTCACTGACTCCACGTGGGTGCCTAATAGGAGAGAGGAGGAGGATGAGGAGGAGGCACATCTCCAACGAGGCAGGATGCCCTTTGGTGGCCAGCGTAAGGGCAGTACACCGAAGGAATCACACCGCAGAGCTCCGCCTGTGCAGGGCGCTGCCTCTGCCCGTCATTCAAAAAGTTCTTTGGTGTGGGCCTTTTTTGAGGCTAGTGCATCAGATCGCACAGCTGCTGTTTGCAACATATGTCTCAAGCGTATATCGCGTGGCCAAAACATCAGCCGCTTGGGTACCACATGCCTGACCAGACATATGTTGACCTGCCATGCAGCTCGTTGGCAAGCCTACCTCAAAGACCCACACCAAAGAACAAAGCGGACCTCTCCTTGCACCGCATCAGCTGGGATCTCCAACCCCACTATAACTTCAGTCCTCTCTGAAACATGCACTGAGAGGAATGAAGGTGTAGAATTAGGTGTGTCACAGCCAAGTACTTGCGGCCACTCTGCTAGCAGTACACCGACGTCCGATTCTAGCAGGCAAATTTCCCTGCCCCAGCTGCTGGACCGTCGAAAGAAGTTCACTCCCAGCCATCCACATGCCCAGCGGTTGAATGCTAGCTTGGCTAAATTGCTAGCGCTTCAACTGCTGCCTTTTCAGTTGGTAGACTCGGCCCCCTTCCGTGAGTTTGTGCAATGTGCGGTTCCTCAGTGGCAGGTTCCCAAACGCCACTTTTTCTCACGGAAGGCTTTTCCGGCTCTCTACCGGCATGTGGAAGGCAATGTCTTGGCCTCGCTGGACAGGGCGGTCAGCGGTAAGGTGCATATTACCGCTGACTCATGGTCCAGCAGGCATGGACAGGGACGTTACCTTTCTTTCACGGCCCATTGGGTCACTCTTTTGGCAGCTGGGAAGGATGCAGGACAAGGTGCAGTAGTGTTGGAGGTTGTTCCACCGCCACGCCTCCAAAATGCTACTACTGGTTGTGACACACCTCTCTCCTCCACCCCCTCCTCTTCTTCTTCCTCCATGGCCTCTTCCTGTGGTTTGTCCTCGGAACCAGCGGTGCTCCGTAGGCGTTCAAGGGGCTACGCAAGTACGCAGGCAAAAAGATGCCATGCCGTGCTTGCGCTGGTGTGTTTGGGGGACAGAAGCCACACTGGGGCAGAGGTCCTGTCTGCTCTGCAGGGCCAGGCCGAGAGGTGGTTGACGCCACGCCAGCTTAAGCCAGGAATGGTGGTTTGCGACAATGGCACCAACCTCCTCTCCGCCCTCCGACAGGGACAACTGACCCATGTGCCCTGTGTGGCTCACGTCCTTAACCTGGTGGTGCAGCGGTTCTTGGGCAGGTACCCGGGCTTACAGGATGTCCTGAGGCAGGCCAGGAAAGTCTGTGTGCATTTCCGCAGATCTTATAATGCCAGTGCTCGCCTGGCTGAGCTGCAAAAGGAGTTGAACCTGCCCAAGAACCGCCTTATATGTGACATGCCCACCAGGTGGAACTCAACGTTGGCCATGCTGCAGCGGCTGCACACGCAGCAGAGGGCCATCAATGAGTACCTGTGCGACTACGGCACCAGGACAGGGTCAGGGGAGCTTGGTTTTTTTTCTCCACGCCAGTGGGGCATGATCAGGGATGCATGCACTGTCCTGGCACCATTTGAGGAGGCCACGAGGATGGTGAGCAGTGACAGTGCATGCATCAGTGACACTGTACCTCTTGTCCACCTGTTGGAGCACACGCTGCGTGGAATAATGGACAGGGCACTTGAGGCAGAACAGAGGCAGGAAGAGGAGGACTTCCTTGCCTCTCAAGGCCCCCTTTACCCAGACAGTGTTCCTTCTGTCCCACCCATCGCACAGGAAGAGGAGGAGGAGGAGGATTGTGTCAGCATGGAGGTGGAGGCTGGCACTCAGCATCATCAGCAGCAGTCTTTTAGGGATGATTTACAGTCCCAAGAAACCAGTGGACTTGTACGTGGCTGGGAGGAGGTGGCTGCGGATCATGTCGTCCTTAGTGACCCAGAGGACTCCGGACTGAATGCCTCAGCAAACCTACGTTGCATGGCCTCCCTGATCCTGCAAAGTCTGCGGAAGGATCCTCGTATTCTTCGGATCAAGGAGAGGGACCATTACTGGCTGGCCACTCTCCTTGATCCACGGTACAAGGGTAAGGTTGCGGACCTTATATTACCGTCGCAGAGGGAGCAGAGGATGAGACAACTCCGGGAGGCCTTGCAGAAAGGTCTGTGCAACGCGTTCCCAGAGACTGGGAGGTTACAAACTCCTGGTCCTGGACAACGAGTTGCTGAGGCTTCGGCCAGTCAAAGAAGGAGCGGTGGGGAAGGTGGCCGTCTGACCGATGCGTTCAGACAATTCTTTAGTCCGCAGCCCCAAAGTATGATCGGTTCCAGCAACCATCGCCAGCGTCTGATAAACATGGTGCAGGAATATCTAGGGGCAAGGTCAGACTTGGACACCTTCCCCACCGTAAATCCTCTGGCTTACTGGGTCTTGAGGATGGATCACTGGCCAGAGCTTGCACAGTATGCAATTGAGCTACTGGCCTGTCCTGCATCCAGCGTTCTTTCGGAACGCACATTCAGTGCTGCTGGAGGATTTGTCATGGATCACAGGGTGCGCCTGTCCACCGACTCGGTTGATCGACTGACTTTCATCAAGATGAACCAGTCTTGGATCACCACCAGCTACCACACACCTGATGCTGATATAACAGACTAATTGATTTTAACATGTCACATCCCTTCAAGACTGATGCTGATGCTGAGTGCCTGTGCTGTTATGTTGACTGGCTATCCTCCTCCTCCGAGTCCTCAATGATACGATTGATGATGATAGCTTGGAAGATCATTTTTGTTTATGGGTGCCGCCACCAGTGGCTAAGGCCCAATTTTTCAGCCCCTGTTTTACAGGGGCGTGTAATTACAATTTTTTTAGCAATAATTTGCCATAGGGCTCATTGCTGTGCTCCAAGTACAGTATCTGTGAGGGGTTGGAGTGTTGTGGCACCAGTGCCTAAGGCCCAATTTTTCAGCCCCTGTTTAACAGGGGCGTGTCATTACAATTTTTGAAGCAATACTTTGCAACAGGGCTCATTGCTGTGCTCCAAGTACAGTATCTGTGAGGGGTTGTAGTGTTGTGCCACCAGTGCCTAAGGCCCAATTTTTCAGCCCCTGTTCAACAGGGGCATGCAATTACAATTCTTGATCTAATAATTCACAGCAGGGCCCATTGCTGAACCCACCAAGAGTAACTCTGAGGGCTTACAGTGTTGTGGCAACGCCACCACCACCACCACCACGAAAGGCCCAATTTTTCAGCCCCTGTTCAAAAGGGGCATGTAATTACAATTCTTGATCTAATAATTCACAGCAGGGCCCATTGCTGCACCCACCAAGAGTAACTCTGAGGGCTTACAGTGTTGTGGCAACACCACCACCACCACCACCACCACGAAAGGCCCAATTTTTCAGCCCCTGTTCAACAGGGGCATGCAATTACAATTCTTGATTTAATAATTCACAGCAGGGCCCATTCCTGCACCCACCAAGAGTAACTCTGAGGGCTTACAGTGTTGTGGCAACACCACCACCACCACCACCACCACCACGAAAGGCCCAATTTTTCAGCCCCTGTTCAACAGGGGCATGCAATTACAATTCTTGATCTAATAATTCACAGCAGGGCCCATTGCTGCACCCACCAAGAGTAACTGTCAGGGCTTACAGTGTTGTGGCACCAGCACCACCATCAAAGGCCCAATTTTTACTACCACTGTTCAACAATTATATGTAATTAAAATTCCTGATATAATAGTTGACAGCAGGGCGTTCCAGCACCAACCAAGAGTAACTGTGAGTGCTTACAGTGTTGTGCCAACACCAACAACTAAGGGGCCTATTTCTGCAGAGTATATACGGCAGGTCCCTACTTTCAAACATCCAACTTACAAACGACTCCTACTTGCAAACGCAAGAAGACAACAGGAAGTGAGAGGAAATCTACCACTAGGAAGGAAAATTCTCTCCTGTAAGAATAAATATGGGAGAAAGGTGTCTCCTCTGTACTGATGCTTTATCAGCAATCCTTGTTTCAAGAAAAACACCACATTTCAAAAACAGTTGTCATTGGGACGGAAAGTGAGGTGAAATGTTCTGAACAGGGGCACAGACAGCAAAACAAATGTTACAGGGGTGATAACCCTTACCTATGTTTTCCAAAAAGTTTAAAAATAGATTTTTGGGCTGGAGCTACACTTCAACAATGTACCTGTTCAAAATTACAAACAGATTCTACATAAGAACAAACCTACAGTCCCTGTCTTGTATGCACCGCCTGTATACGGCTGTTCAGAGTATATAGGGCCTTTTTTATTTTATGTGCGGGGTTCCCCTTAATATCCATACAAGACCCAAAGGGGCTGGTAATGGGCTGGGGTAGGGGGGGGGGTCATGGGGTAGCTATGCCATTTTTCTTAAAGATTTTCATCCATATTACCGGGACCAGACATTACATTAAAGCCGCAAGCAGTTTTAAATGGCTTTTTTTCCCTTTAGAAGTGTCATTTTGTGCAGGGACAGTTCTAAACACGGGAAACACGTGGCACTTCAGAGGCATACTTTAGAAGATGCACACATTTTTAGGGGGGGGGGTAAAATAGGTTAGTTACTTCCTCATCCCTATTGTCAACATGTGCTACCCGCCATCATGGGGGATCATTCAACATGTTTTTGGGGGAAACCCCTTCTTCCTTTCTCCTACTTGAGTTGTGAGGAAGAGGTTGCACCCCCAAAACACGTACATGGAGATCCCGTGATGGCAGATAGCACATGTTGACCCACTGTGTGCATCTTCTAAATTTGTTTTTGCAACAAAGTGCTACAAAAGTAAACAAAAACTAGACCAAAAAAGTGGTGTTTTATTCTAGTCGCCCAACACATAAATGATGTCCTTAAAGTGGTTGTAAACCCTGTTGAGTTTTTTTTTTTTTTTTTAACTAACCTGCAAGACAAAGCTATAATGAGCTAGTATGACTAGCATACTAGCTCATTATGTACCACTTACCTTAGATCGGGGACCCCGAAGTCATCCGTGTCCCTCCTCTAGCCGCATCCATCGCTGCGGCGATAGCCGGAATGTTACTTTCGGGTATCGCCGCTGCAGCCAATCACAGCGCCGCTCCGGCGCTGTGATTGGCTGGAGCGGCGAAGACGTGACTCCGCGCATGCGCGCGTAAGCCGTCAAATTCGGCTACGTCGTCGAATGTTGCCACCTAGCCAAATTTGTGAATGGGGTTAACCCCATGCGCATGCGCGTGACGTCAGCGTCGCCGCTTTTAAATGCAAATATCTCCTTAACCGTGTAGGTTAAGGAGATATTTCATGTACCTACAGGTAAGCCTTAATCTAGGCTTACCTGTAGGTCTTTGTTTATAAAGTGGGTTTACAACCACTTTAAATGTATTCTCAATATCATTAATCCTTTTTTTCATGAAGTCCAGTTGAGTACTACAATTCATTACTTGTTGGATGAGTCTTTGTGCACTATCCCTGGAGAATCGTGGAATTTCAGCAACATATTCATCCCCTAAAATATAAAGAAATAAATAACAATCTCCAGGCCTACATCTCTTTTACCTGAAGCGGTGGTGACAGATACTGACCTGTTGTAGTGACAAGTTCCACCACCTCATCCACCTCTCCTTCCTCGACTTCTCCTTCCTCTCCTTTATCTAATTCGACTTCCTCCACATCCTCAGGTTGGGCTTGTTGCGGAGGTTGGGGTTCTTTAGAAGGTGTGGTTTTGCTGGGCTCCGAGGAGTGGTGTCCTCCCAGTCTTCTCTCCCCTATGAGATTCAAACAAATGGTACACTTAACACACACATATATGAAGTCAGAACTAGGAATATGAATCATTGTTTGCAGGTGGGTTACACTTGTCTGTTTAGGCCCAGTTCCAAGATGAAGACCAGATTCGAGAACTATACAAAGCTAAAAAACAGACCTTTTGGTGACAATTTTATCACATGGGCCCCCCCCCCCCCCAGTACCCACTGTAGCACCTGTGGTGGACACCCTAAAAAGGTTCTTCTGGTGGCCCACACTATAGTGCTCCTGTGAGTGCAGATGTGTAAACAACTGCTGAGTGTCCTCTCCTTTACATTGATTCAAGTTTGCATTTCAATCTAGTTACAAACACATCATCTTGACAACAAGGTCATATCATTTATAGTTTTTAAACTTGCTTTTTTTTAAACAAAAAATTATATTGCCAAATCCTCGTATGTAGTGTGCAAACGATGTGTCTATATCGACCGATTACTGTGCCCACTAAATTGGAGCATATGTCATTTAAGAATGTTAATTAATAAAAAACAACATGGAGCAACATGCAAGTTGTGAAATACAACAATAGGGACACAGGAGAAGTACTTACTTTTTTTAAGCATTCTGTTAATGCTCCTTAACTGCTCTGGCTCCCTCAGTTTGAGGTCAGACCACCTCTTTCTGAGCTGCTCCTTGGATCTTTTCACACCAAAATTCTTCTTCAGACTTTTCACTACTTTCTTCATAATTTTGTCCTTCCGAAGATTAGGGTGGGAATACGGCCCATGCTTGGCATCATAATCACAATTGTTCAAGATGGCCACCATTTCTGCCATCTCCTCAAAGGACATATTAGATGCCTTGTAGCGCCTCCTTGTTCGTGACGTTTCCCGCTCTGGGCTTGTCTCCTCATTAGAATTCTCTGAATTCACAGACACCTGCTGTGACTCCGCCATGTCGCCTGCACGCCGAAAGAGAAGGGGCGGGGAAACATCGAGAAAGAACGTCATGGGCGGGCGACGTGTGTCACGCATGCGTAGTGTATATAAAGCTAACACACGTGACGTACCTACGTTCTGTGTGTGGCAGAAGGAGTTTAGAGCGCCGAACGTTAAGCCCAAAGGTATAATTTACTAATTGGTACATCAGTGGCCTATACTGCATAGAGATTGTAGAGGCATATATGGGCATAAAGATTTCACGAGTTTAGAGTGTGATTGACATTTTTAATTTTGTCTGGTGTTTTGTCTTTCAGAAACAATGAATGTGTTTGGGGAAAAATAATTTCTAGCGGAATTCATTGACAGATTAAGGGAGCTGCCCGCTCTGTGGGAGACAAAAAATCCCCAGCATAAAAAAAAGGGGTTCGGAGAGCAGCGCTGGAGAGCCTGCTCCCATTTGTGCAGACCAGGGTGCCCCATGCAACCGTTGAGCAGCTTGACACCAAAATTGGGACCTTGAAAGGCACATATAGGACTGCGCACAGTCGGGTCCTGGCATCTCAGAGGTCAGGAGCAGCAGCAGGGGAGGTATATGTCCCACATTTGTGGTACTACGACAGGTTGGCCTTTCTGAATGACCACATTACAGCAAGGGAATCACTGTCCAGCCTTCCCTCCAGCCTTCCCTCCAGCCAAGATGATCCTTCTCAGGATCAGGAGGAGCCTTCCATCTTGGATGAGGACCCAGATCTGTCCATCTGGAGCCAGGTATAGTATTTTCTACACATTTATTTTTCAAAAATGAATAGATGTTAAGATGGGTAAAAATTTAGGGAATCAAGAAAAAGGGATTGACATAGCAATAGCAAAATTTTGAAGTATTTGCAACAGTCAATGATCTGAACATTGTGGGGGTGCTTTTAATAATAGCAAATCCACTTTGCACTACAAGTGCAAACTACAAGTGCAAAGTGCACTAAAAATTACCAACAAATTGAACTTGGAAGTAAAGTCACTGTAAATCAGAGGGGTAGATCTGAAATTAGGGGAAGCTCTGCTGATTTTAATCTCCAATCACGTGCAAGCTAAATTTCTGCTTTTTCTTTGCCTTGCATGTCCCCCTCAGATCTCCAGTGACTGCACTTCCAAGTACACTTTCAAAGCAATTACAAGTGCACTTGTAGTTTGCACTTGTAATGCAAAGTGGATTTGCCTTTACTAAATAATCCCCTGTGTGTGATTGATGAAACAAAAATCTAAAATATGTCACTTTTTTACACAGGAGGAGGTCAGCCAAGATGAGAGGGTGGAAAATGTCAGGCAGGAGGAGGCTGGGGTTAGTGGCAGAGAGGAGGTTTCTGGTCCAAGTGGCAGAGAGGAGGTGGCTGGTCCAAGTAGTAGGACAAGGTGTCTGGTGCCACCAATAAGGGGCAGGAGGGATAGGGCTGCGAGTGTGGCAGCACTGGCCCTCATTAAAGAGGCCCATGCCACCCTCCAGCAGCCCCCAACCCCTGATGAGGACTATGCGGCATTGGTGGGCATGAAAATGGCCCAGATGCAACCTGAACAGCGGCTACTTTGTGAGTCCCTGCTCATGACCCTTTTAAATAAGGGGTTGAGGGGCAGACTCACAGAGAGCACTGTTATCTGTGACCACGGCCATCCTCCTGCACCTTCCTATTATCCTCCACCTCTTTCTTCTCCACCTCCACCTCCTTTTTCACAACCTCCTCCTTCCTCTTCTCCTCCACCTCCTTCTTCTTCTCCTCCACCTCCTCTTTCCTCTTCTCCTCCACCCCCTTCTTCTTCTTCTCCTCCTCCACCTCCTTCTTCTTCTTCTTCTCCTCCACCTTCTTCTTCAGCTCCACCTCCTTCTCTACCTCCACCTCCTCCTTCTGACATGAGTACACCTCCTGAGGCACAGCCTCCAGCCAGGTGGACAAGGAAGGCTGCAGAGAAGGCTGCAGGGAAGGCTGCAGGGAAGCCTACCAAGAAGGCTGCTGGGAAGCGGAGCAAGAAGACCAGGAAGTGATTCCCTTGCTGCAATGTGGTCAGACAGAAGGCAGCCTGTTGTAGTTCCACAGACTTGGGACATGTATCTAACCTGCTGCTGTTCCTGACCTCTGGGAGTCCAAGACCAGATTGGGCTCACTACTGTATGTGCTTCTCAAGGTCCCAATTTTGGTGTCCACACAGTCGCACAAATTGCATCAGGCTCTCCAGCGCTGCCTTCTAGTTTGGTTATTCTTATTTTGTATACCAGAATAAATGTTTTTTTGGCTTATAGTTAAATACTTGCCTATGTGTTTTTGTTAAAGCTACATATTTAGCTGGTGAGTAGGCAGGTAATTTACTAAAACTACAAAGCTAGAGTTTAAATGCAACAGATAACACCAAAAAACGCCTTGAAGGACAAAAAATAGAGGATAATTTTATACAATTTATCTCAAATTTACACCGTATAAAAAAAAAAGGAGAACACTAGAAATTAAAGAAGATTTTAAAATGCATATCTGAAAAAATTAATACAAATAAAAAAAAAAAATTACATCTTGCTCGATCAAATAAAATAACATATTCATGAGATCTGCATTCAGAAATGTTGCTAAAAATTAGTCGTGATATATGCGTGAATATCTGCAGCCAAAAAAGTTCATAATTGCTCATCATTGTACCATTCTAAAAAAGATTTAAATGTGCAGCATTTAAACGTGGCTAAAATTGGTAACGTGTGACGAATGTGCTATCTCCATTCAAAACGCTAGTTTTACAAGAAGGTGCGCTCCCGTCTCATATTGAGTCTGACCATGCGCGGTTTTTGAAGACTCGGAAAAGCATACACACAAACGTTTTTCTCGTCCAAAAACAGTCTGACGAGAATCATGCAGAGAAAAAAATGAGATTCCGACGAGAAAAATTACCGCAGGTCCTCTTTTTTCTCATCGAGATTTTGGACAGTTTTCTCGACGAGAAAGCATACACACGAACGGTTTTCTCGGCAAAAAAAGACAAGAAAACTGTTGGGAGAGCTTTTTTGCCGAGAAAACCGGTCGTGTGTATGCGGCCTAACCCTGCTTTAAACTTCTCCACAACTTTATCCCTGACCTGTCTGGTGTGTTACTTGGCCTTCATGGTGCTGTTTTTTCACTAAGGTTCTCTAACAAACCTCTGAAGGCTTCACAGAACAGCTCTTTTTAAACTGAGATTAAATTACACAGAGGTGGACTCTATTCACTAATCAGGTGACTTCTGAAGGCAATTCGTTTCACTAGATTTTAGTTAGGGGTATCAGAGTAAAGGGGGCAGAATACAAATGCACGTCACACTTTTCAAATATTTATGTAGCGACCTCACCCCATCTCTTTCTTCTAGCGGTATCACACACGATAGGGTGAGATGCGCTACGGCCCATGTCCTCCCCATAGCTGTGGGTGAGGTGAAGGCCAGTACCAGATATTTCCTCGGGCCTGTGTGCTTCTGTAAAGGATTAAGTCCTGCTGTGCCAACACTTCCCTTTGCTCCCATTAACCAGAGTTCCACACACCGATCACAGTCCAACTCTTGTTTTATTGCATATCTCACAATAACCAGTGCTTCAGTAGCCAACTGGTTGCGACTTGATAACATTTGGATACAGGGGATGAGCAGGTTGAGGCACTGTCCTATTTTTTCAGCTAAACCACTGCGATCTCGCCAGCGGTTACTATAGCCATATCTCAAAAGGACTTAGAACTTGAGAGTCTCTACAAGCGACTCAAGAGAACGTAGATAGGAGTACCTTCGCTGCGTTGCGGCCCCTATGAGGGGAAGATGTCCCTCCAAGGAAGTTACCAGAGGCCCATCCGCCACTGGGTTGATGCTGCTCCAGACTCTCCGAATGGGTAACCTCCCCGGCCTCCTCACCTCAGACATGGGCCCCATCCACTTCAGGGACCCTCTGACTTCTCCACCCTCGCGGGACCCAGTCGAAGTCACTGGGCCCCAGGCCTCCTGGTTTAGTACCTCACCCCAGGCTAAAGGTGCCTGGGATGGACTCCAACTCCATTCCGGTTAGGCCTAGGGCACCTGAGCCGGAATCTGGAACCGCCCGCACCCAGGCCTAAGGTGCCTGGGCGCGTGATGAAGAACCTCCAGAAGAGCAAGACCTCGTGACCAGGGCGTCTCCCCCTTTCATCCCCTCCAATGACGCCACAGCAGGTTCCCCGCCCTTGCCGTACCATCTCCGAGAAGGGACAAAAAGGACAGCACTATGGCAGTGAATCTACCTTGAGCCTGCGGGCACTCGCCACCCACCGGCCAAGGAGATTATTACACCGCCCAATCCTCCACGAATACAAATGGTTATTACTCCCATACCTACACACCTGAACTTCCACCCAGGTGTACCCCACCTAAATTTAAAGACCCCGCTACATTTATTTGTGAAAAAAATTGATAACCATTTATCATTTTCCTTCCACTTCACAATTATGTGCCACTTTGTGTTGGTCTATCACATAAAATCCCAATAAAATACATTTAAGTTTTTGGTGGTAACATGACAAAATGTAGAAAATTTCAAGGGGGTATGAATACTTTTTCAAGGCACTGTAAACACAACCAACAATAGACCTGAATTGCAGGCTCCACTAGCCTTAACACTTATTAGTGTAGAAAAATCCAATATCCAGAAGCGTCTCTCACAATACACTCCTTATTTTATTGTACACAATACACAATGGAAATCTGTATTATTAAAAACACAGTACACAATAAAACACCTTGCATGCATATTTACTTCCCCTCAAGGTCAATTACTGCCTTGTTATATAAAATACAATAATACATTAAGGCCCCTTTCACACTGAGGCGTTGAAAAAACGCTCAAAAATTATGGGATTTTGTACCTCTATTTTACCGCGATTTTACCGCGTTTTTACCGCAATCGCGGTAAAAATAGCGCTAACGCGTATGCGTTTTTACCGCGATTTTACCGCGTTCGCGCTAAAATTAGCGCGAACGCGGTAAAAACGCATAGGCGTTAGCGCTATTTTTTAACATAACGCTTATGCCTATGCGTTTTTACCGCGTTTTTACCGCGAATCCCATTCATTTCAATGGGGATAGGCGTTTTTACAGCGCTATTTTATGCGCCCTAAAGTTGCTCTAAAAAAGCTGTTTGCAGGATTTTTTTCAACGCCCAGCCAGCAAAACGCCTCAATGTGAAAGCCCTCAGAGATTTCACATTGAGAATGCTGGGGCAGGATTATTTCAGGCGTTATTACAGCGCTATTTTTACCGCGAAAACGCGGTAAAAACGCCTCAGTGTGAAAGGGGCCTAAGACACTATTTATCTTTTATGAAATGGCATTCCCCGACTACCAATACAATAGCTGCCCAACAATGTTTCTCATAACAATAACCATAGATCACAATAAATTACTTGGATTACATCTTTCACAGATTTCCATCTCTTTGGCCCAACTGTGACCCAACATGACCATCCACTGAAAGCTGCACCTTAAAAACAAATCCATCCAAAGCTCATCCTAAACACATTAAATTAGGAACAACTCCCCCCCACCCCCCAAAAAAAATGAAATGACTGGCATGGGCATCCGCTCCATAGGGCAAGGGGGGTCATTTGCCCCCGCCCTGGAATCGAGAAGATGTTGGCCAAATTGGCAGTGTTCTACACCCTCCGCCGCCCTTACAACCACTTCCAGCCCCGCACAGGGTGCTCTGTAATGTAAAGGGGTCCAGTGACACAGGGTGCTGTGTAATGTAAAGGGGTCCGGAGATACAGGGTGCTGTGTAATGTAAAGGGGTCCAGAGCTGTGGGGTGCTGTGTAATGTAAAGGGGTCCAGAGGTGCAGTTGTGGAGAGGAGGTACACAGTAGTGACAAAGAGATATTTAAAGATGCAGGAGGCACAGTGGGGTGTTTTTACATTTTAACGTGGGGGGGTCGCTTTTAACCCCCCGCTAGCGGTCGAAGAAAGGGTAAAATGCGACTGTGTATCGCCGCTGCCGAAGCACCCCCCCCCCCGAAAAAATTTCAGCGGACGCCCATGATGACTGGGTATCAATCAAGGAGCCTACAGCAGTCATATATGATCAGCATCTGCCAAGTAGTGTTGTTCCCAAATATCAGTAATAGCGTCATAGTGAAATACATACAGTATATATGCCATGGGCAAGATGTTCTCCCATACACTTCAGAATTTATTGATTGTCAAGACATGAAAATACCTTAACCACTTAAGCCCCGGACCAATACGGGCCATTATGACCAGGCCCCTTTTTGCGATTCGGCACTGCGTCGCTTTAACTGACAATTGCGCGGTCGTGCAAGGTGGCTCCCAAACAAAATTGGTGTCCTTTTTTTCCCACAAATAGAGCTTTCTTTTGGTGGTATTTGATCACCTCTGCGGTTTTTATTTTTTGCGCTATAAACAAAAATATAGCGAAAATTTTGAAAAAAATGACATATTTTTTTACTTTTTGCTATAATAAATATCCCCCAAAAATATATAAAAAAACATTTTTTTTCCCTCAGTTTCGGCCGATACGTATTCTTCTACATATTTTTGGTAAAAAAATCGCAATCTGCGTTTATTGATTGGTGTGCGCAAAAATTATAGCGTTTACAAAATAGGGGATAGTTTTAAGGCATTTTTATTATTTATTTTTTTTACTAGTTATGGCGGCGATCAGCGATTTTTTTCGTGACTGTGACATTATGGCGGACACATCGGACACTTTTGACACATTTTTGGGACCATTGTCATTTTCACAGCGATCAGTGCAATAAAAATGCACTGGTTACTATGAAAATGACACTGGCAGTGAAGGGGTTAACCACTAGGGGCGCTGGAGGGGTTAAGTGTGCCTAGGGGCGTGTTACTAACTGAGGGGGGGCGTGGCTACGACTGACACATCACCGATCTCCGCTCTGATTACACAGAGCGGAGATCGCTGACATTGTCAGTAGAGGAGCGGGGAGATGTTGTGTTTACACACACATCTCCCCGCTCCGAGCCTCCGTGAGACGATCGCGGGGATCCCCGCGGCGATCGAGTCCGCGGGACCCGCGGTCCCACTCACGGGGAAGGCAGGGGGTCGCAAGCGCGCCGCCGGCGGCGCTCGTGCGACCCTGACGTCACAGTTAAAGGGCCACGTACATGTACGTGATTGTGCCTGTACGTGCCATTCTGCCAACGTATATCTCCGTGAAGGGGTCGGCAAGTGGTTAAAATCTTTGTCATACAAGGTCTTAAAACAAGCAGTCAGTAAATCAATGTTCTTGCTGCTCCAGCAAATGATATAACAATCAGAGCCAGCAGAAGATTGGACACTATAGACACAGCAGCAGATGACGAAGAATGTTTTTTTACTGGGATTCGATCAACTACAAAGAAACAGAAGAAAAGGATGGTTTTACTATTATTTGACATTATGCCAGTTTCTGTAAGCTTGGGGCCATTTTTTAGAAGCATAAAAACTAAAATGAGAATAGACCCTCCTGGCTATGACCAACATTTTTTTAACCCTGGATTTTTTTGCCTTTACCTAAACTTTTTGCACATAACAATGGTGTTCAGAACAGATGCCAGACTAGAAATACCTGTGCATTTCCATCTTTGCTCCCTGGATACCCATAGCTGAAACTACCAGGGCAGAGTTAGGCCAGGTAGTGAAAGGTTAGAGGCAAGAGCAGAAATGCTCAGGCCAAAGCTAATTCATTTTAGCAGTAAGACTGGCTCGATGATTTGCTTTTGAAATTCTTCTCATTTAACATTACCTGCCTCTACATGTTGGAAATGTTGCTTGCACATGTGTTCTATTGCATGTTGCAAATGTTGGAAGCTTGCACATTTGTCCTATTCAGCTATGACTCACTAAGATTTGCCTGAAACTGCCACTAACAGTGCCACTTACAGTAGAAGCAGTATGACTAGGGAAGATTAATGATGTACATTTGGACCCGAGTTGGCAAATGTTTAGCAAACGTTCAAATTTGGAATCTTATCCCCACTGAAGTCAATGGATGCCAAATGATAATTTCCAGTATTGCCCATTTTTTAAGCCAAATGTCAAGGGTTTGGCAAACAAAGGGCGTTCAGTGCCATACCAAAGAAAAAATGTATTAAAAAGCAATCCTCTTCCTCTCCTCTGTTCCCCCGCACAGGTAGGCTGCATGGTGGATACAAGTAGGCTGCAAGACGGACACAGGCTGCATGACAGACACAGGCATACTGCATGGTGGACACAGGCAGGCTGCATGGTGGACACAGGCAGGCTGCATGGTGGACACAGGCAGGCTGCATGGTGGACACAGGTGAAGCACCATTGATGAGCACAGGTGAGGTCGCATTAATGGGCATTGGTATAACTTAATTCTGCATAAAACATTTAAGTGTAATTTCATGAGATAATTTATGAGGGTGTGTTTAAGGGCGAAATTAGGGGCAGGGCAGGGTAGGGGTTGGGTGGGGCAACTGGTGGCGAGTAACCCTTGAGGCCTGGCGAGTAGCTTAGGACTTGAAATTTTGAGCCCTGTTGTAAGGTATATGCTTAACAAAAAGTTAAAGCTATCAACGTCATATAAATTGCCAAATGGGACAAAAGAAGTAACAGAACATAGCTTGTTATGATTTTCTATTCAGTAACAAATTGTAATGTGTACAAAGTTGAACAAAATGTCAGCCCAGAATGCATGAAAACACCTCAAAACCACAAACCCACAATGCAGAGCTCACAATGCCACAGAGGCAAATGCTAAAATTTCACAGTAGCTAGAGTGCATATAAGCAGATTGATTGGGGCCCAAGGCAGTAACGTGTTTCAGTGATGTATCTCAGTTTACAATATCAGAGTCAAGAGCCAGAAATATTGCACTGACACGCAGCATGCCAAGTGTTTTTTTATTAGGATGAAAAGCAAGACAGATAAACCAGGCAGGTTTGATCTTGAAAATATAAATAGGAGAGTACTTTTTCCGAGCAAAAAGACATACAAACTGAACTGTTCATTAGGACAGTGTGTATTCCTTATTTGCTAAAGCTGGCAGTGGCTATACCTTATACAATTTTCTTACTCAATTTCCTTTAGATTCATCTTCAACTCTGTAGTGCAAGGGCCTGCCTGATTGCATACAAATTGAAAGTGTTTAGGTATGACTTAATAATATATGGTTTTCGTAAATCTAAAGGACAGTTGTACAAGACAATTGTATAATGTATGGCCAGCCAAAGATTCTTTGTCAGAGGGAGATCTAGCATACCCGACCTAGGAAAAAACTACGGTAATTACAATGGGCTCCAGTCCAGCATCTTACCACATCCGAATATGCAGTAAGATATCGCATTTAGTTAGAAGTTATTTTATAAAGTCATGCAGTATTTTAATAGTGAAAGGTAATTTAACACAGGCTGTAAATAGCTGGTTGTTAACGAGCAGATGGCCGCCGGCGTTCTTAACAACCACTAACTGTCATGGTTGTTAAGGACGTGGCAGCCGCTCCGCTCCCTAACAACTGATAAGTCATCAGCTGTCAGTGGGGTTCCCCCTGTCCCAAGGCACTACCCCATGTTGAGGGCACGTGGCCTGGTATAGTTCAGGAAGGGGGGGCCTCGCTCACCCCCCCTTTCCTGACCTGCCAGGCTGCATGCTTGGATAAGGGTCTGGTATGGATTTTGGGGGGGACCCTGAACCATTAAAATTTCCCGTGATACAGCCGGCGGCTATAGCCGCTCACTGTATCACTCGCCCCAGCCACGCTGCGTCATTGGATGTGATTGACAGCAGCGCGAGCCAATGGCTACATGCGCTGCTTTCAATCAACCAGTGAATGAGCCGAGAAGCAGACCGAGAAGCCAGCGCGTTCACGGCGTGGGACTTTCGAGGGTTCAGGTAAGTAAACGGGGGCTCAGGGGGGCCACTAATCCTCAGATGTTTTTTCACCTTAATGCATAGAATGCATTAAGGTGAAAAAACTTGTACCTTTACAACCCCTTTATAGGATACTGAATCTAATGCTGCGTACACACAATCGTTTTTCATGCCATTTTTTAAACCAACGTTTTTCTCGTCGTTTTTTTTCTTGTTTTCTCTCAAGCCTGTCTTGCATCCACACGATCATTAAAAAAAACGCTCGAGCAAAGCACAGTGACGTACAACACGTACGACGGCACTATAAAGGGGAAGTTCCGTTCGAATGGTGCCACCCTTCATGTTATTAAACTGTGTTGAGCGGCGATTCGCGCTTTTCAGCCTCGTGCTTTTCAGTCCGTTACAGCGTGACGAATGTGCTATCTCCATTACGAACGCTAGTTTTACCAGAACGAGCGCTCCCGTCTCATACTTGATTCTGAGCATGCGCATTTTTTTTCACCTCGTAAAGGCATACACACTATCGTTTTTCACGTTGTTAAAAAAAACCACATGAAAAACTACGTGAAAAAATAGAGCATGTTCGAAATTTTTAATGCCCGTTTTTCACGCCGTTAAAAATGCTCTGGAGCCTACACACGATCGGTTTTAATGGCCATTTTTAAAAATGGAATTTTTAACGGCATAAAAAACGATCATGTGAACGCGGCATAAGAGATCTTCCATATTGAGAATTGTACATGTTTTTAGAACAGAATCTAATCCTTTAATAGAATAGGCAAATATGTAGGCAGAGAGTTTGCTATTTCAGCCAGCAAATAAAACATATACTTTTATTACACACTATATACTGTAACTGTTTCACATTAAGAAGGCAATCTAGGATGCAGGGAGATGCTATATTTTAGCCAGCAATAATTCATCAGACTGTAGTTTTTCAGACACATAATATAGACATCAGAGAGTAAATAGTACTCATCAGAGGTAATTTTAGAGGGAGGGAGCAGACAAGCTCCACCTGTAAATTCAGTGGTGTCACTAGGGTTGGTGTCGCCTGTTGAAGTAGAACATGGTGTGCCCACACCCCCCAATAATTTCTTTCTCATATAACACTGATGTAAGGGGTGACTCTGGTGACAAGAGACCCCCTTACATCAGAGTTCCGCTTTATATACACTGTAAGGGGGAACTCTGACATAAGGAGGATCTCTGCAGACTGTGATGTAAGGGGGGCCTCTGATGTGAGGGGGTCTCTGGTTACCTCTTAATCAGAGTTCCCCTTTACCGCAGAGTCTTTAGAGTTCCCCTTTAAACCAGTGTGTATTTCTAGAAGGGGGGCAGGTCAGCCAGGGCAGCCCCCTCACAGCACAGAGTATTTTACCTTATATGACCAGCCCCTCTCCCCCTAGTATGTGTGAACATTGACTTCCCCTCCATGGGACTACAAATCGCAGCATAGCATGCTGGGATCCCATTTTTTAGCTGCTCCCCAGAGCCCCACACACAATATGACTGAGCATAAACGCAATGCAGGAGAGGACATCCTCTCTCCCCTGCTGCTGTAGTCCAGAACACACATTGCCACTGCCAGTCAGTGCCCCTCCTCTCCCACTCTCTCCTTACCAGACAGTGACATGTCCTTAGTCCCAATTCCTGGCGGGTCTCCCTCACCTTAGGAGGTCCTAGCAGCCAATAATGTTCACAGCAGTGGACATTGGGCAGTGGTGGTGCAGGTGCCAGGGGGAAGTTTTTAGGCGGCTGGGCCTATATTAAGGAAGAGGCCTGGAGCTGCAGCTCCAATAGCCCCTACATAAAACCAGCCCTGATGGTGGTGACACCATCGCGGTCAGCTATTACTTCCTACTTGATGGTGTCAGCTCTCTGGCCCCCCGTGACCTCATAGCGGCACCACTGTGGAAATTCAAAAATTAAATTTTATTCTCCCTGGACAAAGGAGAAAAATGGGCAGAATTAGGTAAAAGATAAAGAACAATAATGGTCACAGGACCAGAAATCAGTGAGGCTACTTTACTACCTTGTATTCCAAATTTCACAACTGAGGAGCAGCATAAGAATACATAAAGTACATTTGCAATGATGATGCAGTTCAACCAAAAATGAATAGCCAATGCACTATGCCCAAAATTAGACATGGGAGCCGTCGAAAAATTCGTTCCGTTCCGTATTTAAAAAAAATCGTAATTCGTAATCCGTGTACGGAATTCAATTCGAATTCGTACGAAATACGAATTCCGTACGACACGTATAACGAACGATTCGACCGGAACGAACGAATGATTCGACCGGAAATTTACTTCCCCCACCCAATTCCAGCAGCAATCTTTTCTCTCTATAATGTCGAATCTTTTCTCTCTATAATGTTGAATCTTTTCTCTCTATGTCGAATCTTTTCTCTCTATGTAGAATAATCTTGGACTAATAGAGTTAAGGTTAGTCACATTCGACCAAAAAATATTTACCTATCGCTTTGTCGAATTTTCATGTCTCATTTGGTAGTTTGGATTCGGATAATTTGGATACGAAATTTCGTACAAATTTTTCGAAATTTCGTATTTCGTACAGAATTCGTATTCTAAAAAATTCGTAAATCGGATTCGTACAAATGTACGAATTTCGAAAAATTTGTACGAATTTTCGATTCGTACGAAACTAATCGCACATGTCTACCCAAAATTAGAACAGTTTCTATGTCCATAAAAGAATTAGTAAATATTCGGTTTTAGGTATTAACCACTTCCTTACTGGGCACTTAAACCCCCCTCCTGCCCAGACCAATTTTCAGCGGTGATGCATTTTGAATGACAATTGCACGGTCATACAACACTGTACCCAAATTAATTTTTTATAATTTTTTTCCCACAAATAGAGCTTTCTTTTGGTGGTATTTGATCATCTCTGCGGTTTTTATTTTTTGCGCTATAAACAAAAAAAGACAATTTTGAAAAAAAAACACAATATTTTTTACTTTTTGCTATAATAAATATCCCATATTTTTTTTTTAAATAACTATTTTTTTTCTCAGTTTAGGCCGATACGTATTCTTCTACATGTAGCGATACCCCCAGTTAAGAGGGCTGCCTTGTTTGTTTTTGGGCCTTGTAGTGCACCGCTGTCAACCCCTGGCAATTGGCTCTAACCTCTCGTGAAACAGTTAGGAAAAGGGATGATAGAATTACACTCTCTCTCTGGTATTCTATATGCCAAAATCCCCTTTGTAATATAGCACAGTAATTGAAACTGACAACCAATATACTTAACCACTTAAGCCCCGGACCATTTGGTAGCTAGAGGACCAGAGGTGAATTCAGAATTTTGCACTGCGCTGTTTTAACTGTAAATTGTGCGGACATGCAATGTTGTACCCAAACGAAATTTGCGTCCTTTTCTTCCCACAAATAGAGCTTTCTTTTAATGGTATTTGATTGCCTCTGCGATTTTTATTTTTTGCGATATAAACGGAAAAAGACCGAAAATTTTGAAAAAAAATGATATTTTCTACTTTTTGTTATAAGAAAAATCGAATAAACTCAATTGTAGTCATACATTTAGGCCAAAATGTATTCAGCCACATGTTTTTAGTAAAAAAAATGTCAATAAGCGTATATTTATTGGTTTGCGCAAAAGTTATAGAGTTTACAAACTAGGGTACATTTTCTGAAATTTACACAGCTTTAAATTTATGACTGCCTATCTCATTTCTTGAGGTGCTAAAATGACAGGGCAGTACAAAACCCCCCCAAATGACCCCATTTTGGAAAGTAGACACCCCAAGGAAATTGCTGAGAGGCATGTTGAGCCCATTGAATTTTTTATTTTTTTGTCCCAAGTGATTGAATAATGACTAAAAAAAAAAAAACAATTACAAAAAGTTGTCACTAAATGATATATTGCTCACACATGCCATGGTTATATGTGGAATTTCACCCCAAAATACATTTTGCTGCTTCTCCTGAGTACGGGGATACCACATGTGTGGGACTTTTTGGGAGCCTAGCCGCGTACGGGACCCCGGAAACCAAGCACCGCCTTCAGGATTTCTAAGGGCGCAAATTTTTGATTTCACTCCTCACTACCTATCACAGTTTTGAAGGCCATAAAATGCCAAAATAGCACAAAACCCCCCCAAATGACCCCATTTTAGAAAGTAGACACCCCAAGGAAATTGCTGAGAGGCCTGTTGAGCCCATTGAATATAATTTTTTTTGTCCCAAGTGATTGAATAATGACAAAAAAAAAAAAAAAAATTACAAAAAGTTGTCACTAAATGATATATTGCTCACACATGCCATGGTTATATGTGGAATTACACCCCAAAATAAATTTTTCTGCTTCTCCTGAGTACGGGGATACCACATGTGTGGGACTTTTTAGGAGCCTAGCCGCGTACGGGACCCCGAAAACCAAGCACCGCCTTCAGGATTTCTAGGCACAAATTTTTGATTTCACTCCTCACTACCTATCACAGTTTCGAAGGCCATAAAATGCCAAAATCGCACAAAACCCCCCCAAATGACCCCATTTTGGAATATAGACACCCCAAGCTATTTGCTGAGAGGAATGGCGAGTATTTTACAGCTCTCATTTGTTTTTGAAAATGAAGAAAGAAAATATATATATATATATATATTTTTTTTTTCAATTTTCAAAACTTTGTGACAAAAAGCGAGATCTGCAAAATACTCACAATACCTCTCAGCAAATAGCTTGGGGTGTCTACTTTCCAAAATGGGGTCATTTGGGGGGGTTTTGTGCTATCTGGGCATTCCATGGCCTCCGAAACTGTGATAGGCAGTGAGAAGTGAAATCAAAAATTTACACCCTTAGAAAGCCTGAAGGCGGTGCTTGGTTTTTGGGGTCTCGTACATGGCTAGGCTCCCAAAAAGTCTCACACATGTGGTATCCCCGTACTCAGGAGAAGCAACAGAATGTATTTTGGGGTGTAATTCCACATATGCCCATGGCATGTTTGAGCAATATATCATTTAGTGACAACTTTGTGCAAAAAATAAATAAAAAATTGTCGTTTTTCCGCAACTTGTGTCAACATATAAAATATTCCATGGACTCGACATGCCTCTCAGTATATAGCTTGGGGTGTCTACTTTCCAAAATGGGGTCATTTGGGGGGGTTTGAACTGTTCTGGCATTTTATACACAACATTAGGAAGCTTACATCCACTCTTCTAACCACTTGAAGACAAAGCCCTTTTTGACACTTTTTGTTTACATGAAAACATTTTTTTTTTTTGCAAGAAAATTATGTTGAACCCCCAAACATTATATATATATATTTTTAAAGCAAAGGCCCTACAGATTAAAATGGTGGGTGTTGCATTTTTTTTTTCTACACAGTATTTGCGCAGCGATTTTTCAAACGCATTTTTTGGGTTAAAAAATATACTTTTTTTAATTTTAATGCACTAAAACACACTATATTGCCCAAATGTTTGATGAAATAAAAAAGATGATCTTAGGCCGAGTACATAGATACCAAACACGACATGCTTTAAAATTTCGCACAAACGCGCATTGGCGACAAACTACATACATTTTTAAAAGCCTTTAAAAGCCTTTACAGGTTACCCCAGTAGATTTACAGAGGAGGTCTACTGCTAAAATGATTGCCCTCGATCTGACCTTCGCGGTGATACCTCACATGCATGGTGCAATTGCTGTTTACATATGACGCCAGACCGACGCTTGCGTTCGCCATTGGGCAAGAGCAGGGCAGGACAGGGGTGCTTTTTTTTTTTTTTTTTTTTTATTATTAATTTTGCTTTTTTATTTTATTTTTAAATTGTTCCTTCCAAGTATTTTTTTTTTTATCATTTTTATTGTTATCTCAGGGAATGTAAATATCCCGTATGATAGCAATAGGTAGTGACAGGTACTCTTTTTTTGAAAAAACTGGGGTCTTCTAGACCCTAGATTCTTCCTCTGCCCTCAAAGCATCTGACCACACCAAGATCGGTGTGATAAAATGCTTTCCCAATTTCCCAATGGCGCTTTTTATATCCGGGGGGGGGCATTCCCTCCCACTGCTTGTAAAAGCAGTCCAGAGGCTAATTAGCCGCTAGGATTGCTTTTACATGAAAGCCGGCCGCAGGCTGAAAAGAATGATACCAAGATGATACCTAAACCCGCAGGCATCATTCTGGTATAAACATTCAAAGTCCAGCAACATACCAGTACGTTGCTGGTCCTTGTTGGACATGTATTGTAATCTTTTTATTTCATGCAGCCAGTTGGCTGAACGAAAAAAGAGATTGATCGGTGGGTATGCCCACCATTAGAATACCGCCCTTCATCCACCCACTTCCAATGATGGGCATACACGCACCATTTATATATGCCGAAGCATGGGGGCATCCTCCCGCAAAAAAGTTATGCAGCACACACATGGTCGGACTTTTCCACGGGCAAGCCTCCGTCGGAATTTCGACCGTATGTACGCGGCATTAGGAGCAAAATCGCTCCTCCGCCCCTGCTGCCCCAATGCTTCGGCATATTTGCTTTTTTTTTTTTTAACTGTGGTGGTGAAATCACCTCCTACAGCACTGGAGTTGCAGGGATCAGGCCTGTCTCTGCGAACGCTGCAGTTATGTGTGTTTTTGTTTTGTAAGTGACAGTGATCGATCGATACTGCACTTGGGTGGCCTGGGCTAGACGGAGGGGCAAAACGCAGGTGCCAGCAGGTATCTGGGCTGATCCCGCTAACACTGCGTTTTTGGGAACCCTAAACTGCTGGGGACGCTAGTATAGATCTGATCAGATCAGATATTGATCTGTTCAGATACTATACCACTAAGGGGGGTGTATGCTTCACGCGTGGGTGTTAGCGTTACTGGCACTAACCTGACGCTGCCTGGGGTGTGACTCAGACCCTCTCTGACGCTAAAACCTAATTGATATCACCCGCCGGGCGATCAGGGGGTTAAACCTTTATTGGGTTATATACACGGCAGGGTGCCCTGACACTATAAAAAGCAAACTAACTAACCAGCGTCACCCGTAACACTTATATGGTGAACACTGGTGAAAGGGTTAACTAGGGGCAATCAGGGGGTTAAAACCTTTATTAGATAATATATGGGGGTACCTGACGCTATAAAAACCTGCGGCGAACCTAAAAAAAATTACCAGCTACCGATCTGCATCACCGACACTAAGACAGCGTTTAGAAAAACGATTGCTTAGCGACAGTGGTGATAGGGGGTGAAAGGGTTACCTGGGGGGCGATCAAGGGGGTTAAACCTTTATTAGATAATATATTGGGATACCTGACGCTATAAAAACCTGCGGCGAACCTAAAAAAAATTACCGGCTACCGATCTGCATCACAGACACTAAGACAGCGTTTAGAAAAACGATCGCTTAGTGACAGTGGTGATAGGGGGTGAAAGGGTTACCTGGGGGGCGATCAAGGGGGTTAAACCTTTATTAGATAATATATTGGGGTACCTGACGCTATAAAAACATGCGGCGAACCTAAAAAAAATTACTGGCTACGATCTGCATCACCGACACTAAGACAGCGTTTAGAAAAACAATCGCTTAGCGACAGTGGTGATAGGGGGTGAAAGGGTTACCTGGGGGGCGATCAAGGGGGTTAAACCTTTATTAGATAATATATTGGGGTACCTGACGCTATAAAAACCTGCGGCGAACCTAAAAAAAATTACCGGCTACCGATCTGCATCACAGACACTAAGACAGCGTTTAGAAAAACGATCGCTTAGTGATAGTGGTGATAGGGGGTGAAAGGGTTACCTGGGGGGCGATCAAGGGGGTTAAACCTTTATTAGATAATATATTGGGGTACCTGACGCTATAAAAACCTGCGGCGAACCTAAAAAAAATTACTGGCTGCCGATCGGCATCACTGACGCTAAGACAGCGATCAGAAAAATGATCGCTAAGCGACAGTGGTGATAGGGGGTGAAAGGGTTATCTGGGGGGTGATCAGGGGGTTAAACCTTTATTAGGGGGGGTTAGGGGGCTACACTGGACCTAAGACTAAACTTTGGTGACACTTTTACAGTCACAAATGTCACTGATTGCAGTGATCACTAAATAAATGGTCACTGCAATCAGTGACACTGTGACTGGGGGCTGGGGGGGTGATCTGGGGGGTGATCTGGGGTGTCTGGGGGGGCCTGGGGGGGCGATTTATGTCCCTATGTGTCCTGGTGTCAGTGTAGTGTTGTGTGCACTGACCTGATATCTTCTCTTGTACGGCGCTCGGTATATGTGAGCGCCGCACCAGAGATGACATCACTTCCTCCTGCTCCCTCTGTCTGACACAGACAGAGGGGGCATTTCCATTCGCCGGGAGCGATCGCGAGGGGGTGGCCAGAAACGAATGGCTGCCCCCTCATCCCGGAACGCTCCCGGACACTTAGCCACCGCTCACTGTATAGAAGGGGGGTCCGATTGGACCCCCCAACTGTACAAAGGCAATCACGTACACTCTACGTGATTGTGCCTGTCGGTGCCATTCTGCCGACGTATATATACAGTGAGCGGTCGTTAAGTGGTTAAAGTGGTTGTAAACCCACTTTGTAAACAAACACCTACAGGTAAGCCTAGATTAAGGCTTACCTGTAGGTCCATGAAATATCTCCTTAACCTACACGTTTAAGGAGATATTTGCATTTAAAACCGGCGCCGCTGACGTCACGCGCATGCGCATGGGGTTAATCCCATTCACAAATTCGGCTAGGTCGCAGCATTCAACGACATAGCCAAATTCGAGGGCTCCTGCGCACATGCGCGGAGTCACGTCTTCGCCGCTCCGGCCAATCACAGCGCCGGAGCGGCGCTGTGATTGGCTGGTGCGGCGATACCCGGAAGTAACATTCCGGCTATCGCCGCAGTGATGGCTGCATCTGGAGAGAGGGACACGGACTGCTTCGGGGGCCCCGATCTAAGGTAAGTGGTACATAATGAGCTAGTATGCTAGTCATACTAGCTCATTATGCCTTTCTCTTGCAGGTTGCCTCAAAAAAAAAAAGGATTAGTGGGTTTACAACCACTTTAACTATAGGTTCTTTACTATTAGTAAAAGGTTAAAAGGGTAAAACAGTATGCAATGTCGCATGCAGATCCCTGCAATACAAGTATACTTATCAAAAGGTAAAACATTCAGCAATGAAACGACAGTGTAACAGACCCCGCTGCAGCTATCCTCCCTCGTGAGCAATATGGCGCCCAGCAATGTCCTATACTACCCAGTCAGGCCTGACTATAACTTGTGGTAATGTTTGATGAAGGAATCTTCGCTAGCAAAACACGGTGGTGCACTTAAAGAACAAATTGTAATCCAATAGGGTAGCGATGATCGCTAACTTTGTAAAGCTGGAGAGACTAGTAAACTCAGTTCAGCAAGCAGTCTCCCCAGAGTGTAACTGTAACCACTAATGGGCATGGATAAAGTCAGATAGGCACAAAGTTAATAGTATGTGGATCTGAGCAGGCGCTCTCTCACCCGACCGGACCAGTCCTTGTCCGGTACCTCCGCTACTGTGACTCGCTTCACAGTGTCCACAACGCCCGGGTCTCCGGTCCTCCTGATGACAACTTCACAGCAGGGCCAGACGCTCCGCAGGCTCCTCGATGGAGCGGAAGGCTCTTTGGAAGAAAGTACAAGGCCCAGGCTTCAGGCCTTGCACGCACAGGAGGTCAGCAGGGATCCTCTTGCTGGGAGGGCGGTGTCCAAAGAGAAAGAAAGAGCTCCACCTCCCCCTTTTAAAGTCCACCCCAGCAGTCCTTGCGCAGGGCAATGCACCTTGGGTGCCTCAAAGTGTGCTGGGAACTGTAGTCTTTGGGTGAATAACGATACCCCGCTACATACATATTTTTGGTAAAAAAAAACAAAAAAAAAACGCAATTAGCGTATAGTGATCGGTTTGCACAAAAGTTATAGCGCCTACAAAATAGGGGATAGATGCTAAAAGATTTGGAGTGCTCCAAAAAAATTGCTGGTACAGCAGCTATGGACCTATTTTCAAACAATACTGGTAGCAGCCCTACAACAGTGGCAAGAGTGGCATGTAGAGGATGTGCTAATGATGGTTGGGTGTGCTCAGAAAGACCTGGCAATAGTGGAAGGAAGTGAGATATTAATTTGTGGTCTGCAGCAGTGAAACGAAAAGTGTGGGATGCAGTAAAAAAAAAAAAAAAGGAGGGTGATAAAATTCCCCAAATATTTAATCCACATCATCTGCTGCAGCAGGGTTTTGGTGGTTGCTGCTGATCAAGGACTGTTGCATCTTCACAAATGTCAGCTGGTCAATGGTGTCTGTGGACAGACACACTCTTTTGTCTCTCACTGTCAGGGCTGGGCTCAGCCCTTCCTTCTCTGAGCTGGCCGCTCAGCTGTCGGCTAATTACCAGCTCCTATCTCTCCACAGTGATTCACCTGTTGATGATATCCTGCTCGTCAGTCCTGCCTACTTAAGCCGTCCAGCTTAGTTGTTCTCTGCCTTCGCCTTGGACAACATCACAGAGACTATCTCCTGCATTCCTGTTGAAGACTAGCTTGGCTGACGTTCTTTCTGGCTCCAGATCCTGCTTGCTGTTCTACTACGTTTATCTCTGGCTCTATGACATTTGGCTTGGCTGACTATCCAATCCGGTTCCTGAACTCTGGCTATGTTTTGACTATTAAAAGAATAGTATAAACATAAAACAGTAGATCTGTGTCAGACATATACTAGAAACAGCGCTGATGTTGGTATGATTTAGGTGGCCAACTCCACCTCCAAAATATTTAACAGTTTATGGCAGATGAAACAAAAATGCAGAGTGTCCAATAATGTTCATTGGTGGTCCTAGATACAAACAGCATGCACCTTCACTGTAAATTCTGATCCACCCAGTGGGAACACACTCCCCCTCAGGGGTTTAAACTCACCAGAGCAAAGCTCAAAAAACGCCTTGAACAGGGGAGTAAATCGGAAACTTTTCAGCATTCAGCATCAGCCAAGGAGATGTCTGATCAGTGGGGACTCCCAAAAGGAATACACAAACAGAAGAAAGCAAAATAGCGTAACTCCGTTTATTAAGTAAAGTTCCCCACACATCACATAGCCCCTTATTGCATCAAACGTACATTGATTCAAACATAACAGAGCAAAAAATCATATCACCACATCGCCGTCCGTCCTTAAGACAATCGATACTCGAACGAATATCCAGGAACTGTTCTTACTTCCGGGTTTAGCTGGCGTGGAGCGCATACATCACTTCCGGTAGCGTCGTGTAGGTCATGTTTTGACTATGCTTATTTTGTTTATCTTTATTATTATTATTATTATTATTATTATTATTATTCTTCAACAAGTGTGATTTAACTGTACTTCTGTCTCGGTCTGATTCATGGTTTCTGACACTCACAAGCCTCCTGCAGCACTGAATGCATATTTAGAGAGCATGCAGACCTCAGGACAGCACAGCAGCTACATTGCCCACTGAGCAAGCTCTAGTGGTCCATTCTTATCACCCAGTAGTTAAGGAGGTCATCTATTTGGGGCCTCTGCATCCTCTCCTGCCATTAGATAATTGCCAATCTGTGATGCAGCCTTAAAAGTAGGGGATTGCAATTAGCTAGATGTTGGCGCCAAGAGTACAAGTCCCTGCCTCGCTCCTCTTTAACCCTCCACCATCTTGTGCCCCACTCCATACCAGAGGTCTCCTTCTGACATTCCTGGCCCTTGACTTTTATACTCCCAAAGGAAGGAATTTCCGCACATAAATAGAGCTGCACTTTACAGGTGGTATTTGGAAAACATCGCAAACAGTCACATCACACTGACATACTATCTCCAGCAAGGCACACAGTTCTCATTCACCCTCAGGCAGAAAACCAGTCCTTGAACTTTGTTTTTATTTTTATTGAGGGGAATAAACTTGTATGGGGATGAGATATTCAGGAGATGCCCAAACTAATTGGCAGATTTAATATATATATATATATATATATATATATATATATATATATATGGAACCGACTATGGACACCTCCAGTATGTACAACTCTAACCTTCAGCTCCAGCACATCACTTTCTTCAGACTATCTCTCCTCAACACATCCAGCACATCACTTGCTTGCATTTTCCGGACCAGCAAGCACTGATTTGTAGGCCTGACACTGACCCAGCCAGGCCTAGGGTGAATACCCTTTGCAGGCAGGGACTGCGGCCCCTTTAGTGTTGCAAAAATACTTAGTACTTAGTGCTAGCTGTCCACGTGGCTACATCTTCAGGCCATGCCAGGCCTCTCTCTCCACTGCGTGTGACACCCCAGTCCACTCCACTGGCTCTATACCCATCTCAGACTGCATTCTCTCAGTCCTCTCAGGTGTGCCTCCCCAGTCCTCTCCTGAGTGTGTGTCACTCACCAGCCCACTTGGCTGAAACCTGTTCCTCTCCTGGAGACTTTGCCTGGCACTGTCCTCTCTTGCTCCCTTGCCACCTGTCCAGGATACCTCTGTGTGTCATGAGACGGGCCCTGTCTACACCCTAGCCCCAGGCCCAAGGTAATCCCCCCCAGACTGGGGAGCTCCCTCAAAGGCCCCAACAGCCTTACACACCATCTCAAAATTCCACTTGAATATCTCTTCCCTAGCTGGGCTGACCCTAGGTATTTAAGGAGGACTACCCCCTGCCAATCCAGATTGGGGATTGGTCAGGGCTTCTTAGAACACCCCAGACAGAACCACAAAAAAATACACTATTCTTCTAGCACACTAGAGGTTGTTACACTGCAGTTGTGGGAACACCACTGCCAATTGGAGGTGTCCCCTCCCTCTAGACCAGTGGTTCTCAATCTTCTAGCGCCGTGACCCCTTGATAAAATTTCCCAAGTTGTGGGGACCCCTAACAGTAAAATTATTTTCGTAGCATGGCTTGTCAGCACCCAAGGCAAGACAAGTAATTTGTGCCCCTAACCCACGGACATTTAGCACTCCCTGAGTCTCTTCCACTCGTAAAGTATTAAACCCCATATGGTACATTTTAGTACGTACCACTCTTTCTCTTTGTTCCCCTTTCTTTCCCTTTTAACTCTCTCTATCCTAATTTCTCCCCATCCCTCTCTCTAACCGTCTTTCTTGTTCTTTCTCTTATTCTTTCTCTGCCTTTTTCTTTGTTCCTCCCCCTTCCATGTATTCTCTATGTTTATTCCTTCTCTTACTCCTTGGTGGGGGGAATGGGATGATTGGCAGTGCTGGGGGGAGTTCTGATCAGCCAACTTAGGTGCTCTTGATCAAGGTCATCTGCTGATCTGAGAACTGTAGTGGGGACTTTTAATGGCAACTATAATCACAGGTAGTGTTACTCACTGTGTCTCCGGCTACACTGTGTCTCTGACTTTGTGGTGTCTCGTAGCAGTGGCACCTATGCTGCCCCTCCCACTTCACATTCCTCAACAGTCAGCTAACCTCTAGTCTCTGCCCCCAAGCCATGTCGTGAACTGAATGGGCGGCTGCAAAGAGACTGAGTGGGCGGCTGCGGGCTCCGGGGACAGCCCTGCTGGGTGGCCGCAAAAAGGTTGGGAGAGCGGTGCAGGCTTCAGGAACAGCCCAGGATTCAGTGACCCCTGGCAAATCGTCATTCGACCCCCGAGGGGGTCCCGACCCCCAGGTTGAGAACCACTGCTCTAGACTGTCTCTTAACCTTGGAGCCAACTGTTGTGCATCCTCTTGCAGCTCAAACAATTCACCTGACTCCTCCATGACAGTTGGTGGGGCAACACAGAAGTAGTCATGGAAGAGGAGGCAGAATAGAGTGCTTTGACAGCTTTGGGGGACTGTGAGCTAGGCTTCACCTAGGTAAAAGGGGAGGAGGATGATAAAGGCATAGTTAGGCATTCCACCCCCTCCTCTATAAGCTGTGGCTGTATAGCATGTCCAGCACCCAAAAAGGGCCTTTCCTATAGATGATGCACCAGGCCCACGACCATCACTTTGGCCTGTGGACACAAAGGCCGCTCGCCCCTTCATAGCTGCATGGGAACTTCTGCCTCTCCCTGCAAGCCTGACAGACATGATGCTGATAATGTGGGACTTATTGCATTGTACAGCATAGTACTATATATACTGTAGTGTATAAAACACAAAGTAATAATACCACATCACACCTCACCAACCAACTCTCTCTCCCTAAAAAATGTCAGCTGTAACTCACAAACTCCAACACAAAAGGCTGCTGGGAAACCACCTTTTATAGTGTGTGCGCTGCAATGTAGGCCAAAACCATCATTGGTTAAAGTCTTCTGCCTGATTAGGTTGGTCAATGATGGCTTTGGAAATACATTATGGAACATTTGATGGAGCAATTTCTGCGAAACATCCCAAAAGTTCAGTTTCTAACCAAATGTCCGACCAGCTAATGTTTGGACTGAACACTCAGCTCAAACCCATTGGAGATTAGGAGGAAGATAATTTGTACTTGGAGACAAAACACACGAAAAGGAGCAAGGATTAATTTATTACCTTGATCAATGGCACGCTGTTAATTTATCATTCCTATTTGTGGCTACAAAGGTGAACAGACTTTTTAGTTAACAATGCCAGCTGTTTGGCAGTGATGAATTGGCTTGCTGCTACTTTGGAAATATCAGCACTTTCTTGCTACTGATAAACTTGCTGCTGTTGCTGAGGTTACCTTAGCTACCACTTGTAGGTGTCCTTACAGTCTAGGGTTACCACCTCATCCCCTTAAACCCGAACTCATTTGAATTATACAGGTTCTGAGGCTAATTTAATGCAGATAAGGCGCCAAGTGAGTTTAATTTCCACCTTAATCAGCCACAGAAACTGGCTAATTAATATGTGTTCGGTTTTAAAGGGATGAGGTGGCAACCCTACCTTACACTTGATATCTACAACATTTGTTTTAGGTCAAAGCAAGGATAAGGATGATAGCTCTGAAGCAAAATACTTAAAAAACAAGTCAATAGTGTCAGCAATCATAGTTCTATATGGATGTACATTAAACTGAACCTGTCATAAAAATGCCCAATCCATACAGAGCATATGACCAATATATGTATAGGCAGAAGTTACCTCTACAGTATCTTCCCTGCTTTGCTATTGTGTTCCCCCTGCCAGAACACACTGGTCAGTGCTTGCAGCCATTGGCTGCCAGAGCCGATTGGATTCTGTTTTTCCAGCATGTCTGTTCGACAGAAGCTAGACAGGAAGCTGTACAGGCCATTTTCTACTGTACCGGCTGAAATCGGCTGATATTTGGCCCATGTGTACTCAGCATTAGACTACTTGTGTGTGGTGATGAGTTCAGCCATGTCCAGATACAGCTGCACTTATTCTAGGGGCGTGTACTGTATATGCACGGCTGCAGGGTGGGAAATGCCTTAACTGCTTGCAATTGGTGGTCTGCTCTGCAGTAGGGATGAGCTGAACACCCCCTGGTTCGGTTCGCACCAGAACCTGCAAACGGACCGAAAGTTCGCGCAAACTTTAGAACCCCATTAAAGTCTATGGGACTCGAACGTTCAAAATCAAAAGTGCTAATTATAAAGGCTAATATGCAAGTTATTGTCCTAAAAAGGGTTTGGGGACCCGGGTCCTGCCCCAGGGGACAAGTATCAATGCAAAAAAAAGTTTTAAAAACTAACGTTTTCTTGGGAGCAGTAATTTTAATGATGCTTAAAGTGAAAAATAATAAAATGAAATATTCCTTTAAATATCGTACCTGGGGGGTGTCTATAGTATGCCTGTGAAGTGGAACGTGTTTCCCGTGTTTAGAACTGTCCCTGCACAAAATGACATTTCTAAAGGAAAAAAAGTCATTTAAAACTGCTTGCGGCTTTAATATAATTTAATGTAATGTCTGGTCCCGGCAATACAGATGAAAATCATTGAGAAAAATGGCATGGTTACCCCCCCCCCAGGCCATTACCAGCCCCTTTGGGTCTTGTATGAATATTAAGGGGAACCCCGCACCCAAATTAAAATATGGAAAGGCGTGGGGCCCACAGGCCCAATATACTCTGAACAGCAGTATACAGGCGGTGCAAACAAGACAGGGACTGTAGGTTTGTTGTTACGTAGAATATTTTTGTAATTTTGAACTGGTACATTTTTAAAGTGTGGCTCCAGCCAAAAAATCTATTTTTAAGCTTTTTGGAAAACATATCACCCCTGTAACATTTGTTTTGCTGTCTGTGCACCTGTTCAGAAAATTTCACCTCACTTTCCGTCCCAATGACAAATGTTTTTTGAAAATGTATAGTTTTTTATTGAAACAAGGATTGGTGATAAAGCATCAGTGGAGAGGAGACACCTTTTCCCCATATTAACACTTACAGGAGAGAATTTCCCTTCCTAGGGGTAGATTTCCTCTCACTTCCTGTTGTCTCCTTCCGTTTGCAAATAGGAGTCGTTTGTAAGTTGGATGTTTGAAAGTAGGGGCCTGCCGTATATACTCTGCTGAAATTTTCCCCTTAGGTGTTGGTGTTGCCACAACACTGTAAGCCCTCACAGTTACTCTTGGTGGGCGCTGGAACGCCCTGCTGTGAACTATTATATCAAGAATTGTAATTACATGCCGTTGAACAGTGGTAGGAAAAATTGGGCCTCTGGTGGTGGTGCTGATGCCACATCACTGTAAGTCCTCACAGTTACTCTTGGTAGGCGCAGGAATGGGCCCATTTGTGAAATATTAGATCAAGAATTGTAATTAAAAATAATAAAATAAAGTCTGCGCTTAGGTAAAAAAACAACAAATAGGTTGCAGCCCCCCTAAAATGCTCCCAGGGGAGAATAAATTAAAAAAGGAGTAGTGGCGCTACCTATGAGTAGTCTCAAAAACCAGGGTATAAACCCTCAAATAAGTAGTGAACAGTGGTCACGTGTACATGAAGGTGAATCAGAAATAAATATATATAAACTAATGTGAGCACTAGAACAGTGTCTAGGTGAAAGCCAGAAAATACAATTATATCTTAATAATGTGAAGAAAGCCACCTAGCAAAATTAATCAAACGGTTAATATCATGAAGGTGTAGCAACTAATTGGGTGATATAAATGTGCACCACACATATAATGATAAATAGTAAACCAAATCACAATTCACAGTCCATACATAAAGTAAATGTGCGGTTAGAACTATGGAAGAAGTGCTTAAAGCCTCCTGCTAAAAGTGCATAGTGCACATAGGAGCTAAATAAAGTCCAGGATCAGGTCCTAAGGGGATCTGACAAACCAGGAAACAGTTCCACCTAACAGGTAGGTTTAGCAATGATGTGCAGGGGATATTCAAACCAGCGCTAGGTGCTCCATATGACAGCGGTGCATTCAGGTGACTAGATCATCCCCCACATGTGTCCCCACTCACCGGATCACTGCGCCCCTTCAGGGGCAAACAGCATAAAAGTTGGGATCCACACCCAGGCTCCTGGTATTCCTGGCAGCTCCACTTCCGACCTGTACAGATCCTCCTCTCCAGTGCAATTCAGACAGGAATGGGCGCTGGAAGTCCTCAAAGAAAAAATCTAAAGTCCTCAAAGAAAAAATCTAAAGTCTCCCATGGTGTAGTATAAAAAGGTTGTAGTGTTTATTAAAATAAACGCGGCAGCACAAGCCGCTAAGCAGATTTAAAAAAGATGCTGAGATAGATATACAGCAATGCAAAACTAAGAAAAGCGAGCGAGCACTGGTGGACGCGGCATGCGCATCACCTGCCTTCCACTGCTGGCTCGGGATTCTGATTGTGACGTAAGTGCGTAGGCCCTGCCTTACTAGTTTTGTCAATGATATCTTCTGAAGTGGTCGACCACCATGTAAACCAGACGCTGGCGATGGTTGCTGGAACCGATCATACCTTGGGGCTGCGGACTAAAAAATTGTCTGAACGCATTGGTCAGACGGCCACCTTCTCCACCGCTCCTTCTTTGACTGACCGAAGCCTCAGCAACACGCTGTTCAGGACCAGGAATTTGTAACCTCCCAGTCTCCAGGAACGTGTTGCACAGACCTTTCTGCAAGGCCCCCCGAAGATGCTTCATCCTCTGCTCCCTCTGCGACGGCAAGATAAGGTCCGCAACCTTACCCTTGTAACATGGATCAAGGAGGGTTACCAGCCAGTAATGATCCCTCTCCTTGATAGCACGAATACGAGGATCCTTCCGCAGGCTTTGCAGGATCAGGGAGGCCATGCAGCGTAGGTTTGCTGAGGCATTTGGTCCAGAGTCCTCTGGGTCACTCAGGACGATGACATGATCCGCAGCCACCTCCTCCCAGCCACGTACAAGTCCATGGGTGTCTTGGAACTGTAATTGATCCCTTGAAGACTGCTGCTGATGCTGAGTGCTAGGCACCACCTCCATGCTGACACAATCCATCTCCTCCTCCTCCTCATCCTCTTCCTGTGTGATAGGCGGGCCAGCAGGAACACTGTCTGGATAAAGGGGGCCTTGAGAGGTAAGGAAGTCCTCCTCTTCCTCCCTCTGTTCTGCCTCAAGTGCCCTGTCCATTATTCCACGCAGTGTGTGCTCCAACAGGTGTACAAGAGGGACAGTGTCACTGATGCATGCACTGTCACTGCTCACCATCCTCGTGGCCTCCTCAAATGGTGCCAGGACAGTGCATGCATCCATGATCATGACCACTGGCGTGGCAAAAAAAACAAGCTCCCCTGACCCTGTCCTGGTGCCATATTGGCACAGATACTCATTGATGGCCCTCTGATGCATGTGCAGCCGCTGTAGCATGGCCAACAGTGAGTTCCACCTGGTGGGTATGTCACAGATTAGGCGGTTCTTGGGCAGGTTAAATTCCTTTTACAGGTCAGCAAGCCGAGCACTGGCATTATATGACCGGCGGAAATGTGTCCCTGTCGGAGGACAGATAGGAGGTTGGTGCCACTGTTCGAAACCACCATTCCTGGCTTAAGCTGGTGTGACGTCAACCACCTCTGAGCCTGCCCCTGCAGAGCTGTCAGAATCTCTGCCCCAGTGTGGCTCCTGTCCCCCAAGCACACCAGCTCAAGCACCGCATGGCATTTTTTTGCCTGCATACTTGCGTAGCCCCTTGAATGCCTACAGAGCAACGCTGGTTCTGAGGACAAAGCACAGGAAGAGGCCATGGAGGAAGAAGAATGAGGGGGTGGAGGAGAGAGGTGTGTCAGAATCACCAGTAGTAGCATTTTGGAGGTGTGGTGGCGGAACAACCTCCAACACTACTGCACCCTGTCCTGCATCCTTCCCAGCTGCCAGCAGTCACCCAATGCGCCGTGAAAGATAGGTAATGTCCCTGTCCATGCCTGCTGGACCATGAGTCAGCGGTAATATGCACCTTACCGCTGACCGCCCTATCCAGCGAGGCCAAGACATTGCCTTCCATATGCCGATAGAGAGCCGGAATCGCCTTCCGTGAGAAAAAGTGGCGTTTGGAAACCTGCCACTGAGCAACCGCACATTCCACAAACTCACGGAAGGGGGCAGAGTCTACCAACTGAAAAGGCAGCAGTTGAAGTGCTAGCAATTTAGCCAAGCTAGCATTCAACCGCTGGGCATGTAGATGGCTGGGAGCAAACTTCTTTCGGTGGTGCAGCAGCTGGGGCAGGGAAATTTGCGTGGTACAATCTGACGTCGGTGTACCGATAGCAGATTGCCCGCAAGTACTTGGCTGTGACACACCTAATTCTACACCTTCATTCCTCTAAGTTCAGGTTTCAGAGAGGACTGAAGGTATAGTGAGGTTGGAGATCCGAGCTGATGAGGAGCAAGGAGAGGTCTGCTTTGTTCTTTGGTGTGGGTCTTTTAGGTGTGCTTGCCAACGAACTGCATGTGTCTGATCAAGCATGTGGTGCCCAAGCGGGTGATGTTTTGGCCACATGAGATACGCCTGAGACATATGTTGCAAATAGCAGCGCTGCGATCTGATGCACTCGTCTCAAAAAAGGCCCACATCAAAGAACTTTTGGAATAACGCGCAGAGACAGCAGCGGCCTGCACATGCGGAGCTCTGCGGTGTGATGCTGTCGTGTGCTGCCCTTAAGCTGGCCCCTGGAGGGCATCCTGCCTCGTTGGAGATGTGCCTCCTCCTCCTCCTCCTCTCTCCTATCAGGCACCCACGTAGAGTCCGTGACCTCATCATCCCCTCCCTCATCACTGTAGCAAACCTGGCAGTATGCTGCAGCTGGGGGAACATGACTGCCAGGTTGCTGTCCTTGTTGGGCACCCCCTCTCTCTGGGCTCACATTACTACCCCCTCTCTCTGGGCACACGTTACTTCCTTCCTCTAGCTGGGTTCCATCATTGGAGCCTTCAAAACGCTGGGCATCCTCCTGGAGCATGTACCCAACACTGTGGTCAAACAGTTCGGGGGACTCCTCAGGAAGACATGGTGGGGCTAGGGAAGGAGTGATTGATGCCACTGAGCCGAGGGAAGAGGCCGCGTTGGCAGCTGCTTTGCCAGACAAAGTACCCTGATTCTGGGTGAGAGAGGATGAGGAGGATGAGGACGACTTGGTCATCCACTCTACCAAGTCTTCGGCTTTGGCTCGTGACTGTCTGCCTCTCCTTGTTTGCCTTCCAGACATACTAATGGCCTGCAGTGAGATGTAGCTGCACACAGGTGGGATGTATATATATATATCATCTATACTGATTATACTGCAGCTAGCAGAATCAACTGCCTGCTGTGGTATTAGTATGAGAACACCAGCAATTGTCTTCAGTTAGTTTTAGGTGCACGCTGTGCAAAGAACACAGTACACTACGTGAAATTAATGCAGCTCCCTGCCTGTGGTATTAGTATGAGAACACCACCAATTGTATTCAGGTACCTTTAGGTGCACTCTGTGCAAAGGACACAGTACACCAAGAGAAAATAATGCAGCTCCCTGCCTGTGGTATTAGTATGAGAACACCACGAATTGTATTCAGGTACCTTAAGGTGCACCCTGTGCAAAGGACACAGTACACCAAGTGAAAATACTTGCAGCTCCCTGCCTGTGGTATTAGTATGAGAACACCACCAATTGTATTCAGGTACCTTTAGGTGCACCCTGTGCAAATGACACAGTACACCAAGTGAAAATACTTGCAGCTCCCTGCCTGTCGTATTAGTATGAGAACACCACCAATTGAATTCAAGTACCTTTAGGTGCACGCTGTGCAAAGGACACAGTACACTACGTGAAATTAATGCAGCTCCCTGCCTGTGGTATTAGTATGAGAACACCACCAATTGTATTCAGGTACCTTTAGGTGCACGCTGTGCAAAGGACACAGTACACTAAGTGAAAATAATGCAGCTCCCTGCCTGTGGTATTAGTATGAGAACACCACCAATTGTATTCAGGTACCTTTAGGTGCATGCTGTGCAAAGGACACAGTACACCAAGAGAAAATAATGCAGCTCCCTGCCTGTGGTATTAGTATGAGAACACCACCAATTGTATTCAGGTACCTTAAGGTGCACCCTGTGCAAAGGACACAGTACACCAAGTGAAAATACTCGCAGCTCCCTGCTTGTGGTATTAGTATGAGAACACCACCAATTGTATTCAGGTACCTTTAGGTGCACCCTGTGCAAATGACACAGTACACCAAGTGAAAATACTTGCAGCTCCCTGCCTGTGGTATTAGTATGAGAACACCACCAATTGAATTCAAGTACCTTTAGGTGCACGCTGTGCAAAGGACACAGTGCAGTAAATGAAATTAATGCAGCTCCCTGCCTGTGGTATTAGTATGACAACACCACCAATTGTATTGAGGTACCTTTAGGTGAATGCTGTGCAAAGGACACAGTACACCAAGAGAAAATAATGCAGCTCCCTGCCTATGGTATTAGTATGAGAACACCACCAATTGTATTCAGGTACCTTAAGGTGCACCCTGTGCAAAGGACACAGTACACCAAGTGAAAATACTTGCAGCTCCCTGCCTGTGGTATTAGTATGAGAACACCACCAATTGTATTCAGGTACCTTTAGGTGCACCCTGTGCAAAGGACACAGTACACTAAGTGAAAATACTTGCAGCTCCCTGCCTGTGGTATTAGTATGAGAACACCACCAATTGTATTCAGGTACCTTTAGGTGCACCCTGTGCAAATGACACAGTACACCAAGTGAAAATACTTGCAGCTCCCTGCCTGTGGTATTAGTATGAGAACACCACCAATTGAATTCAAGTACCTTTAGGTGCACGCTGTGCAAAGGACACAATACACTACGTGAAATTAATGCAGCTCCCTGCCTGTGGTATTAGTATGAGAACACCACCAATTGTATTCAGGTACCTTTAGGTGCACGCTGTGCAAAGGACACAGTACACCAAGAGAAAATAATGCAGCTCCCTGCCTGTGGTATTAGTATGAGAACACCACCAATTGTATTCAGGTACCTTTAGGTGCACCCTGTGCAAATGACACAGTACACCAAGTGAAAATACTTGCAGCTCCCTGCCTGTGGTATTAGTATGAGAACACCACCAATTGAATTCAAGTACCTTTAGGTGCACGCTGTGCAAAGGACACAGTGCAGTAAATGAAATTAATGCAGCTCCCTGCCTGTGGTATTAGTATGACAACACCACCAATTGTATTGAGGTACCTTTAGGTGAACGATGTGCAAAGGACACAGTACACTAAGTAAAAATACTGCAGCTAGCACAATCACCTGCCTGCCTGTCAGTATAGAGAATAACAGGAACGGATCTAGCTAAACTGAATACAGTGTGTAAATATATATACACACAAAACACCTAGGATACATATATATCCTCTACACACTGTAACTGCAGCTAACTGACTCGCTTGCCTGCTCTATCTAACTCAAATCAAATTACACTGTCTCTCTCTCTTTTTCTTTTAATCAACGCCACAACACACTACACAAGGCCACCAAGCCAGCGGCCTTATATACTGTGGGGTGTGTACTAAACCCCATGAGACATAATTGGCCAAAGCCACCCTTGCTTTGGCCAATTATGGCTCTCCGTTTTTTCCGTGCTGTGATTGGCCAAAGCAAGAGGGTCATAGTGCATGCTTGGCCAATCATCAGCCAGCAATGCACCGCAATGCCGCAGTGAATTATGGGCCATGACGCGCCACTCGAATTTGGCGCGAATGGCCCATAATGTTTGAAATTCGGCGAACAGCCGATGTTCGAGTCGAACATGGGTTCCACTCAAACTCGAAGCTCATCCCTATTCTGCAGTGACAGCTCCCTGGCAGGATAGCTTAGGCGGGTTCAGACCAGCATTCAAACACCCTGTTTGTGTGTTAGCACCTCAGTTCCACACTGCACACCAGTAAAAGAAAAAGACTCAGGGGACCAAGAACAACATATGAGTAAAGATTCAGAGTTTCAAAGCATCCGAGTGTGTAAATTCTACCCTTTTACAAGTTGATTTATTTCTCTTGGTACAACATACAGTATGTGAATGAGTCATTGAATGGAGCACTAAACTTGCAACAAGAATAGCAGTAGAAATCCTGTTTGGCTGATGGGATTGTGGACAGAGTATATGTCTATGTTTCACCTTGTTTTCTCAGATAAACATGGAGGAGAAGGACTTCAGGGTAGGTTTATGGTTAATGTAGTGAAAAAAAATACTTTTTCTCAGAATGTTTTCTGAGAAAAAAACGTTGTTTCTCAAACTAGGCTATGGTTTGGGTCATGGAACCTGGAGGATTTGTAGTGCATTGGGTGTGGATAAGGCCTTTATTCCACACTTTGCCTGGTAGCCAGAATTTATTGTAGCGGGTATTTGAATTTAGGGGAGGCATCTGGGTGGTAGTGTAACCCAGATGCACTAATTGCTAGGAGATCCGAGACCTTTTTTTCTGGTTCTTGGAGGACTCTGGTGGTGTGAGGTTCCTTGCGGTCCACGGGTGGCGCTGTTGCCCTGGGCCAGGGCTGAACTCACACCGCAAGACTGTACCTTTTTGTCCTCCCCTGGAGCTGGTACAGCGGGGCGGGGAACCCGCTGTGGTGCGAAGGGAGAGGGGATAAAGGGGGCGGACGCCCTTACCACGGGGTTCAGAGTTCAGAGTTGAGAGTCCGGAGTGGGAGTCGGAGGACTCAGCCGCACCCAGGCACCTTCAGCTTGGGTGCTGGCATTCCAGTGTTCCAGGCCTAGGTGCCCTTGACCTAGCCGGAGCGAGAGATGGAGTCCATCTCAGGCACCTTTAGCCTGGGGTGAGGTACTATGGCGGAGGCCTGGGGCTCAGTACCTTCGACTGAGTTCCGCAAGGGTGGAGGAATCCGAGGGGGCCCTAACTCCTTGGGTGCCTGTGTCTGAGTTCGTGAGATCTGGTGTGCGGAACTTCTCTGAAGAGTCCGGTGCAGCATTGCTGGTGACAGAGAGGCCTCCGGTTTCTCCCTTGGACGGATTTCCTTCCCCTGACAGGGGCCGTGCTAGCGAAGGTAATTCACATTCTACTCAATATAGTCAGTGGCAGACCACAGTGGTTAGAAGGAGAAGGGAAGGGATTGTGCCTCGATCTATTCCCCATCACTACTCAGTAGAAGAAACTGTATGTTTGTACGCCAAGAAGAATAAAAATGAGTTGGACCTATTCACTGTGTGGAACTCTGGTTACTAGGAGCAAAGGAGTCAGGGACGAAGTACTGGACTTGACTCTAGGACACCTACACAAAACCCAATCTTCTGGCCTTCACCTCTCAGCTATGGAGGACATGGGCCACCCATGTCGGGGGCCGGCCGGGGGCGGGCCGGCCGGGGGCGCCTTCCCCGGGCGGACGGGAGGTGGTCGAGGCACCCTGGCAGCCCGCGACCTCCGGGGCCGGGGCCTTGGCGCGCTCTCACCTCCCCGCCGGGGTGCCCTGGGCAGCATCGGTCCTGGGCGTGAGGCTCCTGTGGAAGTCACATCGAGAAATTTCCTCCTCACATATATCCGCAGCAACCTTTCCCGGCCGTCTAGGGATCCGAAAAATAGAACCGCGGGCTGGCGGGGAAATCCGCGATTCGAGTCCGGGTCCCTGGAACCCGTCGCCGGCCTCGGGGGCAAATCCGACCTCATCCGCGACTTCCGTCTTTTTCCGCCCAAAAAAACGGCAAAGACACGCTCGGCCAGCTTGAACCCGGTCAGCATGCCGCGCGCCGCCTAAAAAAACCGACAAAGTCCCGCTCGGTCAGCTTGGATCCGCCGGCCAGCTTGGGAAAAGGCCTGAAACGGCTCGCGAATGCGGCAAAGACAAACCGGTCAGCTTGGATCAGCCGGTCAGCTTGGGCAAAGGCCTGAAACGGCTCGCGAAAGCGGCAAACACACGCCGGTCAGCTTGGATCAGCCGGTCAGCTTGGGCAAAGGCCTGAAACGGCTCGCGAAAGCGGCAAACACACGCCGGTCAGCTTGGATCAGCCGGTCAGCTTGGGCAAAGGCCTGAAACGGCTCGCGAAAGCGGCAAACACACGCCGGTCAGCTTGGATCAGCCGGTCAGCTTGGGCAAAGGCCTGAAACGGCTCGCGAAAGCGGCAAACACACGCCGGTCAGCTTGGATCAGCCGGTCAGCTTGGGCAAAGGCCTGAAACGGCTCGCGAAAGCGGCAAACACACGCCGGTCAGCTTGGATCAGCCGGTCAGCTTGGGCAAAGGCCTGAAACAGCTCGCGAAAGCGGCAAACACACGCCGGTCAGCTTGGATCAGCCGGTCAGCTTGGGCAAAGGCCTGAAACGGCTCGCGAAAGCGGCAAACACACGCCGGTCAGCTTGGATCAGCCGGTCAGCTTGGGCAAAGGCCTGAAACGGCTCGCGAAAGCGGCAAAGACACGCCGGTCAGCTTGGATCAGCCGGTCAGCTTGGGCAAAGGCCTGAAACGGCTCGCGAAAGTGGCAAACACATGCCGGTCAGCTTGGATCAGCCGGTCAGCTTGGCCAAAGGCCTGAAACAGCTCGCGAAAGCAGCAAAGACACGCCGGTCAGCTTGGGCTGGCCTGTCAAACGCCCTGGGAGCCGGATAATTGCCAAAGACCTTCGCGGTCAGCTTGGGCTAGCTTGCGGTGGGTCATGTGTGCCGCCTGGAGCGCGGATCGCGGCCGCACCTTCGCGGTCGGCCCGGTCTTGTGCGGGAAGGGTTCCTCATGCCGCCTGGAGCCCAATCTCGGCCAGGGACCCTCGCGGTCGGTCCCGGTTAGTGCGGGGAGGGTTCTTCATGCCGCCTGGAGCCCAATCGCGGACGCACCTTCGCGGTCAGCCCCGGTTAGTGCGGGAAGGGTCAATGATGCCGCCTGGAGACCTATCTTGGCCAGGGACCTCTGCGGTCGGCCCGGTCTTGTGCGGGGAGGGTTCCTCATGCCGCCTGGAGCCTTATCTCGGCCAGGGACCCTCGCGGTCGGCCACGGTTAGTGCAGGGAGGGTTCCTCATGCCGCCTGGAGCCCAATCGCGGACGCACCTTCGCGGTCAGCCCCGGTCTTGTGCGGGAAGGGTCACTGATGCCGCCTGGAGCCCTATCTCGGCCAGGGACCTCCGCGGTCGGCCCGGTCTTGTGCGGGGAGGGTTCCTCATGCCGCCTGGAGCCTTATCTCGGCCAGGGACCCTCGCGGTCGGCCCCGGTTAGTGCGGGGAGGGTTCCTCATGCCGCCTGGAGCCCAATCGCGGATGCACCTTCGCGGTCAGCCCCGGTCTTGTGCGGGAAGGGTCACTGATGCCGCCTGGAGCCCTATCTCGGCCAGGGACCTCCGCGGTCGGCCCCGGTTAGTGCGGGGAGGGTTCCTCATGCCGCCTGGAGCCCAATCGCGGACGCACCTTCGCGGTCAGCCCCGGTTAGTGCGGGAAGGGTCAATGATGCCGCCTGGAGCCCTATCTCGGCCAGGGACCTCCGCGGTCGGCCCGGTCTTGTGCGGGGAGGGTTCCTCATGCCGCCTGGAGCCTTATCTCGGCCAGGGACCCTCGCGGTCAGCCCCGGTTAGTGCGGGAAGGGTCACTCATGCTGCCTGGAGCCCAATCGCGGCCGCACCTTCGCGGTCAGCCCCGGTTAGTGCGGGGAGGGTTCCTCATGCCGCCTGGAGCCCAATCGCGGACGCACCTTCGCGGTCAGCCCCGGTTAGTGCGG